>JACEII010000039.1:1252842-1280579 GCA_014332785.1 Antheraea mylitta | reverse complement strand
AACTCGGACTTTATGGATTGACACAGATTTTGATTGATTTAAACTAATATTATAAATATAAAACTGAGTTTGTTTGTCACCCTTTCACATCTTAACCAATCATATTTATATATTATACACACGTTGTCAGAACTATAGAACAAATAGGTTTTCGTTTATCTAGAAAAAATGTTGTGTTAGGTCGAATAGATAAAGTCTATATTGCCACGAGCTAAGCAGCGGACAAAAGCCAATGTCATATATTTACCGAACCTAAACCACTTGTCTTTTTTTATGTCATAGCAGGCAAACGAACAGGCCGGTCACCTGATGTTAAGTGATCACCACCGTTCATAGACACTTGCAACACCAGGGGAGTCGCAAGTGCGTTGTCAGCTTGTGTTTGGGGAAAGGGGGTACGGATGAGGGGCATGAGGGAGGAACGAGGGGAGGGGAGGTAGGCCTCCGGCACTCTTGCTGACCGAAAGAAACGCAACAATGCAGGCACTGTTACTTCACGTCGGTTTTCTGTGAGAGGGTTGTAGTACCCCGGGTGAGCCGACCTATTCATGCTGAAAGCAGTAATAGCTTCAGTGTGGCTCAGTCTTGTCTGTTTTTTTCTTTCTTATTAGAATAAGATTTGTCTAACAAGATCAAGAAACATTAGTATCTACTAAATAGAAAATTAATTAATGTAGTTTATATCTACATCACAGTATACACAAAATATAGTGGTATAGTTATTTTTAAAACCGAACATTCTAATTACGTAAGAGAGAAATTAAAAAATCATAATTCAAGTCAGTTATAATTGTTAAGGAGTAAATAATTGAGTTCATAATAATTGTTCATATTTTATGAGTAGCATATTCTAATATGTTAGTAAGCCTTTGTGGTGTAACCCTCGAGGCTTCTTTCTGCGTCGGTTATTTCCCCAACAATTAATGTACCCGTTGAATTACTCATAAAAAGAAACGTGAAAACGAAGTTCGAATTACTTATATTGAAAAGAATATGGTAAAATATACAGGATGAAAATGTCAACTAATTACGAATTCTGTATTATACGAACATGTGTCATTGCGGTTTTAATTGTACATGTTGTATTTAGGAACGTACGTACAGAAAGCTATAGAGTCATTCTACAAAAAGTACTATTAATATTTTAGTTTTTTTTAATTACCTTGCACTAATATAATTTATATATATATATAAGATAATGATTGATGTAGTGGCTGATATATGAACGCCCATATCATAGACCAATAATTAATGAAGGGTCGCGAAAATCTTCACTAGGGTTCTTGTTAGCACTAAGGAAATATTTTTGGAAATTCAACTTTCAAAGTAGTGAATAATTGTTTGAATATCCGTATCGTTCTGTCAGTCAAATCAAAAGTAATTACGGCATAGAAAATGTATAGGAAACCACACGAAATTGCTGTTCTATATGCCTTTCTCTTTTCAGTTCCCAACTGATTTTTTTTTTCTTTAGAAGCAATCGATTAGCTGTAGTGTTAACAATAAAAATTAATTTGGACACAGTTCATTTTTTTTATATCATCAGAGAATTTATTAACAAGTCTATTTTCTTTCTACTTCATAATCTGTACACTCTACAATATATTTTTTTTTTATATCAAAGGAGGCAAACGAACTGGTGGGTCACGTGATGTTAAGTGATCACCACCGTCCATAGACACTAGCGATATCAGGGACGTCGCAAGTGCGTTGCCAGACTGTATATGGGAGAAGGGGGAGGGGAAGGAAAGGGAAAGAAGGATAGAGGAAGGGACGTGGGCCTCCGGCTCTCTCACTGACCGAACGAAACTCAACAATGCAAGCACTGTTATTTCACGTCGGTTATATGTGAGAGGGGTGGTACTACCTCGGAGGAGCCGACCCATTCATGGTGAAACCAAAAATAGCTTCAGCGGGGCTCTACCACCTACAATACTCTTTAACAAAAAAACATGAATAATATTGAAACTTAACACAACAATGAATTACGGTCGAAGATCGACTACTGAACGACCACTAGTTACCATTTTTTTTTTTTTCGAACTGACTACGCTATTGACCTAGCAAGGTCTTAACAGCTTCACCGAACTACTAAGGCGAGCGCTTAAGGCACTCAGCTGATTTTATTTGGGCAACTAGCTCAAGGGTGCACGGTACACCTCGGCTTGGCTGTTGCCTGTCACTTGCAAATTCGCAACCTATCTTAGTTAACCTAGCTAACTATTCATATATGTTTGAGTTGTTGAGACGTATATGTGTAGCAAGCATACACGCCTCAACAACTCCTCCATATATTTATTATCGGAAAATTAAGAGTTTTTCCGTTCGATAAGAGAAAAAAGTAAACCATTCCACTTTCATGTGTAAGCGTGTAGGCATGCACGTGTGTGGGGGTGATCATGTAGTTTTGTAGCGGTGATGTATATTTGTGAGTCACCGTATCGCGCAAGCGTTCCCAATTTTTGATTTGTGATATATTACGTATTATAAAAATAAAGTGTGTTGTATGTAATATTAAAATAAATACTTTTTAGTGACTACATAATATCTGTGGTGCTACAAATATCGACATTTTTTTTAATTCTGTCGCTATGTCTGTTTGTTTATTTGTTCCGGGTAATCTCCGAAACAGCTGGACCTATTTGAGCGTTATTCTTTCCTAAAAATGAGTACGCTATTGACCTATTAAGTTCTTACCAGCTTCACCGGACTACAAGTACTAATATTTGAACGGGAATTTTACGGGCAAATAACTAACTAATTAGCTGTTTTATTTTAAGCTGACGGGTTCAGCAGACGTTGCCCGCCCTGATAATAAGACAAACTATACCGAAACCTTGCCCAAGAATCATTTTATAAATTGGTGAAGACGGCATGAAGATGCGTTCTGTAGTTTTTGATCTTATCGCGAACAGACAGAGCGTCGTGGCAGAGGACTTTGTTTTACACTATGTAGTAATGAACTGTTACCCGTGCATTCGTCAAATGAAATTGATCAAAAATATGTTGTTCACTGTCAACATACGCGTGAAACGTGCGCTGTACTGGACTCCAAGAATAAATATAATTGAAAGGCAAATGTCTATATGTGATTTAAGTTATAGCAACGTATATCAATAACTTAATTATATCGACAATATGGGCATATCATATCTATATAATAAAAGATTTAACACATATTGTTCGATAATATATAGTTTCATATTTTTAATACTTTCTTATATAGTGTAAGTGAGCACTGAGGATGGTATATAGTAGTTTAAAGTTCCAGGTATGTGGCTGATGACAAATCCCATCTCATTCGACACGCTTTTAGTATTCACATATATAAAGTACATGTTACCTGTTACAGTATATGATGTGCGTGTCGTACTTACAAATATTTTTGAGAGAGTATTTCTGTAATTTACACATCTTATCACAATTTTACATTTAGTTAATATATTAAAAAAACGCATGCGTAGCCGCGGGTAGCAGCTAGTATATAATAAGTTTACATAGTTCTTATGATACTTAAGAACGCATAACAATTTCAAACGTTTCTTTTTTCAAAATGGTGTTATAGCCATTGTCATTCAGTTGTAAATTAGATTTTACCCGATTTATACCCGATTAGGCCTCCCTTTTACCCGATTAGGCCTCCCTTTTACCCGATTAGGCCTCCCAGGGCAGCGGCTCAAGCCTAGGTTCGATCCCTCGATAGGGAGCCCTTGAGTGCGTTGCTTGCGCGATACGGTGACACACAAATATATATCACTGCTACAACACTACACGATCACCCCCACACACGTGCACGCCTGCACGCTTACACATGAAAGTGGAAGGGTTTACTCTTTTTTTCCCTTATTGAACTGAAAAAGTCTCAATTTCCGATAATAAGTGTATGGAGGAGTTGTTGAGGCGTGTATGCTTGGTACACATATACGTTTCAACAACTCATACATATATGAATAGTTAGCTAGGTTAGCTAAGATTGGTTGCGATTTTGCATGAAGCAGGCAACAGCCAAGCCGAGGTGTGCCGCGCACCCTTGAGCTGGTTGTCAAAATGAAATCGGCTGAGTGCCTTAAGCGCTCGCCTTTGTAGTCCGGTGAAGCTGTTAAGACCTGGCTGTGTCAATAGCGTAGTATTTGCGAAAAAAAAAATTATTCACATTAATTACAATGATCATGATAATTATTGATATGATTTTCATACTGTATTATGATGCCCTAAAAAACTAATCACATGCTGTCATTTATAAACTTGTATTACGGAACAAAATCACTGAAATAAAGTGAAAGACACTCAAGTGTCGTAAAGCGATCTGTTTGAATCATTTTATTTGTTTGTTACTGCAGTATAAACGAAGCTAATTATAATAATTTCATTGAAAATTACTGGCATTAACCTGCTACCAAATATACGTGAGTTTAACGACTATTTCTTGGAAGTGTCGGTGGGAGACGACGCCAATGGCTGCGTTGATCGACACGCACGCAAAGCACGTATTCGCGAGCCGACCTTGAACTGATCTCTGAAAGATAAAAACTACATTCACAGTTGAGTAAGAGTATTCAAATAATATTAGCATAATACAATTTATAAATTTTTAATGCTTAAGCAAATATATTAATATATTTGATTACTTTTATACAAGAAAGAAAATTATGTTTAATTATTTTATTAGTTAATTTATTATCTACAATAATGTATACTACAAATATAACATTACGTACAATTATGTAAATACATGGCTAGGATAATATAGTCATCTACATATGTAATGGAAATACAGTTTCTCTAAGGCTTATTCACCTAAAAAATTACTGAACGTATCGACATAATATGATTTTGACATTTATGACCATTCGACACTTCATAGATTTTTTAAACTGGTTTGAGACAAAATGACTGCATACTACGTGATGGATAGTGTAATATAATTTATAAAGAACAGCGACTGTCGGTGTTAAATAGCAACGGCAGTCGTCGCTATCATGTCGATTTGCAAAATTGCATCTCACGCCTCGTTTAAAGGACCTCATGTCATAAGAAGAAGATAATCGTTGATGTAGATGATTCTAGGCTATACTTATTGTTTTGATTTGATTGACTACCATACTAGGGCCCCTCTCGGCAGCTGCTCATGCCTAAGTCCGTTCCCTCGGTGTGGAGCCCTTGAGTACACTGCTCGCGCGAGACAGTGACACAAAATCTTACAAAACTGCAACAGCTTTACACACATCACCTCTACACACGTGCATACACACATGCTTACAAATGACAGTGGAAGGGTTTTATTTCTTCCCTTATCGAACTTATCGAATAGTTTAGAAAAATTATCTGATACATAATACGTATAGGAGTGGTCGAGTTATGTAAATATGCTTGGTAAACATATATGTTTTAATGACTCATTTAGGTATGAATATGTAGCTTAGCTTAGCTCAAATAGGTCGCGAATTGCATGTATCAGGCAACAGCCCAAGCCGAGGTTTGCAGTGCACCCTTGAACTAGTTGCTCAAATAAAATCGGCTGAATGCCTTAAGCGCTTGCCTTAGCAGTCCGGTGAAGCTGTTAAGACCCTGAGAGGTCAATAGCGTAGTCAGTTCGGAAAAAAAAGATTCAACTGACACTTTACCATTATTTTAATGTCCAACGAAGCGAGTGTGAATCAACAAGTATAATATAAATATATAATTATGTATGTTTATATAGCTATGTATGTACTAAATATTACTGCATATAATTTTTGAGGTCTATTACAAGGCGACAGAACAAAGGTTTCGAAGAATGGGTCCCTTGTTACCATTCGTCCGTCGCTTGTCTTGTGTTATTTTTTATGCTGTAAACTGGTTTCTCAAATTGGTGCACCTATTATCTGATCCCAACCGGTGAAGGCCGACAGTCACTTTATCTTGGAACAAATACCGACACGCAAAATATTGCTTTAAGTACATTACAAAACACGTACGTATTGGGTGTACAAAATTATCTAATTCAAAACTGTGAAATGAATGATGGAGTTCGCTAAAATTAGAATGTTTTCCTCATTTTTTACAAATGCGTTGTACTATATTTTCGTTTAGCTCTATCAAATTTAATTTATTATTAATACCGTTAAATTAAGCATCGTTATGTTATGAAATATCTTCATAATTTCAAAAGTGGGACCGAAGTTACAAAATAGGGTGCACAATTTTAACAACTGAATTTTGTATTATTTTATTATCTTAACAAAATTTACTAATTACTTAATTAACATTTTAACAATATTATGTATTTCGTTTTTTTTTTTATCTGACTACGCTATTGACCAAGCAAGGTCTTAACAGCTTCATCGGACTACAAAGTATTTGGTACTTTTAACATATTCTTTTAAGAAATACGAAGTCATCGGTAGGTAATAATTATTTAAAGATTCTAGCAGGTACTTACATATGACTTGCAAAAATACGATTCTATCTAAATATACCTACTTATGATGTTTCTTATTAACACTTGTATAAAAAAACTGTAAATTGCTTTATATTTATAGCGCCAAGAAAAGGTGTTAAGATTGATGAATGTATTAGACGCCTATTACGTTCATTTATAATTTTTTTAGAGATATTTCTCAATACAAATAATACTGTCTCAGATTTAGATACCTAGGTTTATAAATTCTGCATCGATAGTGGTTCGGGTGAAGCGAGGCCGATATCAAAGCCTCCGGGTAAATGTTCGAACAGCGAGTGCGCGCCGCTCGCCCATGTCCGACACATTACCACACTATTTCACCGGCTTATCAAATTTAAATGCAAACTCCACTAAAGGTTAAAGCTAACCTAACCTCATGAATAATAAGTCATCAAGCCGATGTATCCGAATTTTTTATAGATCTCCTTTTTCCCATATAAAACTTTTGTTTAACATGATTCTTAGTAATTTATGTTCTTCTTTTTCTTGTTTTGGCTCCGCAGAAGTACTGTCAGTGTCAATGTTTTCTTTCAATGGACGTTATAGTGCAATAATATTACAAGCGTCGTGTGAATATTTCAATATTCTAACAAGATGGTGGATCCCTTTTTATCCCGTTTCTGTGACAACTCAGAATGTCATACTCTCTAGTATTATTTTCCATTCACTTCACTTATGCACAATAAACTAATTATATTACGTAAAACACCACTAAATTTACAAAATGTAGAGTCAAACACAAGATTATGAATAAAATATAAAATCCACTACGTGACAGACTAAGATCCCGCCAAAAACTACGTACTATATGTAAATTAAATGTAATAAAATGTAAAATAATAAATAAAATAAAATATTTTTTACACTTACATAACAAAATACTCGGTTTTTCTGAACTATGAAAACAAATGTTGGTTTTCTCACTTATGTGTGTATATAAGTGTTAACTAGTTTTATGATGAGCGTTTGTTCACAATCTCGTCTGATGGTAAATATTCATGTAGTTCAAGATGGTAAACATGCTAATCCTAGAGGGAACGGCCTCTTAAGTGCAACTCCCGGAGCACACCCACAGGTGATGGCAGATTTTCAAGGTAATGCAATGGTTGGATCATTAATACTTTCTTTCACCGGAAACTCTGGCTCCTTCACAAGGATTCCAACCTACGTTAACACGCTAACCACTGAGCTATCTTCGTTTTATCAGTACTTTAATTGGATTCTACATAAAATATTAGCGCTCCCGGTGGACGTTGTCCTGTTTTGACAATAAAAAAATCCTAATAGCCGACCGCAACGCCACCTACCGGGTCCTATTGTAAACCTAAACCATTTTCGGATTCACTGGGACACGCATACAAAATTTCATTTCATTTCAAAATCCGTCCAGTCGTTTAAGAGGAGTTCAGTGACATATGTACAGAAGAAATTTATATATAAAGATATAACTGAATTCAAAAAACGTCCTATACTATTGTTATTAATATTCGTTGAATACATTTTAACAAAAAAAAAATTCAAATGTGTCAAGTATCAACTCGCCTTAGATAACATGTGCGAACCCAAAAAATGATTCATCATAATTAGTAAATTGACCATAAAAGTCCGAATATGGTAATTTATTCGTGTCGAGGAATATAACAAACTAGTGTCGCATGTCGGTTGAATCAAGAACACATGCGTCGATACGGTACAAAAGCGCCGGCGTCAGGTCACAAACAACAATTTCCATTTAAATAATTTGTTTCGGGTCAATTTGTGGAGGCAACGCGTCATGTGGCGCCACGCTGCGGAGAACTTAATGACCTTCGTAACTGGCGCGGTTTCACGCCTTCGCTCATCATAGCGCCTTCCCCACATATGTGGACATTTCGACAACCTTTGTTATATGAAACAAGGCATATGTCAAGTTCTGAAACTTCCAAGTCTTTACCGTAACTAACAAAACAGACATTTCATTAATTCAATAATCAGTACTCATTTCAAATAGATAACTATTATATCTAGTCTATAGATTGGTATATCGAACAAAAGTGAAATAGATTATAACTAGATCATAAATAGATTACAACATTATAAAGCTGATACATAAATATATGATTGTCTCTAAAACTATTAGAGTATTATTTAAATGTTCATTATTTCGGGTTTTCTTTCTGAAATTAATTCTCAAATAGATCTTAAAGCGATATATAACACTGATATGGTTATGATCGTTTTTAAATTCTCATATAGTTTTATCACCCTTGAATTTTCCGGCAACTGCATTTACTGTCCAGTCTTATGTAGTCTTAACGTGTGTTATATTTAGTTAGCAGTCTATAAAACCGCAGAGTTATAAACCCTACATTTAAATATTTTTATGTACTTACAGTATTCAATTATTAGCAATACATAAATATATTGAATATGCAACATACTTAAACAAATGTGTTAGTATCTATGTTTGTAAAAAAAATATATTTGAATTATTGTGTTTCAAACACGCAAATGATTCTATGGGTCTTGGTTAAATTTGATATAGAAGTCCGTTATGTCATGGAACTGAACAAAGAATACTTTTATTTAACAGTACCTACGTACACCAATGTTAATTAACAATACTTTGATTACGTTACATACAAACATGATATTCACTAAAATTATTAAGTAAGACTGTTTCAAATACTAGTGTTTCCCTCTGTAATATCAAATAACAGTAATAGACTGAACCCTCGTATGACTGTTGCTAATGAACCACGACAAGATGCTGTAATTCATTTTGTAATCTGATGTTATAATTATATCTGTACTGATAACAAACATTTTGTTTGATGTGCATCTAGGTACACCTTATAATGGGAGATTAATGATTTTGTTTTACTAATCTGATTAGTTTCCTTTGACAGTTAATCAGATCTACATGTTTTAAAACTTGTGTTAGGTATATCTATACTGTCTAAGATTTTCTTTATATGCGAAACGTTTCCTCATGAAAATAGCGTATTTTACAATCAGCAATTAATAACTACAAATGTGAATGTTATCAAAACGTAAAATACATACCATAATTAAGATAACGAATGATCATGTAATGGTCCATTGATCTGACTGTAACAAGATGGCAGATTTACTTATTTAATTTTTAGCACTATCAATGGACGCTTTACGTCTGTGACTCAATTTAAATTCTGGGAACTTATCCTCCTTTCACTATATCCCATGTAAAAGTTAACAAAACGTAAAATACATAAACGTTAAAACAATGGAATGATTATGAAATAAATTGTAAATTTTCCGTAGATTTGCACGCTTTCATTTTACTTGTACAGTTTAATGGCAACTAATACATTAATTTAACTTTACCCTATGACTGAATAGATTAAAATATTAATCACGAGGAATATAAAAATTTTAAATACATCTGACGATAATACGCTGCAAGGCATTAAATTTCTCAAATGGTAAATTAGCCGGAGCATCAAAACCAACAATATGCCATAAATTGTAAATTCAGTATGACTTAGTTTGCATTAGAATAGTAAGCGATGGGGTGAATATTAGAGGGTCACGTTTCAACGAGGCAGTGTGCATGGTGACGACGCGTTGCGTAGCTCCAAGCCGTATGACAACGCGACGGCGCGTACTGTTTCAACCGGAATTAACTCGATAATTCCCTAATTGTGCAATTAGCAAATAGCAATTTACTCTCGCCTTACCGATCGAAATTAAATACATTGACAAGGAAATAATTTCAAAGCTTTACAATACTAATTCTGTTTAATATGATTTGATTATTATCTATCCAGAAAATTAATCACTAGACTAAAAAATGATTTGGTATGTGAGTCGTATAATTTTGCTTTTAATTAGCAAGGCTAAATTAATATATAAATAAAACTGAGGTGTCTGTGCTGTTTTGCAAAACGCCTAAATTTTATATCATGTGCCATTTAAAGGAAGACGGCAGGGCAGACATCAGAGTATTAGCTCAGCTACACATTATTATAATCTTCCATAGCGGGTGAAATGTTAATATTTAACAGAACTAATTAAAGTCTTTAAAATGGTTACATGAGTTCAATAATCATGATAAAATTACTATTAAAAAAATGGAAAACCGTCCATAATACATCGAAATAATTCTCATTAAATTACAAAATCATTTTCACAAAGATGATGTCACAGTCACTATTTATCATTACTTACAAAAAAAACTTTACTGCCATAAAGTACTTATGGAGATAAGATAGATTATTTTGATGAAGTCTGACTACTTTTCAATGGGTCTAAAATTACATAAAAACAATAAGGTATTCTTAAGTTACTTCGTGATATAAAACAACAACAATTATTTTATTTATCAAAGCTTTAAATTTTTCATTCACATTGTACGTATAGTTAGTAGTAGTTAGCTTTGTACAGAACGTAGTCTGCGTCTCATTATGATTATTATTTTTAAGAACTTGTTGTTTAAAAATTATTAGGTCATAAGTATAGTTATGAGTTTTATGAAATACAATTTCGTTGGTAACGACTTCACGATCATCTTAATAACACGTCGAGAGCTAAACGTTTCTCTTGAATATTCATTTCGGCTCATCATAATTTTGGTAGATAATTTTAAATTAGCCAATCTGCGCCGCGCCAACGTGCACTAATCTCATATAACTCTATAACACTATTAAAGAACACGCTTATATCTCTCACATTAATTTAATTACGTATATTATCTTGAGCTTCGTATGTATGTTCTATATAAATTTTATTATCTGTTAGGTATTTTATACACAACCCTTTCACTGATATTGATTATTTTTCTTTCTTAAATTCAAATATTTAGCTAATAATCTTCTTTTCTTTATATATCATATGAAGCAAAGAAACAGGTGGGTCACCTGATGTTAAGTGATCACCACTGTCCGTAGACACCAGCAACACCACAGGAGTCGCAAGTGCGTTGCCAGCCTGCGTTGGTGGGGAGGTGAAGGAAGATAGGAAGGGAATGGAAAGGAGAGAAGTGTGTCTCTGGCGCTCTCAATGACTAAACGAAACGCAACAATGCAAGCACTATTACTTCACGACGGTTTTCCGTGAAAGTGGGGTACTACCCCGGACATGCCGACCCGTTCATGCTGAAACCAGTTAGAGCATTCCAGCGTGGCTCTACCACCTACTTCTCTATAATACTATAAAAGTACGCCTCTATATTTCCTTACATTTATTTAACTATATGAGTAAATTAAATTGAGCATCTCATGTATGTTCTTTACCAATTTTTTTTTTTTTACTTTATTTTTGGCAATCAATCTTTCCGATTATTACTGCCATTCTCACGTAGTCAATAATATCACAAACTTCGTGTGATCATTCCAATATTAAGCATCGTGTGAAACCATATTCTAACAAGATGGTGGATCCCTTGCTAGAACCTTCCAGGGAGTTTTTGCGGCATCTCAGAATTTCATGCTCCGTGTTATTATTTTCCATTTACTTCACTTATGCATAATAAACTAACTATATTACGTAAAACACCACCAAATTTACACAATATATAGTCAAACAACACAAGATTATGAATAAAATATAAAATCCTCTACATGACAGACTAAAATCCCGCCAAAAACTCCTTTACCAATTTATTATCTGTTAGTCATTCTATATAAAGCTGTTTACTAATTTTGACTAACTTTCTATATTATTCATAAATATTTAGATAATAATATGTATAAACTATAGTATATGAAAAGTATCTTATGAGTGTTGTCTTGTTGTTTTTGCTAATGACCACACAATAGAAGTAAACACTTATGAGCAAATGCACTGCTTGTGAGACGATATATGTGGTTGTTGCATGCCCGATTTAATGTCACAGCTCAGAATGTGGCGATTCTCTTTCATTCACTATTCAATGCTAATATATAAAACATTGTCATTTTATAAAACTAATCATCTCAATTAAAGATTTAGTGTCTATTTCTAGTCTGGAATTTTATTTCTCGAACTGACTACGCTATTGATCTAGCAAGGTCTTAACAGCTTCACCGTATTACTAGGGCGAGCGCTTAAGGAACTCAGTCGATTTTATTTGACAACTTGCTCAAGGGTGCACGGCACACCTCGGCTTGGGCTGTTGCCCGATATATGCAATTCGCGCCTATCTGAGCTAGCCTTAGCTAAGCTAACTATTCACAGGTATATGAGTTGATGAAATATATATGTGTACCAAGCATACATACCTCAACAACTCTTATATATAATTTTCTAAGCTATTTCAGTTCAATAAGCGAAAAAAGTAAAACCCTTCCACTTTTATGTGTAAGCGTGTATGCGTGCACGTGTGTGAAAGTGATATGTGTAATGATGTCGCAGTGATGTAAGATTTCATGTCACTGTATCGCTCGAGCAGCGCACTCAAGGGCTCCACGCCGAGGGTTGTCAAATAGAATCTGCTGAGTGCCTTAAGCGCTCGCCTTAGTAGTCCAGTGAATCTGTTAAGACTTTGCTAGGTCAATAGCCTAGTCAGTTCGAGAAAAAAAATCCACGCCCAGAGAATGGACCTAGGCTTGAGCCGCTGCCGTGGGGGCCCAATATAGAAGAGCGGGAGCAACATTTACTCCCAGATTGTTAGTCTGTATGATCAGGTACTATATATAGCGAATCAGGCAATTAATAATACCTACATCGTAACTTGATTTCGAATAAGTGTACTTGTTTATGTACAAAACAAGCTTACTCTACTGCCTTTCACTGACCTAAAGCTTCTTAGTAACTTATCTATAAAATGTAAATTTTAAATTTCACAATATAATTGATTTACTATTAGTCTAGTTGCGTATTCTATTTAGTGATGAGTGCATATATATTGTAATATATTTCGCTTGCAAATTGACACGTTCGCTCTCCTTTCGCGCATCGCGTTCTCATCTAAAGCATGGGATTTGGTCGTAGAACTCTTCACTTGCGTCTTCAGTGACTGGTCTTGAGATTTAATTGCACGGAACTGGAATATCTAATGATTATTATTTGAGCATACATAAATATCCAAGGCTGATAACATTAATAAAGAAATCGAAATAATTACACAACAATGAATTAGCTATAAGTGTTAGGTTTTTGAAACAAATTTATAATCTTTAAAATTAAATATAGTTTTATAGGTGGTAGAGCCACCTTGCGGCAACATGAATGGGTCGGCTCGCTCGGGGTAGTACCACCCTTTCACAAACAAAACCGACGTGAAGTAACAGTGCTTGCATTTTTGCGTTTCGTTCGGTCAGTCAGAGCGCCGGAGATACACCTCCCTCCTTTCCTTTCCCTCCCACCCCTTCCTCCCCAACCCCTTTCTCACAAATACAGGCTGGCAACGCACTTGCAACTCTTCTGGTGTTGCTGGTGTCTAAGGACGGTGGTGATCAGGTAACATCAAGTGACCCACATGTTCGTTTGCCTCTTATAAAAAAATCATTAGAATAGTTTTACGTAATTTTTTTCTATACCATTACTTTCTATTGCCATTTATAACGATTTTTAATACAATTCTAAAATCTAATAATAGTTTTTTTTATTAAAATTATTATATAACACGATTACATTATTAAACCCGTTCGTTGCATGGTACGACACTTTTAATCTCTTTTTACTGACATCCACATCTACGTTAAGAATAAAAGTAAATTAGTGATTTTATTGAATACTAGTGGGCGCCCAGTGGTCGACATTCGACCATAGTTCATTGATTTTTTAAAGTTTGAACTATGTTAGGGTTATTTTGTCAAAGGGTATACTTCTGTAATCAAAAGTTTTCATGATGGTTACTCTGTTATTCGCCATTAGCCATGATCTTTCATTAGATAAACATAAAAAAAAACTATCTGTAAATGAAAATTGAAATTAATTATAAATTTGAAACAAAAAACAGGTGGTAAAGCTATCAAATTCTAAATAAACATAACTTTACACAAATAAAGAAATTTATCGCAACCCATGAGACATATAAAAGCACTCTTGTCACCTAAAAATTTTGACATCGTTGACATTGTTGAATATAGGATGAAAAAGGATAAGAGTAAGAGTAAAAAAATAGCGAGCATAGCGATCTCCTTCTCAACCTTTTTCGAAGTCCGTTGTTGACGGCTGTCAAAATATCTTTTTTATTTACATGTTTGTATACGTTGTGTAAAATTCAAGCAGTTGTGTGAGTAATGCATATTTTAATTAATTTAATGTACTCCTGATGCATTTTATATCTATACTAATATATAAAGCTAAAGAGTTTGTTTGTTTGTTTGTTTGTTTGGTTGAACGCGATAATCTCAAGAACTACAGATCTGATTTGAAAGTTTCTTTTAGTGTTAGATAGTTCATTTATCGAGGATGGCTATAGGCTACATATCATAACGTTTAAACCAATAGGAGCTGAGCACTAATGAAGAATGTCTCAAAATCGGGCTATTTTGGAAGCTTTCGATGCGTGTTAATGTCAGTACTATATGCGTTACCATGGTAACGCGATAACAATCTCTCGCAAATATTTTCATGGTTTATTTTGTGTTCCTATTAAAACAGTTAATTCTACGTTATTTTTGTTTCCAATTTTTAATTATACGTGGTACGTTTATATCGCAAACATTTCTAAAGTTTATTTTGTGTCGCTATTCAAAAAGTTTAGTAGTAATAATATTCATCCAATAAGATAGTCAAAGGAATTAATCCATACTGCCAATTCTGAAGTAGTTAATATAGGTAGTTTTTTTCTATATCCAAGATAATGTAAAGGTATAAGCGCCAAATCCTCTATGTAATATTTCGTAAATTTTTATCTTTTTAATTTTCAAGACAACAGAATTCATGCTTCGCGGTATTATTTATCTTTCATTTCATTTATGCACAATAAACGAACCATATTACATAAAACTCTACCAATTTTTAAAATACAAATTACAATACAATTTTAAATATATAATAAAAAATAAATTAAAATACAAATTTTAAAATACTTAAGACAAGATTATGAGTAAAATATAAAATCCACTACATGACAGACTAAAATCCCGCCAAAAACTCCTCAAAAACTTTATTCTACGTTAGTTTTGTAACCAATTTTTGATTTGTGATATATTACGTATAATAAAAGTAAAGTGAGTGTATTTTATATTAAAAATATCCGTGATGCTACAAATATCAACATTTTTTTAAATTCTGTGGATATGTTTGTTTTTTTTTTATTTGTTACGGGTAATCTCCGAAACGGCTGGACCTATTTGAACGGTTTTTTTTCTTAGAAATGACTACGCTATTGATCTAGCAAGGTCTTAATAGCTTAACCGGACTACAAGTAAGATTTGAACGGGAATTTTACGGACAAATAAGTAACTAATTAGCTGTTTTATTTTAAGCTAGCGGGTTCAACAGACGTTGCCTGCCCTGATAATAAGACAAACTATACCTATACCTTGCCCAATAATCATTTTATATATTGGTGAAAACCGCATGAAGATGCGTTCTGTAGTTTTTGATCTTATCGCGAACAGACATATAGACAGACGTGGAACAGGACTTTTTCTTACACTATGTAGTGATAAGCTGTTATCCGTGCCTTCGTCCATGTGAAATTAATCAAAAATATGTTTTTCACTGTAAACATACACGAGCTGTACTGGACTCCAAGATTTTTTTATACCAAAAGGCAGCAAACAGGCTGACGGCCCACCTGATGGTAAGTGGTTAACGTCGCCTATGAACAACTGTAACACCAAGGGTATCGCTGTTGTAATTGAAAGTCATATGTTTATATGTGATTTAAATTATAGTAAGGTATGATAATAACTTAATTATATCGACACCATGGACATATTATATCTATATAATAAAAGATTTAACACATATTGTTCGAAAATGTATAGCTTAATATTTTCATTACTTTCTGGTCAAGGGTCATATATAGCAGTTTAAAGTTCCAGTTATGTGGCTGATGATAAATCTCTTCCCATTCGATTCACTATTCTTATTCACATATATAATGTACAAGTACATGTTACCTGTTACAGTAGATGATGTGCGTGTGATAGTTACAAATATTTTTGAAAGAGTATTATTGTAATTTACACTAGATATGTGATCAAAATTTTACATTTATGTAATATATTAAAAAAAAACGCGTGCGGAGCCGCGGGCAATAGCTAGTAAAATATGTAGCTTTCTGCACTTCTCCGCCAAATAAACTTTAACTATGCCAAATTTCAAGTTCACCCGTTTACGCTGTACGTTTAAAAATGGGTACAAAGTTTTGGCTTCACGTATTAATACATAGATATTAAAATGTAACTTTTTCGTAAGGGAATTGAATTAAATATCTAATATCTCGCTGAAATGGGTGTATTTTATAATGTATATTTTAAAGTTAACAATAATTTCAACAGTTATTGAAATTACAGGATTTTATACAATGCTTTTATACAGCTTCGTACTTTATAAGAAAGCCGGATACATCGCGCCGCACCGGCTACCTGACCCAAGGTACCGTAATTTCGAGCTCGCATTAGATAATCTTCATTTATTTTCCTCTCATATTTTTTACGACAAAAGATCTTCGTCATTTTTGACAAGGAAAAGGCCATCAACATTGTATAATGCGAAGGTGGCGCCGGTGAGTCGCCTCAGAGGCATCATCCACGCTTTGATCCAATCACGCGGCGCGCGGTCAACTCGAACCGGCCGAGTTGACGACCAATTATTCGATATCACTCCGTTTGGACCTGCGTCCAAATGGAGCATAATGCTTAGGGTAATTATGATTTCAGTCGCCCATTGACGTCACCGTACCCTACCTCGATTCTACCTTCTATCTAATACTTTTAAACGAGCAATTCTTGTATATTTTTATATTGTTATATATTCAGGATCTCGGAAACGGTGTCAACGATTTCCGTGAAACTAAGTATGTAGGTGGTTTCGGTGACGATAAATCGATCTAGCTAGATTTAATTCATAGACAAACTTTTTATCTGAGTTTTAGACAATGAAACAATGTAGCTAGAATATTTGTCGCTGCTGTCAAAACAAAAATAGCTCAAAATAACTCACGGTAATCGGCTGCTTCGAAAATCCGTCTAACCCCAGTTTGAAGCCGAGTGACAGCAAAAGAGATATCTGTTTTAATATACTTTTTTTTTTATAACAAAATACTAATTTGATGAGACAATCCTAACAGTTTATTTTAATGTAAAAATGTTTTTTAAAGAACCGAGCTAGGCTCGGTCATCCAGATACTATAAATTGATGTTAATAAATCTGAGATCTACAAACTCTAACACAAAGTTGACACACCTAAGAGTTTTCCATTGAAGAAAGCTTTTATGCTCATAATTTTACTAGAATTCTACTATAGTCTTTATTTTATTGTTTTACAGTTTTATATATTAATATAAGGCTGAAAAAGACGCGGGCAATTGCTAGTATTTGTATAATACCTATCACCGTCAAATTGCTCTGAAATTATTTTCTCCCATTACATACGTACATGTTTTATTCCTTTTGGTAATTATACAAAATTGTGTCATTAACTTAAGAATTTCTCTCATTTTATTGTTATTTTTAGCGATTGTTTATTAAAATTAGGATATAAAATGAAGATTTAATCGATTTCTATGTATGATACAGAATAAATAATGGAATTGTGGTTCGTATAATAGTCGTAAGTGCTCGCCGCCGCCGCAATTGACCGCGCTTTATTATTTTTTTATGGTAATTGTAATTGTCGTTGGGTTAATTGAGAGTGCAGCCATATTTACTACTCAGGTCCGTAGATTTCTTCTTGATAGCGGTGTGGGTTGGTCCCATTATTATTTCTATTTACTAGAATGCCGTCGTTGACCCACATGAAATGTTAAATAAATATTCTGTGGTTGTAATAACCAATATGTTTCTCTTTTTACATATGACGTTTTGTTCGTTTAGGTATACAGTTTTTATTAGAAGTATCTTTTATTGGACGTATATTTTAATATATTTATAATTATATTTTAATATAGATAATTAAACTTTACCTACTGACAGAAGACAAAGTAATATAATATTGTAGCTAGGAACATACATATTTGTACTAGGAATATTTCTTTGTAGGAAAGGTTTTGAAACCGATTAAAGAGTGTTAATTCATTTAAATTGTACTCTTGAAAAACGCGGCTACCACGTAATAGGCATCCACAGTTTGAGCCCCAATTACCTAGTTGACTCAAGAACAGTTCATCTTATTATTAGAAATGTTGTTGTATTGCAAATGATCTGGTGTATAGTATATCGATGAGAAATAAAAAAATAAAAATCGAGGCAGTTATATCTAGGAACTGCCGACAGAAGAGCCAACTCTACACAATGGACTAAGTTCTTTTATGAGTTTTTTAAATCAATTATATTCTGAATTATTTTAAAATTATTAAAATTAGCCTGGTTAACACGTCTATTCGCACTCCGTGTGATAATTATATACAGTTTATTTATTAATCAAGCATATGATGCATATGTGTAATGCATATGTCATATGTGCAGCCACAAACTCAATAAAAAATATCAATATGACATTTACACTAAACTACTTAATAGAAGATAGTAGAAATATTTCTATTAAAATGTAAGTAATATATCTGATAACAGTAAACAATCAAGACAAATATTCTAGAAGATTTTTTTCGTCTCCGTGAATTTCCTCAGCATTCTCTATTACATATTTGTTGCTGTTTTAAGGCAATAATATGTATAGACATTTCTCTCTTTTTCATAAGAATGAATTCAGTATCGTTGCAGCAGCAAGACAATCAGATATCCAGCAGTTGTATGAGCTGACATACAGCTGCACCAATCGCAATATAAAGGGCGTGGCTCCCCTCCGCTCCTCACAACTCCCCTCCATCCACTCCCGAGTCCTGATCACGGATTACATTGAGCACAATAGATTTTTTTATCTGCCTATTGTGCTTTATATTAGGGTGAAATATCCGGCCGGATGTCGCGCCGGCTCTCACCTTTTTACTCTTCAAAGTGAACAACTGAACGGATTAAAATTTTATGAACTTACTCGCTATTTGTATTTAACATTTTTCCATATTTTATGATTTTTGTTATGTAAATATTTATTAAATATATGTCACATACGTTTACATAAATTCTTTGCAGCACGGGTACGCAGAACATAATTTATACTTTTTCTAATTTAGTTACGAGTTTGATCACTTGGATCCCATTTAATTTATTGTGGAATAAACAGTACACCATATATTGTGACTGTATATAGGTTTATGACCAGCTCTGTCTATCTCGCGTTTAAAGAAATAACCTTTAATAGGATGTAAAACCAATTATGAAGAAAATCAAGTCATTGCAGTCAAAACAGTACAGGTAGCAGAACAGTTTATTAATTACGACAGTACTGTGCTCCCGAGCAGTAGCAACCGAACCTGTCACCCCGTCGACTAATTGTAAATACACTCCCCATAAAGCCTGAATAATTTATTTATATTATTCCTGATCGCCCCAGGGTTCAAGAGAAACACCGTCGTATTAGTTCACATATAAATTAGACTATAAATCAGATTTGACATTTAGACCGTTTCTCACGGTACCGCGGTGGAACCGTCGACCAGTAATTAAAACTGAATAAAAAATAATTGGCTTTTGTTTTAAAAATACAATTAGTAACCTTTTATTTTCTTTCATTTCAGGAACACCCGAGTTTACGCGGCACGCCGCTAGCGATGCTGGCGGCTCAATGTAACAAACTGTCAAGTAAATCTCCCCCGCCACTGGCAGACGCTGCTGTAGGGAAAGGCTTTCACCCTTGGAAAAAAAGCCCTGGAGCTCACTCACCCCCCGGTCATGGTGGGACACCGAGGTCACAACCTCCAGCATGCACACCGTACGCTAGGGCACCTACTTCTTGTGCTGCTGCCCCATCTTACGGCAATGACTTGTACTTCCCGTCGTCTGGTGATCAACTATTAGGCAAAAGCGAATCGAGCGCTAGTCTTGGTTCCATGTATTCTAGACATCCTTACGAATCCTGGCCTTTCAATGTCGGCGGTGGAGGAGGAAGCGGTGCTCTTAAAGCAGCTGAAATGAGTGGTGTGGGGGCAGTCGGAAGCACTTGGTGGGATGTGCACAGCGGCTGGTTGGACGTAGGTGGACAAATGGCAAATTACGCTGGTCAAGATTACTCCCAGCTTACGCATTCTCTTTCCGGCGGAGCGCATTTACTTCCACCTGCACCCCATCTCCTACAGGATGCTTATAAATCAGTGCTACCCACTCAAGGTTCATTCGGTTTACACGCGCCTGGATCCCCGGCTCCCCCGACGCAAGCTCCCTCTCCGCGGTCGCAGCGTCGCTACGCCGGTCGAGCTACATGCGACTGTCCTAACTGCCAAGAAGCGGAAAGACTCGGACCCGCAGGGGCTCATCTACGTAAGAAAAATATACACAGTTGTCACATACCTGGTTGTGGTAAAGTGTACGGTAAAACATCTCATTTGAAAGCTCACCTTCGCTGGCATACTGGTGAACGGCCGTTTGTATGCAACTGGTTGTTCTGCGGGAAGCGTTTCACGCGGTCCGATGAGTTACAGCGGCACCTTCGCACACACACGGGCGAAAAAAGATTTGCTTGCCCGGTTTGTAATAAAAGGTTTATGCGGTCTGATCATTTGGCTAAACACGTCAAGACACACAACGGTGGAAAGAAAGGTAGTTCGGAGTCGTGTTCGGATTCGGAAGAGAATAGCCAAGGAGAAGGAGGTGTGGGCAGTCGGTCTCCGGAGCAAGCGTTGGACGTGAAGCCGAGTCCGTTGGTGTGACGGGGGTGCGCGGCGCTCCCCGTGCCGCATTACGTCTCGTCGCTCCTGTGATACTGCCTCCACCGCGTCGAGTCGCCGCCACTGCTCTCCTCAAACAACTCTGTATATACCACATATCACCATACTGTATAAAACTATTTGGACTTGTAATTATGAACATTGCGGCGCATAACGCTGCCGTTGTGTATGTACGTATTTGCTGTGAGATTTGAAAGTGTTGTACAGAATAGATATTATTAAATAATTATCTTATAATATAGCTAGAGTATGGGTTCAATTTCTGGAGTTAAATTTCTCAGAAATCTCTCACATTTCACATTTTGGTATCGAGATTAATGAATGTGTAAAGTTCTACTACGTTGTAAAAGAAAAATTGTGTCTTTTTGTCTTGTTGTAGCTCCGGAAAATAGGCCCATTGTATGTTAAAAAAAATAGTATAAGTAGAACCGCTATGTAACGCAGTTTTAATTTATTCGTTTACAATACCTCAGAATATGAAGAGCATAATGTCAATTTCTTATTTATAGTAAAATAATTATATCATATTTACAATCATTAAGGATTTTAGCAATTAATAAAATTATTACTAAATAAATGCAATACAGTTAACTATCCTATTTTCTTCAATCTGCTAGTAATAATCTGAATGCTGTTTTACGGTAAGCAGCTATCCTAACAAATTAAAAAATAGTTCGATTTCTATTACAGATAGTAAACATCAATTTATTATCAGAGGAATAAATGTATAGGCAAATTTTACAGTAAAATTCGATTATTACAGCAATGTATTAGACATCTTCTATAACTCATTTATTATTGTAATTATTGTCGGCTTGATATATAAATAAAAAAATATGATTGTATATTGTAAAAATATGTGCGAATCAAAGAAAATGCCTAAAATGGATTTTATAAAAATTGAAATATATTTTTCCGAGTGGACATTTGTATTATTATTATTAGTTATTTAAATAATCCCAAGAGTGTACCAGGCTTTGTCAAGGTTTGTTATACAATGGTCTGTTAAGTTCCTTTTATAATTAGAACAAACAAAACTGTGCTGATGAATGCAGAAAGAACTTCATAGCAACGTGCGTGCAAGTAAGACATATTGGTATTAATTAATTTCTTTATTTAATTAATATCTATACTAATGTTATAAAGAGGTAAAGTTTGTGAGTGAGTTTGTGAACTAATAAACTAACTCATAGTTTGTGACGTTGTGATGTTGTGACGTTGTAGTGGGTAATCTCAGGAACTACTGGTCCGATTTGAATAATTCTATCAGTGTTATATAGTTCATTCATCGAGAATGGTTATATCATCACGCTAAGACCAATAGGAGCGGAGCACACATGAAGAATGTTTCAAAATCGGGATGTTTTTCCTTTTGAGAACTGCTGCGTATTAGTGTTAGTGTTAGCGAACGAAGTCGCGGGCAGACGCTAGTCTAATATATTTCACTACACAAATAGAAATGCGTAGTAAAATTTAGACTTCGTCTCGGTGTATAAAAACCGTAAATCTTGATTTTTTTAAAGAAATCAGACATATGAACGAGTAAAATCGGACTAGGCTTATTTTGAAATGTAACGAGTCAGTTCTATAGTGTTGTAATAATTTAAGTCGATGCATTTCACGTCAAGTCGTGGCAATATCATAGAAAACGTGGGCACGTATAATGACTGACACAGTGGCAGTGAGCCCTACTAGAGAGCAATAAGTCGCAGATTGGTTCCCCGTATACGACAATCCTTCATGGTGAACATAGAGCATAACTATCAGATATGGTTGGTAAATATCTATTTCTTAACTAATATTATAAATACAAAAGTGAATTTGTTTTTTGTTATCACGCCTTAACTATTCACACGATTACGTGAAATTTAGCACACAGTTTAGAGTACAAAACAACACAGAGAGTACATTTAATAATAAAAAAAACTATTCCTAAGAGATAAGTTGAACATGCGTTCACGTGAACAAAGCCCCCAGTAAAAGTGTGTATATATTAAAGTTTACAGGACCTAATGGTAAACTTGGTAAGTGCAGTCAAAAAGAGAGTTACGACGATCGGTAAAAGGTTATTTCTGCTTAAAGAAGTAAATTTTATTCATATCTCGAATAATCTATAATTCTATTCTATAATTAGCGGGCCGGGTAGGCGTTGTCCTGCCTTAATAATAAAAAAACTAAAATTCAACCGCGGCGCCATCTATCGGATCGAATTATGAATCTAAACCATTCTCGGACCCACTGGAACATGCACACGAAATTCCATCAAAATCGGTCCGGCCGTTTAGGAGGAATTCAGTGACATACACACGTACAAAAGAAATGTATATATAAAGAAGATATTAAGCTGAAAGGTAGGCTATAGGTTTTTTCCTTTTGAGACCTTTTGCTACGTGTTAGCGTTAGCCCAAAGTACCCATTTTACGCGGACGAAGTCGCGAGCAGAAGCTTGTCATCTATACTAATATATAAAGCTGAAGAGTTTGTTTGTTTGGTTGAACGCGCTAATCACAAGAACTACCGGTCCGATTTGAAAGTTTCTTTTAGTGTTAGGTAGCTCATTTATCGAGGATGGCTATAGGCTACATATCATCACGTTAAAACCAATAAGAGCTGAGCACTAATGAAAAATGTCTCAAAATCGGGCTATTTTGGAAGCTTCCGCTGCGTGTTAATTTCAGTATTATATGCGTTGCCATGGTAACGCGATAACATTCTATCGCAAATATTTTCATGGTTTATTTTGTGTTCCTACGCAAAAAGTTTATTCTACGATAGTTTTATTTCCAATTTTTAATTATACGTGGTACGTTTATTTCGCAAGTATTCCCGAAGTTTATTTTGTGTTGTTATTCAAATAGTTTAGTGGTAATAATATTCGTATTCGTCCAATAAGACTGGCGAAGGAGCCAATTCTGAAGTTGTCAATATAGGTAATTATTATGTATTCTATAGTCAGTTTTGTTTTATGTCCAAGTTAATGAAAAGGTATAAGCGCCAAATCCTCTCTATAATATTTCGTAAATTTTTATCTTCTTAATTTTCAAGACCACAGAATTCATGCGTAAGGGTATATTATTTTTCATTCATTTCACTTATGCACAATAAATAAACCATATTACATAAAACGCCGCTAATTTCACATAATATAGAGTCAAGTAACACAAGATTATGAATAAAATACAAAATCAACTGCATGAGAGACTGAAATCCCGCCAAAAACTTCTCAAAAAGCTTATTGTACGTTAGTTTTGTTCCCAATTTTTGATTTGTGATATATTACGTATTATAGAAATAAAGTGTGTGTATTTAATATTAAAATAAATACTTTTTGGTGAATACATATATCTGTGGTGCTATAAACATTCTTTTTTTTCCGAGTAATCTACAAAACGGCTGGACCTATTTGAACGTTTTTTTTTTTTTTTTAGAAATGATTACGCTATTGACCTAGCAAGGTCTTAATAGCTTCACCGGACTAAAAGTAATATTTGAACGGGAATTTTACGGACAAATAACTAACTAATTAGCCGTTTTATTTTAAGCTAGTGGGTTCAGTAGACGTTGACCGCCCTGACAATAAAACAAACTATACCTAAACCTTGCTCAAGAATCATTTTATATATTAGTGAAAATGACATGAAGATGCGTTCTGTAGTTTTTGATCTTATCGCGAACAAACATTTAGAGAGACGTGGCAGAGGACTTTGTTTTACACTATGTAGTGATGAACTGTTACCCGTGAATCCGTCTGTGTGGAATCGATTTAAAATATGATGTTCACTGTAAACATGCGAGTGAGACGTGCGCTGTCCTGGACTCCAAGAATCAATATATTTGAAAGTCAAATGTTTATATGCGATTTAAATTATAGCAACGTATATCAATAACCTAATTATATCGACAATATGGGCATATTATATCTAAATAATAAAATATTTAAAACATGTTCGATAATGTATCTATAGCTTAATATTTTTAATACTTTCTAATATAGTGTAACTGAGCATTGAGGATGGTATATAGTAGTTTAAAGTTTTAGGTAGCTGATGATAAATCCCATCCCATTCGACACACTGTTAGTATTAACATATGTAAGGTACATGTTAGCTGTTATAGTATATGATGTGCGTTTTGAAAGAGTATTTCTGTAATTTACACATCTAATCATAATTTTACATTTATTTAATAAATTTAAAAAACGCGTGCGAAGCCGCGGGAAACGGCTAGTTCAGATATAAAGGAGTGTAAGTACATTTTAATATGGCCAATAGAACTATAATGAGTCAGTAGTACCGCGCTAGGGCATGGCGTTGATTATCTATGGTATGACGCGACCTATCGAAAGCAATAGTAGGGAAAAATTTAAAACGAACGAAGCCGTTATAAGTTGTAATAAATACTTCATAATAACTATAAAAGGTGTCAGCCATCGTGAGACGCTTGACAGATGTGAAACATCGAAATTATTTTACAGGCAATATGCATAAAAAGATTGTTTACTACACGAAACTAATATGGCATAGTCAAAAATAAAATATTAAGATTTATTTAAAGAAAAATATTATATAATAGTATGGCGATGCAGGCTATAACGACGCGTCGCTACGAGAACAATCAGTCTTACCCGCCGCTATAAATGTTTGACATTAAAAGATCCTATAGACATTAATAGATATAACTTAATCAATGCATTAATTTTAAAAAAGACAGCACTCCGATATATATTCCTCCAAACAAAAGTCAAAATTCATATAACTGAAGTTCATAAATCATCATCATCTAACAGAGCATAGCGTGTATTCAGTTGTTGATATTCCAAAAGCAATAGGTATGCATTTGAGTAAAAACTAAAAAAAAACTAACCTTGTAAAATATTACTACTCTTATCACATTTATCATTATAAAAATATACAATTTACTTATTGTTATTTTTTATTATCACCAAAGCATACTTAGATTAAAGACAATAACCGAGATAATCCTCGACATCTCTCTTCAAATGTACAAGCGAAAATGAACTCTACGGGCAGATATATAATATAAAATACCCTTAGACGAGGTTAAAATATTTATGACGATAATTCTAGAAGTAATTTAGACAGCAAAGGGCGACGTTCGTAAAAAGCGAATTGAAACCACAAGCAATACGATTCCCCCGAGTGTAGTAAGTGTCGCCGCCGCGGGTGGCCGCAAGCTCGTGCCGTAAAAACCGAACTCATCTGCGCCAGAAGCCGACTCTATTACTCCGACGACCGTGGTCTAGCTTAATCTTCGTTTTATTAATGACGGGCTGACTCTCAGTTGCGTTTGAGGACCGCAGACAGACGCCGCGGACTCATTGTATTTTAAACACAACCGAAATCTTAACAATGTCTTCGTCACCCAACACGAAATATGTAGTAACTTCGATTGTTTTGTTGGTATTCGAATATGAAGAAATTTACGCATGCTTATATAAATTCCGTTTTATTACAATAACAATTTAAACAGTCCTTAATAATATAATATATTATAATAATATATAATAATATAATAATTTTAAATATATAATCTTATATATTAACACGAACGTGAAGTCAAGACTTTGTACCCCTTTTTAAGCGAATTGCGCGAATAGAACGCGAAATTTGACACAGTTAAAGTTTATATAGAGAAGACGTGCAGAAAGCTATTTTTTTTTTGCATAAAATGTATTGCGAGCATATTAAATTAATGGAAGTATTAAAAACATCTTTGTTTTGGATTCATCATTTGATTCTACTGTGTATCCATTACTTTTCCAAAATATGATACTGTGTATATCACTATACTTCATAATGAACAGACTACATTTTAATTCAATATCACCCAAAATTACCACCCAGTCATGGTACCGTGTAAAATTAATTGAAAATTGTCATGGGTTGCTATAAATTTCTTTATTTTCGTAAAGTTATATTTACTTAAAATTTGAGAGCCTTACCGCCTTATATAACCGCCTGTTTTTTGTTTCAAATTTATAATTAATTTCAATTTTCATTTACATATAGATTTTTTTATGTTTATATAATTAAAGATCATGGCAAAAGGCAAATAACTGAGTAGCCATAATGAAAACATTTGATTATAGAAGTATACCCTTTGACAAGATTGTTAATAAAGTTGAAACATTAAAAAATCAATGAACTATGGTCGAATGTCGACCACTGGGCGCCCACTAGTTATTATAAATGCGAATGTAAATTTGTTTGTTTGTTATGCTTTCGGGGTTTAACTACCCACCGATCGTCTTGTAATTTTGCATACATAGTGTCAAGACATAGACAAGGACATAGAGTACCTTGCATCAAGAAAAAGCGTACTGTTTCTGAGGGATACATCAAATCTACAACGCGAGCCAAACCACGGATAAAGCTAGTTAAGTTATAGACTAAAAGATGTAGTATATCTCGTTTATTTATTTATATTTAACT
>JACEII010000039.1:1215326-1252832 GCA_014332785.1 Antheraea mylitta | reverse complement strand
TTTTTTTTTCTACTCTTGGCATTTTGAAAGGACAAATGTTTATTTTTCCTTCAAACATCCACTAGCATTACCTCTAATGGAAGTGCAAAGTAACTAAAATCTACTATGGATTTGAAGAAAATCTACTAGAGTTGGATTATGGATCACTTCAATAAAGTTTAGTTTTTCATTTTAAATCTAATTTTACTAAGGTAATCTTACCGTTAAGGCTGTCCCAGTCCCATTATATATATTTTTTTTTTCGAAATGTCTACGCTATTGACCCAGCAAGGTCTTAACAGCTTCACCAGACTACTAAGGCGAGCGCTTAAGGCACTCAGCCGATTTCATTGTGGCAACCAGCTCAAGGGTGCACGGCACACCTCGGCTTGGCTGTTGCCTGTTGCATGCAAAATCGCGACCTATCTCAGCTAACCTAGCTAACTATTCATATGTGTATGACTTGTTGAAACGTATATGAGTACCAAGCATACACGCCTCAACAACTCCTCCATATATTTATTATCGGAAAATTGCGAGTTTTTAGTTCGATAAGGGAAAAAAGTAAACCCTTCCACTTTCATGTGTAAGCGTGTAGGCGTGCACGTGTGTGGGGGTGATCGTGTAGTGTTGTAGCAGTGATGTATATTTGTGTGTCACCGTATCGCGCAAGCAACGCACTCAAGGGCTCCCTACCGAGGGATCGAACCTAGGCTTGAGTCGCTGCCGTGGGAGGCCTAATAGGGTGACAGTCCCATTATAACTTATACCAACTTACAACTAAGAACCATAATACAATAATTAAAAAAAGAAAAGAACTCTACATATCTCTTGAAGTATCCCAAATTGTCTACCATTTTGGAATTTATAAATACCTAGTTGTTAATTAAATAAATAGTCAAGATTATAACGAAAAGATTAACAAAGGAAAATTTTAAATTTTTTGCACTTTATCGCTACGTTTAATGTTAACGTGGTGTAAGATGATAAACACCATAGAGTAACGAAGCTGAGAGTAGTCAGTTTAAGCGGTTTCATAATTCTATGTACTTAGTCTGTAGTCTGGTGAAGCTGTAAAGTCCTTGCAAGGCCAATAGCGTAGTCCGGTGAAGCTGTTAAGACCTGTAGAGGTCAATAGCGTAGTTGCAGTTTTTGGCGGGATTTTAGTCTGTCATGTAGAGGATCATATTCATAATCTTGTGTTATTTGGCTCTATATTTTGTAAATTTGGTGGTGTTTTACGTAATATAGGTATTTTATTGTGCATAAGCGAAGTGAATAGAAAATAATACCACGGAGCATAAAATTCTGAGATGCCACAAAAACTCTCTGGAAGATTCTAACAAGGGAGCTACCATTTTGTTAGAATATTGAAATATTCACACGACGCTTGTAATATTATTAACTACACAACAATGGCAGTAAGCATCTGAAAAATTTGATTGCCAAAAAAAAAATAGCGTAATCAGTTCGAAAGAAAAAAAAACCTAGTCAGAAAAAAATTTGTGATAAATACGTTAAGCCTAGAGGGTGACTGGCTCACAAGTGCTACTGTCAAAACAAATCTATAAGTACTTCAAGATAGTCTTTTAACTTGAGAATGATAGCAAACCAAGTGAGCTTAGAAGGACCTTAATACCATACTATGATTTGATAAAGATATTTTCATTCATCCATAGCTCCTACTTATTTACAAGGAATCGGACCTACACAGATCACTCAGGCGTCATAGCTACACAAAACATCTGATGTAAAAGAAAACTATACAAATAAGTATTATAATATCGTGTTATTGCAAAAACGTTGACAATAAATGGTAGAGCCACGCTGAAGCTATTACTAGTTTCAGCAAGAATTGGCGGCTCGCCCGGGGTTCTATCACCCGACCCACAGAAACATAGGCTGGCAACGCACTTGCGACTCCCCTGATGTTGCTAATGTCTATGGACGGTGGTGATCACTTAATATCAGGTGACCCAGTTGTCCGTTTGCCTCCTATGATATAAAAAATATAGTTAAACTCTCCGTTATATTTAGAATATAATAAAACTCAATTATATTAAAAATCGGGTTAGAGATGTACAAATCAATTTAAATTATCAATACAAATGCGATTAACACAAAACTCCCAAAATTAATTACGGGTAATATGACTTTCATAATAATATTACTGGAACTGTTATCGGAGTCGCCCCCCATAATCGAATAAAGTCCTGTTCCCCATATCTAAACACAGATTTATCGCCCCTAAACGAATTATCTTTAAACTGATTGAGCGTACAAGATGAGGGAGATCTCCTCTAACTGTTTTATATTCAAGTCGTCCCACAACAATTCTAGCAAATGTTCGAATTACGTGAAATCATATATTTTTTGGTATACATACTGACTTTGTACTTAAACCTTGTTGATTTTGATATGTATTTGCTGTATAAGATAGTATAGAGTGCATAGCTCTATTATATAGCCTCTTCGCCGTCTTGCAACGTATATATTTATTGTTTTTTACATCATGTATGAAATCTCAGTGTTTTTTGTAACTGTTTTCGCTTTTTTCGAGTGAACATTTAATATATAGTGTATTAACTATTCCGGTAACGCGTTGCTGTGGCTCAGTTTTTATATCATTATATATTGATAAGAATTCATAATCGTTTTTGATAATACAATAACCAATAAATGTCACTTAACGATTCTTTTAAATATAGAAAACTATTTTTGTTATTTAAATATAAAAGTTACATATATGATATCGCTGACTTTGTTGTACGCACGATTAAGCTCTACAACTTTTCTCTAGAACTCAATCCACCGTTTGACCGTTTTTTCTCCGACTTACTTTGCAAATCTGGCTACCACTAAAGTCTTTTCATTTTTTGGCTTAATATATAGCCTATAATAGTCACAAGTAACGTGGCTTTTTATTAGCGAAAGAATTTTTTAAATCGGTTTAGTATACTCCCTACAACCTCACAAACTTACAAACTTTACCTCTTTATAGTATTAAAATAGATTAGGTAATTAGGGGGTAAATAAAAATGATAATAGTAAATCAAGTAACGAAGATATATTAAATAATAAATATTGTACATAACAATAATGTATCTGTAATAATGTAGGGATGTGTATATATTGTTTGTGTTGGTAGGTATATGTTATTCTTAGTAATTATACAATAACTCTACCGATTACGTGTGCAGAGCCGCTGGTGAAGAGTTTTCTACAAAATCAACTAGGTTTTATTAAAACGTGACAGATTGTAACGTTGGGGTGATTCCTAAAAAATTTCTACAAGTCTCTCATGTATTCCTTATATTTAATATATATGAATAAAGCCAAAGAGTCAATTGTAAAGGAGACTTTATGAATTTATGTTTCCTCAACAGGTGCTTAACTATTACCATTATCTCATTATGTACTGAAATAAACACTTCTGGTCAGCTGGTAGCTGTTGTCATCAAAGAAATTTCCAACTCACGATTTTATGTGGCGGGATATAGCCACTAGTCTCTTCGACGTCATTCAACCGACACGACAGAGACCTCACATCAAAGCAAAACAAACATAAGGCAAGTCATGTGAAACACAACTCTTTGTATGTATTACAGTTTAGCAGTTTGAAATTGTCAAACAACTATGTTCACTGTAAATTGAAAGCTGTTAGCTATAGTAACGAAGAATACTTGTATTATTTATATTTGAACTGAATTTTACTGTCTAACGGAAACTCATTAAGACAGTCTATATGACACGGCGCTTATAGTGGAAAGAAAGCAGAGGCCATGCGTCAAATTATGTGTCACTATCTATATTGACAACTTCAGAATTGGCAGTATGGATTAATTCCTTCGCCTGTCCTATTGGACAAATATTAATACTGCTACTGAGAATGACATTTGCGTCAATTAGCGATAATACGACATTCACTTTAGGCAAAAAAATATATAGGTGATTGTTTAATAGTTGTCTTATATTTAGAGGTGTGTTATTTCGACATCCAAATTATAATTCTTATTTTATTAAAATAAAGATTTTGTTTATAACGAAACAATATGTATAGGTACAGTATATAAGTTCCTTTGGAGTCAATAGCGTGACAATTATAAAAAAAAATACATCCGCTTTAGGACGAAAAATTATGCTCTTATTAATACATGATTAATATTGAATCATAAATCGTGGAGAATTAAAGTCAAAGGACGCCGGCGGTAAACACGTGTGCCGGGGACACCTTCCAAGAAGTGATTAATTTTTTGGCATGACGTCATGTTACTTGTTAAATTCCGTTAATAATCAGACTTATTTAATAACACCTATTTAATCTATGCTAATATTATAAAGAGGGAGAGCCGATTTTGTGTATTATATGAGCAATTACAGTTCAGAACCACTGCACTGTTTTGATAAATAGGTTGGGTAATCAATTCTGCACGTAATCAACTGTAGAAAGGAAGTGATTTTATAAATTTTGTGTTTACCATAAGCTCTGTTCAATTTAGAAACGAATCGACATAAGTATGTAATTTTAATCCCTGAATACTTATATATTTGCCTTTACAAAAATACTCATAATCTACCTTCTACATTATCAAAAGCAAATGTATTAATTATTAGCAACCATCCGCATACAACCTTCGAGATTAAATTACACTATAAAACAATACCTACACAGTGTAATGTCAACTGGTATTGAGTTCTAGTAATATTGATAAAATATTAGATTTTCCAATTTATATTTTTATGTATAGAGTTAAACTATACTATAAATTTAACTAGTGATCAAAATTTAACCATGATTAATTAGTTTTTTGAGAATAAATTTCAGGATTTTTTAACTGATAAAATACTAAAGCTTTTTGTAGAGTTACTAAACAAAAAATAAATGAGAATTGGCCGATAAACAGGAGGGAAAAGGTAACTGAATCTTTTCAATTCGTCTATTTATATGTAGACGCTTTGTTGAAATAATATGTTTAAACATTATTTTAACAAAAAGATAACTTTTTGCTTCTATGAAACCTTTTCAACTGGCCACAGGAAAATATATTATTAGAGTTAACAAAATATGAAAACAATGTTGCCAAGTGCGGCGGAAACACAGGCAGTTTACAACTTTTTAACAGCGATGCCCGGTCGCAGTAAATCACAACGTTAGACCCCCTTCAGAAGTAATATCGACTTCTTCGAACACACATTAATCTGCCATACTTCAATATGAGAAAGGAAATGTCGAGACACAAAAGCATGTACAAATTTAACGAATACAAACATACGAAAATAAAATATCATGTCAGCATTCAAAATAAATATCAGATAAGTAGCGTAGTCCCTTAATAGGGTACATTGAAATGTATAACGCTTTCATTTAATTTCTAATTTCACAAACCATATCGCTTGTTTACTTTTTGTGAGATGAACCGACTATTGGAACTGTCAGCGTGCTTCATAAAACGGTAGCTACGCGATCTCTCTCGCGACTCAAGTGACATATTACTGTGAATAGAAATAAAAAGGAATAGAGTGGTTATTAGAATCATTTAGATAATTTGGTACACAATAATACTAGCTACATAAAAATAAGCGATTCTGTATTTATCCTCTGTTTAATTTGTTTAGAGTTGATGGTCAGTTGTTGGAAAAGGTTATGAAACGTTCTAAATTTTATTAAAATCACAGTATATAAGATGACGCGCGAAACGTTTTTATTTTAAAGACGACGTGAATAAAGTCAAGAGGAAATCTAGCAATTCACTGGTAAGATGGAATGGTTAAAATATTAAATACATCTCTCACAAAAAAGTTTTAATCGTCTGTGAGCCTTTGGGAGACGCCGAATTAGAATAAGATGCCAAAGTATTTACTATATTATGTTATCATTAGGATAGGATCTTTCTTTCAGCGATTAAGGTCTTAATTACCAAACTAATCAACAGAGGAGTATTAGCGATTTTAAATGATTAGTACCCAACGTATAATTCTGCTTTGTATGTTGGCGCTAATATTATAGCTGTCAGGTCGCCTACTGATGTCTTTCTTTGCCGATCGACTACAGTATCAATGAGGAAATTAAAAAATAGGTACTTATGTAGATTTATCGATAGTCCTCGTTATACTTGCTGTGTTGCCCTGAATATAATGATATTAATGTATTATGATTTCTGTCAATTTTCAAAAATAAACCTAAGTTGAAGGACTTTTTTTTTATATCGGAGCACGACATAGTGACTGCACTATGCCTGATGTTAAGCATAGTACAATCCAAAAACATCGGCAACCACCGAGAGACAGATTATCCATCGCCGGTCGCCGCTGTCATGCCGGCCATAATGACGAAAGTCACCCGGTACTGGATATGCACAGGCTGATTCCGAAACGCGACGCGCAGAAGCGAGTCACTATGACGGGCTTTTTCGCCATATGCATGGTGGTTGCGACCCAGTCGGGCTGTAAAACCCTACCACTCCGCTATCGCCATTGCCTCGTTCGTTGATCAGCAGGGTGCACCACGTGCAGGTGAGATTGGCTTGGGTGTCTCAAGTCTTAAGGTGTTACTCGACACCCCTTACATATTGTTCTTATATATGTTATTACTTATTGTTCTGAGACCTTTGATTCTTTTACTTTTTTCATTACGAGTGATGTGCAAATCAAAATCAAATAAACAAGATGTTTTAAACTATATGAAATTGTCTAAATTCGTTTTAGAATTTCGGTCGGAGAGAGGAGCTATCTTTTTTATTTAAACTCTGATATTACTGGTTTATTTACTAATTGTTCTTTTATTGTTTTTAATGTATATAAAAATTACAAATGCTTTTTTTCTATTCAGTTTCTATATATGGATATCACTTATTTAAATATTAACATATAGTTTGTTCCATACATCGCTCTGTTTGTCCAATGGTAAACCTTAAAACAAACTCGGTGTAACCGTGACACGGGCTGTCAAGTTAAAATGTTTTAATTTACTGGCGCAGTTCGTCACACACAGTCATATCCGCCATCCGTCGCGCCATTTGACACCCGCTTTCTGAGAGGCGATAAATCTATATAATAACCGACACGACTGCACTAATCAGAGAAACGAAAACAACCCTTCACCCGTTTACATATGATTCCGCTCAAATAGCTGCATTAACCAGATGAATCGTATCGAATCTAAGAATTTTTAGAAATCCAATATAACACACTAACTAACACAAGAATAAGTTTAAACACACCTATAATATCTTAGAAATAACAAACAGATTGCTCCCTAAATGTCAATACATTTGCAGGGAAACAAACAATTTATCTATTTCCTCGTGCGACAGACGAAGATCAAACACTGGTTAATAAACACCAGATGACGATGCCAATAAAGGGAGAGGGCGTCAGATTCGCGCACCAACAGAGGCAACGAATTAAAAATTTTATGAATACGTTAAGCTAATTCCTATGCAACTCTTTGTTATCTGATAGAATAATTATTGTAATTTAACCTAGGAAGTAAATAATATAACTGTAGAGTTGTTTTTACTAGAATTATGCAGTCGTATATCCATGTATAACATGTTTACTTAGATTTGTACAGTAGGTAATAATATATTAAATGTTAATGCACGTAATAAATGTTGTAATAGTTTCAACTAGCTGTAACCCAGTATTCGGTTCTGGACACTTCTCCTTATTTACATTAAATACTTAATTTAACTAACCTCTTTTATTGGATATGGATCTAATACTACATAGGTCAAAATTCATAGATTCATTATTATGTTAATAATATGAAAAAGATTTAAAATTATTATTACTTATTGGCTATTCTCAGGAACTGAAAACATATTTTCGTAGACTGTTTAGTGAGATATCTTTTAGATATATAATTTTGTAATAAAGTGTAAGTGCCTAAAAAATTGGATCATGGATGTACCTATTCTTTATTACATATTTCATAGTTTACACACATAATATCATTGATATACATGTGTAACCTACCTATATACAAACTTTTCCGAAAAAAAGTCTCTAATTATTGTAGCCCGGTAAAGCTGTTAAGGCCTTGCTAGGTCAACAGCGTAGCCAATCCAAGAAAAAAAAGTTTCTAATTATTAGAGAAAGTTGTACCAAAATTCGTACTTTAATAGGACTAGGAAGACACACATAGTTCACAGATATACGCGGATGGCAACCTTGTTTTATAGTATCTTATTATTGTAACTCTTATAATTAATTTGTAGGTAATTTTAATCAAAGTATTAGTTGTCCCGCCCTGTTAATAAGTAATACCTTGACAAATTATATACCAAAATCTTTCTCATGCATCAGTTGATCTACTGGTGAAAACCGCATAAAAATCCGTTCAGTAGTTTTTGAGTTTGTCGTGAATAGACAGGCATATAGGGGACTTTGTTTTATACTATGTAATTATTTGTGAATTTGTTACTAATAGTAAATGACAAAAAAAATACATTTGTAAATATCGTCCTCTACATATCTATTTTCTTGATCAAGATAATTTGCAAAAGTTTCATACAAAAAGATGGAGCAAATTAATGCATCTATTCACTAAAACGAAAACTCGACTCTGTGATTTGATGTCGCTTGGGGGAGAGTTTCAATCAGCCCTCGTTTGGGGATTTTAAGCATTAAAGCAATCTCTTATTGCAACACTTTATTAGTTTCTGCTTTATTTAAGTCTTTTGATGTTAGAATTAATCTAGCTGCTATTGACACTTTTTGATTTTAAATGAGAGGGAAACATTGTGTAAATATTCTTTGTTTATTAAATTCATTGTGATTGGCCTCTTTAATGTTTTATAAATAGAGGCTTAGAATAATTCTAAAGAACGTTTATTAAGTTTGGGTTGATAAGGAGGTTGATATTACATTAATGGTTTCTTACCGAACTACAGTATATCAATGTTTAACACTCTCGCAAGTTACTATAATTCAAGTTCGATTTCTTATGTATGTGAATACGCAATTTAAAAAGAATAGAATATAGTGTAGAATTTTTTCTATGAAAGAACGCTTGTATTATTAACCTTATATATAAAGTTTGATGGCTAAATATTTATAGGACCGAACGGATGCAGGTAAGTAAACGATATAAATTCTTCATCACAAATGAAAAGAAATTTAGTTTAGCCGCAACAAAGTAAACCAAATTAAGATTGTTAACAATAACATAAAATATACTGACACTTATGTACCTACAATGGAAAAAACTAACACTTACAAATTAAGGTTACATTAGCTCACATTCAGTATTTTTAGAATGTAGGAAATTATACTCAATATTAGATAAGATTACTTAATATATACATCATAATGTAAGCTGGATGTACATACCAAGCACGAGGTTACACAACAAATTTAAAAGAAAGTCGGAAGCGGGCGACATTCATTACCATACCAGTACCTACATACATTCAAGCGGTTATATCAACAGAATAGGAATGAGCCTCGAGATACGACGTGAATGACAAAGTGGATGCAAATGTGGCTTTGTCGGCAAACGGTTGCGAGCAATTGGCAAGCATCACCAATCAAACAATGGCCATGTAATGCGGGTCGGATGTTTCAAACAGACTTTTTCATAGTTCCTTTTTCAGTCTTCTAATATACTTCTGGGATATCAATTTTTAATGATAGCCAATTTAAGTATGCAGGGCAGTTTCCAAAAGATTAGCCGAGACTACGATGAAAAGAGTTTAATCATTATCACAAATAGCTTTTCTTCTATTTTAGGAGATAAGTTTAAGCAAAAGAGCTCTTTTATAAGAACATAGTTCAGGAACGTGTGCGGACAACACATCAATCGACATAAATGTACATCCTGCAATAAGAAGGAGCATGCAGTGATTTAAATCATCGCGATATAATTGGTAGCATATTTTTGGGGCTTTTTCTAATGCCTGCCTACTCCTAAAGGTTCCATGAAAGTTGAGAGTTTCGCAATAAGCAGTAATAAGTGTTTCTCGGGAGCTGCACTAGAGAGTCTGTCTTCATCATCACTACATATTATAAAACACAGTCCTCTGCGGTGTCTGTCTATCTGTCTGACTGTTCGCGATAAGCTCAAAAACTACTAAACGGATTTTCATGCGGTTTTTACCAGTATATAAAGTGATTCAGGAGTAAGGTTTAGGTGTATGATTCGTCATGTTTTTATTATCAGGGCGGGACAATGTCCACCGGCCTGCTAGTTTAATATAAAGTATTAAAAAATACTAATTAATGCCAATTTTACCCAGATACTTCTCATAAGAGTTATGGTCTTATTTACACATCTCACTGCGGCCCTCCACTATATTCAGAGAACTTTTCCAGCTACACCATTAAATCACGTAAGCATTTTATTCTAAGACGGTTAAGCTTAGTTATATAAACGTCAATATTATCTACTAACGAGCCTTAAAAAGAGTGAAATAAAAATATGAAATTTAAGTGAAAGACATGTGTAACACGAAGACAGGCGAAATAATAAAAACTGTACGATAACAAAATTCGAAAACGAAAACAATACGAAAACTCAAAAAATTGTCAAATATGTTGTAGGCGGTAAAGCCACGTTGAAGCAATTACTGGTTTCAGCATGAATTGTTCGGCTCGACCGGGGTAGCATCCTCTCACAGAAAACTGACGTGCAGTAACAGTGCTTACATTGTTGCGTTTTGTTCGGTCAGTGTGAGCGCCGGAGCCCCACCTCTCTTCATTTACCCTCTCCTTTTTCCTTCCTCCATTCCACTCCCACCCTCCCCCAACACAGGCTGGCAACGCACTTGCGACTCCTCTGGTGTTGCAAGTGTCTATAGATGTTGGTGATCACTTAACATCAGGTGACTCCCCTGTTCGTTTGCCTCCTATAATATAAAAAAACTACAATAAAGAGTGCACATAAATTTGGTTATCTCTATAAAAAAGTAAAATATATTATAATATAAGAAATTTAAAGGTTTGATATAAAAAATTGCTTCTTAAAGATACTTCCATAATGACTGTCGTGTGTCAGAGCAAAAACTGAAATTCCATATGCCTATAAATCATTCAGTTATGCGGAGTCGGCACTTTTAATTAATTATGAGAATATTTGTCACTGAACCTTCGCGACTTGACATTCAGACGAAAGTGAGTCTAAGAAATATGTATTGACTAATTATTATTGAATTCTGTGTATCTATTACTGATTATAAATGAATAAAAAAATGTATTGTAAAAACGTCTTAAAATTAATTATACCTGTGTGTTCGTTTGTGCAGTTATGACTCTAAAACTATGTAACCGATTTACATCTTTTTTTTAATCCTAGCCATAGTCTCTGACTACAGATTAATCTGATTAGATTAATCTTGAATTTAAAGATTTGTTTTAACTTAGTTAAATTAAATAACATGGAATAGCTTATAAAGTTATGAGTTCAATGTAAATTATGTCATTACAAGATAAAGATCACAAAATTCTGTTGCGATATTCTCCTAAGTACATTAAATATTAATCAATAGATAACAATTGTTTACAAGAGATATCACTGTCACTCCTATACATATAATAGATCTATATTGGTACGTGACCGTGAGTTAAACTTACTAAATTACTAAATTTTGCCATGTTAATGTCATATATCAGCCTTTGCAACAAAAAATGTCGTCATATCGATTAGATTACAAATATTGTGTACAAAAGGCTCTGCAATAAATAATTCTAATAAAAATATAGGTATGTATAATGTCTCAAAACTTTTTTAAACACCCTAACGATAAGTTTATAGTCTAAAGCCGCAATCTCAAACTTTACGAATTACAAATTTGGGACACCCTTACATGCAAAATATCTAATGATGCAAAGTGGACGACAGCGACAGTTTGTAAATTTCGTGACCTTCGTGACATGATGATTGAGAAATGCCGGTTAAATGAATGGAGTCCCAGGAACAACTTGTAATTTATGGTATATTAGGAAATAAAGAAGAAATCCATTTCTTAGAAACTTTTTTTAATGATCACAATTTCCTCACAAAGGCTATTTGACAGCTGCAAAGGATACAATTTAGTAAAAGGAAAAGTGTTAAATTTCATAAAATCTAAGAATGCTGTGGGCGTGAGTGTCGACGTCGGCGCACGCGCGACCGGATGCGGAAGTGCGTAATTACGTCACTATTTTGCAAAAATGTCTCTATCGTACCGATGCAGATGGCGTGCGACCCGAATTGTTTAAATATTTCTTGAATAGTTCAGCTGCTGTGTAGCTTTACAACGCCCACTCGCAGTAATTTTTCTTATGCTAAGTAATAGAACTAAGAACCTACTAATAAAAACTAAAGAGATATTTATTACGTTAAATATACGAATACCAAGTCTTGTAAAAAATAAGGCGTAATTATGCAAGGAAAACGATGTTCATTATCTTTGTAATATCCATTAATAATAAAAATAATTTGATTATTTTTATTCTTATAATAGTTGTGTTCTTATTTTTTTCTGTGTGTGTTGTCAGAAGTAATCTCTGGAACTGCGAATCAGATTCTCGAAATGCTCTCATCGATAGAAAGTCACGTTTTCCTGATACTATATTTTATATTATAAGTAAATGATATACGTAACTTTGTCCGCGTGGAATTGAGTACAGAACTTTTGTTAAGCGCAAAGGTGGCGAGCTCGCAGTATACAGAGCACTGTTTTAATACGCAGAAACATATTTTCTTTTTATAGTAAGAGTTACCATACTTACTCCTTAGAATATCAGCTATCTGGCTATGATAGTGCCGTCAAAATCAGTCCAGTGATTTCGGAGATTAGCCGGATCAATTAGACAAACAGATAAATTGTTTTTTGTTGAGCGTACCATTTTTTTTCGTTTTGTTTAGTAAAAAAATATATTTTGATATTACAAACACAGACTTGAAATTTATTTATATGCTTAAATTAACAAGTATAAAGTCAAGAACGATTGCTAGTCAACCAATTCAAGCAATAACGTGTCATTGTAATTCTGTCACCATATAGACTTACACTGGTGTTATAAAGTGGCAAGTTTATGAATGTATGTAATTTAAAATCAGGATCAAAATCAAAAATACTTTATTCAATAGGCTCTGAGAACGTGCTTGTGGACGTCGAAACGACCACCTGTTCAGAATACAACAAAAACTTCGAAAAGAAAGAATTTTTAGAACAATCTTTAGAACTATTCATCCAATTCTAATAAGTAATTTGTTCGCCGATACAAAGCTTTGTTCAGGCTGATGGTTATGGACTATATACTGTATATTACATTTATTTATAATAGGTCTTTACCTATGAAATTACCGTTCTGCAGTACTGGCCATTTCAAATCAAAATAATTTTTGTTTGGCTAATAATTTTAATTTCAAATTAATTTTATTTTAAAAACATGGAATTCTTTTTCCAAAAGTAGTCATTTGTTTATTGATTAGTGTTACATTGTCATCGCATTTCAATCTTTTTTGTCATCATGGATACGTTACAAATTCGAGTAATTATGGAATATGATTACCGTCGTTGCAGCAACGCGGCACAAGCGGCACGCAACATCAACGACGTTTATGGAGCTAACGCTACAAACTAACGTACCACCTGTTATTAGTTGCTTGCTTCCGTCTGGGAATTTCAACCTGAAAAATGAACCTCGCGGTCGTCCGAAGACCTTGGTCGACAATGACGAACTAAAGGCGATTGTGGAAGCTGATGATACACAATCTACGGCTGAATTAGCAGCAGCTTTCGACGTTAGCATCAAAACAATATTGGTCCATTTACGTCACATTGGCAAGGTAAAAAAGCTTGATAAATGGTTGCCCCACGAACTCAATGATCGCCAGCGCGAAGTACGCGTCGAGACGTGCCTTGCACTGCTCAACAGACACACAAATGAAGGAATTTTGAACCGCATTGTTACCTGAAAAATGGATTCTGTTTGATAACCGCGAGTGCTCAGCAAGTTGGTTGGATCCTATTTCAGCACCTAAACAATGCCTTAAACGAAAACTTACCCGTAGAAAAGTGACGGTCACCGTTTGGTGGTCTAGCGCCGGTATGATTCATCACAGCTTCTTACTAAACGGGGTGAGCATTACTGCAGATGTGTACTATGAAGAACTGAACACAATGATGGAGAAGCTGGCACATTTCCAACTAGCATTGAACACAACGCGCACGACAACGCGACAACGACAACGCGCGACCTCATACTGCACAGCAGACGGTCTCCAACTTGTAAGAACTGGAGTTGGAAGATATCCGTCATCCGCCCTACTCACCAGACCTTGCGCCTACAGACTACTACTTTTTCCAGAATTTGGATAACTTCTTGGCGGGAAAAAAATTCAATACACGAGAGGCAGTACAAAATGCCTTTGAAAAATTTGTTGCCTCCCGTCCAGCTGATTTTTTTAAGAAGGGCATCAATAAACTTCCACTGCGTTGGCGAAGATGCATTGATTGCATGGGTGATTACTTCGATTAATACAAATAAAAAATACATAAAAAAAATTCGTTTAAATTTTTCCATACAAAACGGCAATTTCATAGGTAAAGACCAATATATTATAATTAGTGTATACAAAGTCTTCATGTACAAACCACATGTACACACCACGTACCTATAATGTGTATATAGCTATATATTATATCTATGCTTCAAATCCAGATATTTGTTTGAGAAAAATGGATTGCGTTGTATTGAACACTTTTGTTTTGAAATCGTTCGGTGCGAATAAAATATGAATAAAATAAATTATTGAATGTCTTTTTAATAAAGTGCTTATTGTTTTATCTGGATAATGGCGATCCATTGTGCTAACGACGCCGCCCAGCTTTATTTCTGTGCCGACGACACAATGCACAAAATAATAAATAGTCGTATTTTGTTCGAATTTTCTGCGCTCGGTCGCTTCGCTCTTGTTCTGTTAATTGGTGGTCGGAAATAAATTAATTTAATTAAATCGCTTCAGGAGAGCTAACACGTCCGTTGCTAAAATGTTTGGACATTCAGTAATTAAGCCTCTGTGCTAGTGAAGTCGCTTGTGCTAATTTCCTTCATTGTTTTTAATGTCATTGTGAAATAGCATTTCAATTTATGTGAAGCTAAGGAAATATTAAAATAAACAGCATATAGCTTATTTTTATTGGTTATTTATTTTACATTTGACACTTTTTTTGTGTTTTATTACAATGCTTTTGTAACAAATTTTCTTAACGCGGCGTTTGGCAGAAGCTGACTGATAGAAATCGTCACGTAAGGACAAAGGGTTATATCCCTACCCAGTGACTTTCTCTATCTCTTTCTATAGTATACGAGTGTCTGTGGCCGTGCAAGTATCGGAATTGTGGAACTGTAATATTGAACGCGTGATAATTTCATTATAACTGGTTTTTTTATTCACTATTTGATAATAAACTAACATTTTTAAATATTATATGACACTTTTTCTATCGTTTCCTTATTTTGCGTTAAAAATCTTTGTACCTATCAAATCTCCCCTAACCACCCACGTTCTTTTGTTTTCATTCATCATCATAGATAAGACATACCTAAGTCTCAATTTTTAGTATATTCTCCAAAGTTGTTGTTATAAAACGGCCAATCGTTCTAAACGAAGTTTCTTTATAAATAAAATATTAATTAAGAATTGCTTCATAAAAGCGTAGCAAATTGTTAATACGAATTTACTTATGATGTCATTACCATATAAGTGATGGATACAACAAATATATATTTTTACAACTTGTTTAATATGAAAAAATAGCTCATAAACTAATTATATTCGTATGTAAGGAATAATTACAAGATTCTATCGACAATATATGAAAGTTTTGGAATTCTGTTAAAGCAGCACTATAAAATTTAGACACATAAATGGTTTAGATGGTTAATAAGAATAAAGTAAATTTTCAAAAAAAAAGTATTAACCGACTTCAATATTGATCAGAGGCATAAAAATAAGGCACTAAAAACCGGAAAATAAATAGTTTATCAAATTAACCAAATTTAATGAAACATATGAATATGTGTGCTACCTAGAGATGTATTGGAAGTCGGTGCCAACCGAAAATCATATCATCTACATCTAGGTACAAAGGCACCGACTTCCAATGCATCTCTTGGTAGCACACATATTCATATGTTTCATTAAATTTGGTTAATTTGATAAACTATTTATTTTCCGGTTTTTAGTGCCTTATTTTTATGCCTCTGATCCATATTGAAGTCGGTTAATACTTTTTTTTGAAAATTTACTTTATTTTTCCATTTTTAGTGTACATAATTTTTTTTTTCTAAAACATGCGAGTCACCTGATGGTAAGTGATCACCGTCGCCCATGGATACCTGCAACACGAGAGGAATCACAGATGCGTTGCCGGCCCTTAAGAAAGGAGTAGGCTTGTTTCTTGAAAGTTGTGTTACTTTGTCACGGATCCCATAATCAGAACCTAACCAAACTCTAATCAAACTACCCTTGAAGAACATCCTTTACAATAAAAAAGGAATCATCGAAATCGGTGGGCATGATATTGAGTTATTCGTCTATTTGTCGTATACACACCAAATGCAAATTTAACACTTACACGGTTTTGCACTGGATGCCGTTGACAGAACTGGACCACACGGGAAGCACTAGCTTTCAAATAAAAAAAGAATCATCAAAATCGGTTCAGCCAGTCCAAAGTTATGAGGTAACAAACATAAAAAAAAAAAAAAAAAACATACAGACGAATTGATAACCTCCTCCTTTTTTTGAAGTCGGTTAAAAAATAGCTCATAAACTAATATTCGTGTGTAATAGCTATTTACAAGATTCAATCGATGTTTTGGAATTCTGGTAAAACTGCTCTATAATATCCAGACAAATAACTACCTTTAGAAAATTGAATAAGAGAGATATAATAAGCGTTTTTTATAAATATTATTTACATATTTTATAGAAAAACTAGAAAAATTAAAATCGATAGAATTTTGCGTCCAATGGCATTACACACGTAACTCATAAATTTTGAATAAAAACAACATCAATCAGTCTATAATAATTGTTATTAGGATTGTAATCAACACCACTTATAATTATTTATAACGTAATATCTAGCGCCATCTAGTAGCGAGTGGAAAATCTTTTATCCGGAGAACACCAAAAAGGTAGACACAAATATATACAATGCATGACGGATATTGTAAATATGTCCGTCACTGTAACTCCCTTTTAGCTTCACAATTCTTGACGCTGACAAATTCGAGCCTGACAGTGGTGACTGTCGTTGGATTTTAAACTGGATTTTCCGACAGTCACCGTTGTTTCTGGATTTCACTTATCATCATATAGGTGATCACTTAATAGTGTAAACACTTAAAAGTAAAGAAGTTTTACCATTCTTATATTATACATTTGTATATAAATTGGATGTGGGAAAACGGATAAGAACATCTTTCTCCTCTGTTACTCAACCGATTTATTTTTTGTCTAATAGATATAGATGAGGTCGAGAAAAAAATCTGGGAATAATTCGTTTATTTTCTTAATATTAAAACTTGACAAAATAATGAATTACTGTCGAATTTCGACCACTGCATGACCACTACTGCTATTAAGCTCTCATATCCTTATTAATATTTTATAAGTTAAGCGTATCAGTCATTTGTTTATTTGGATATATTTAATAACATACAAAATTACTACCTATATAAAATTATAAGTAGACATGACTATAAAATGCTCAAGAATCAAGAGAGCTACATGACTAAACCAACATACTACATAAGATAAACAATATTCATTTAATGTTAGCTACGTAACAAAAGTAACTACACTACATCATGCAAATACATGTATTGGTGATTCCTTACACGGCACTCGTCAATGCTTTGACTTTAACAAGTGTGTATTCGAATGGTAGACACATTTACACTATTAATGTACCGATTATTTAATAGTATATTACAAAAATAAACATATCTTTTTCGACGTTAAAATACGGTAAAACTGTGTGACGTAGAAATTTTGCAAAGCAAATTAATACATTAGCGAAATAACTAAACACAGGAAATAACAACTAATTTTATTACATTTTACTGCGGCAATATTTACTCACTTTCTAAATAGCAGGTTATTACCTTAAGAAATATGTTGCGGTTAGAAACAGTACCTATCAATTTTACGGCAGTTTGTTGACGATTGACGAACGCAGTAACCGAAACGTCGAGGCTTTCTATCCGGCCGCGTCTTTGTTAGCGCACTTTCTTATTTCTTTACTCGGATAATTAGCTTTTATGGAATTAAACGTGGAAGAGTAACAAAAGGTTCGGTAAGGGAACTGTGGAGTTGAAAAGCGTAGGAAGTAATTAGGTGGGTGGCAGATGGCGTTCGGGTTCACGTGACCGCAAGCAGCTACCGTCGAACTGGATCCATTTTAGAATTTCTACATGTTTTTATCGTATGTTTTAATTATTTTTATGCAATTAAATTAAATTTTAATTACATTATAATATAAATATTCCCTAATAAATCGGTGTATTAATCTTATTAAGAGAGATTTAATGTAGGAAAGACGTTGCATCGTAAAAGGAAAAATGAGTAAATGATGATTCTAATTACAAATCTTAATAAAAGTAATATAAAATCAGTAAAGGGTTATAGCAATTAAATAATACTGATAATATTACGATTAAGAAAAGAGAAGGTAATCCACAGATAAACCCACGTATTTCATATGAAACAACAAAACAATTTTCACGAGAACGGAGAGCGCTAGTTGTATTGTATTGATTGTTACGCCACTGCTGCTAAAACATTACTATCAACGTAAACAATATAAAATAAGTAAGTGATATTATATTTCTTTTTTTTATGTCATATGGTAGGCAAACGGACTGGCGGCTCACCTGATGTTAAGTGATCACCGCCGTCCATAAACACTATCAACATCTGGGGAGTTGCAAGTTTGTTGCCAGCCTGTGTTTAGAGGGATGGGAGAAGGGAGAGGAAATGGGACGGGAAGGGGAAGGAGAGGTGGGCCTCCGGCGCTCTCACTGACCGAACGAAACGCAATAATGCAAGCACTGTTATTTCACGTCGGTTTTCTGTGAGAGGTTGGTACTACCCCGGACAAGCCAACCCGTTCATGCTGAAACCAGTTATAGCATCCACCTGTAAGCGGTGCAAATTTAAACTTATTATGCTTTTTTATACCATCACAGATATATAGCTATTTTAATTTATCGTCATATTGTTTAATTTTAATCAATTATTGTCCCTGACCACTCTAGGTTTTCATATAAAAATATGTGTTCACTAGCATCCGCCCACGGCTTCGTTCACGATTGTGTAGATTTCTCCTGTCCCTCTGAAACAATAGGTAATCTTTATCTAGATTATAAAGGCACGTATATCTTTTTCTATGCGTCTTACAATTTGTGTGCAAATTTTCATGACGATCTGTTGAATAACTAGTGCAAAAAATTGTAACAAACAAACTCACATTTGCAATTTTAGTTAAGAAGTTCGAATTATTCCCCCCTTTCAAACTGGCTTAACTTTATCATGCCTTTATTTAAATCAATTAAATTAAATCCATTTAATTTTAAATAACAAATTCTCAAGAGGTGTATGTATCATAGCCGAAATTAGACTAAAATCTAGTTTTAAAAGTCTAAAATCATCAGGTGTCGTAGGTAATAGAGTCACGCTGAAGCTATTACTGGTTTCAGCATGAATGGGTTGACTTGCCCGGGGTAGTACCGCCCGACCCACAGAAAACCGATGTGGGTAACAGTGTTTGCATTGTTGCATTTCGTTCGGTCAATGAGAGCGCCGGAGGCGTACCTCTTTTTCCTCTCCCCTTTTCTCCTCCACTACATACACAGGCTGGCAACACACTTGCGACTCCCCTGGTGTGGCTAGTGTCTATGGACAGTAGAGATCACTTAAATTCAGGTGATCCACGTGTTCGTTTGCCTCTATTGATATAAAAAAAATGAAATAATGCACTAAGTAATTTTAGTAACCCGTATAAATATTAAAATGATTTTCCATACCAAAAAACCAACGTAAAATATTAAATATTGGTTCACTTAGCTCTATTAAGTTTATTACCAGTAATTGAAGACCTCCCAGTTATGGTATGACAAATCAAAATAATGTAATTAATTTAGATTTCAGCGTGGGTGGACAAATTACGAAACAAGTATTGATCTGAACCGATGTTAACAGTAATTGTATTTCATGTTTAAATAATTATACAAATTTATATAAGCTCTTCATATTCATGTGCATTTTAAGATATTAAACTATGGATGTCGATATTTTTGGTTGTTATTAATCTAAGTTATTCGTCTTGGAAATGAGACATTGCAGTTTTTATAAGAATATCTACTTGTATATAAAATAAAAAGTAAGATTGTGTTATTGATGTTTTTCGCTTTATAGATTTCGAATTTGACTGTAATGTCATCTGATTTTGAGGGACGAGATTACCTAAAATGGTAATATGTTAAACCTCAAATATAGCTAGCTACTAAATAACATTTATACGTCCTTAACCACGGAATATTAACTACGAATTACGGCCGATAAGATGGTTTTAGACAATTCTCTACAATCAAGCTATGGTTTTATCACGATATTATGTATTACTAAGATCTCGAACTTATTGTAGGATATGGACATATGTCGATAAAAATGATGCCCGCATTCTCAATCTTTGCTCCATTATAGCTATCTCTAGACATAAATAAATGTTGTAAAAATTAAGTTAAATTAATGCACAAACCGGGTCCTTCGACAGTATACTACGAATTAATTTCTAAAAATTATTTGATAACAGAAATCAACTTTTAAGTTGCAGGATACGCGTTACTGTGTTGTAGTATACCATAAGTAACGCGTATAGTATAGTGCATAGCGTATAGTGCCATTGCTCTTATGTAAAGTATTTTTCATTTTAGATCAACCATGTTTATTTCCATTATTATATAATTGATCTTAAAAGAAGGAAAATCCTTTCAAATTCAATTTTTTCACATTCAAATAGACATGGTTGGTCCCTTATAAATAAATTTAATGGCTGCGCTCCAGATAATGAGATGTGTTTCTGGTATGGATTTCATTTTAAAATATGACACACCGCACTGATTTGTTTCTTATACATAGGTCGCTTGATACCGCCGTCGATAAAGCATTGTGCTATACGCTTTAAAGTTTTTTTCCTGTGACATCTTCTGCATATATCATACCGCTCATCTTGCCTGAGACACCGCTGCTCCGTACAAGGGGCTGAGTTGCAGATCAGTCCACGCTTATTATTCGGAGTTCTTGTTTTTTTTATTATACCAGTTTTCTTTATAAACATTCTTCCTCATACTGGGGTTTTCACTTTCGTGTCATTTTCGCTTTTTAATGTAACAAATATTTAACCGGCAATAATAGGAAAAAAACCTAGTCAAAATTAAATTTTTAAGCTATTGCATAGCTTCTATCGCGGGCCTTGAGCGTGGAGACCGAATCCAAAAATTCCGTAACGAAAAAACCTAACACCAATCAAGTCTCAAACTTTTGTTTCTTATTTCAGTTACCATAAACCTATAGTTTCAATGGTTAAAATTCCTGAATAACCTACATGTATTGTAAGATAATAAAAATATTTTGACCAAAAAAGAAAAAAAATTGTTTTCTTATCGGTCACCACGCTCAAAAAGTGTAACTTGAATTAATATTAAAGAAAAAAAAACAAAGGAAAAAATACTACATAAATAAAATAAATAAATAGTTATAATTACATAAGTTAATAAAAAATGCTATGCAATAGCTTTACCGCGGCAGTCCTCGAGTGCCACACGTATTTTTTTTCGTTATGGATCACAATACTGATTAATTAGGCAATAGTGGCCCTAATGTTTAGATGTAATAAAAGGACAACATGTAATAATAGATATCTTACTGCCAACTGAAATATTTTTTGTGTAATATAAAGTTTACGAAGCTAAAATAGGAAATAACAAACAGCTTATTATTACGCTATAGTTAATTAAAAAAAAACAATCATTACCTATTAAAAAGTATAATTTCACCAAATAAAATGTAACAATAGTTCAATACGTGTGCCCGAAGTGACAAAATGCCGAATATTACCCTCATTATTGATGGGAACTGTAGAATAATAGTTTGTCGCAGTCAGAGCCATCGGAACCCGTCGCGGGCTCAACAGCTGGTGACAAACTACCCGAGACCGCTCTTTCCATTCTCTATGCCTTTTTGACTTTGATTTATGAATTTTTTATGCCCTATTCACCCGTCACGGTTACTTTAGATCGAATTTCTGTAACGCAGATTCCTTAAATTTTAAGATTTTAATGTGAACTCTCTGTTGATAATATTAAAGTCGATTTCAGGTATGATTTGTCACGCTTATCGAGTATAATAAATGTAGCGAAGTGCGTTTTGCAGTTGCGTCCGCGCAGAGTATCGCTACATCATCTCTTAATAGTAGGGGATGAAGTGAGGGGTTTTATTTTATTTTCACAGTAATTCGTTTTGTTAGGCAACAATAATGTTATTGTGCAGTTCGATTTTAAAGCAAATACGTGTAAGTTTGGAGGGAGTGCTAGGGACACGGTCCACACCCTCTTTAACGAACACAGAATAAGTATGAAATTAAATATTATCGGATTTGACATACAAAAAAATTATAAAGTTCTAATGATGGTAGTGCCAATCAATGCTTATGTCGTTTTACAGATTTCCAACAAGACAAACAAATGTATTTAAGTAAGAAATCATAAATTGGTAAATTTAATATGCTTACTGATTTATAGAAAACTTAATAATGTGATGATTATTCTGAGTGAATAATCAGAACCAATGTTATCGTTTTCTAGAAGGTAATCCCCGGAACTACTTATCTTATTCTAGGAATTCTTACACTATCAAGAAATTTTTCGGAAATTTTAACACATACAACTCGAAAACTATTTGAATGTAGTCGGAACTAAAATCGAGGAACTTTTTTTTTTATCAAAGCACGACATAGTGACTGCACTATGCCTGATGTTAAGCATAGTACAATCCAAAAACATCGGCAACCACCGAGAGACAGATTATCCATCGCCGGTCGCCGCTGTCATGCCGGCCATAATGACGAAAGTCACCCGGTACTGGATATGCACAGGCTGATCCCGAAACGTGACGCTCAGAAGCGAGTCACTATGATGGGCTTTTTTGCCATATGCATGGTGGTTGCGACCCAGTCGGGCTGTAAAACCCTACCACCCTATGTATGTTAACCTTCTTAAGTAGTAATGAATTTTTTTATGCTAAATGGTAGCATACAAGCAGACGGTGCATCTGATGGTAAATGGTTACCATGGCCTATGGACACTTGCAATACCAGGGTACCGCTGTTGCATTGACGGCCTTGAAGAGTATGTTTCAATCCCTTTTTAAAGAGACCCATATCGTAATTCTGAGATTATACTGTGCCGGATAACCAATTTCACTTCATCAGCGTACGCAGAACATTACATTATGGCTGTTTTAATAGGTTTTAGAGTATGTCGATGAGGGCACCATGCCAAGTTCTGCAGAACAATCTCCATTGCAATAAAAACTAAACGTAGGTAGCACGATTTTACTCCAGATATGGACATGTAGTTTTTTTCGTTGTAAAACATTGAAGGCATATTCATGTAAACAAAATCACGAATACCAGCTAGTATAAATAAATAAGATAATAAATTTACTTTTAATGTTATTGAGGTTATACTTCTTTTGGCGCGTTTGGGAAAAATGATGTGAGAATTTTTACTGTACTCACCAGCACCTAAAAGCAACACTATGAACATGGTTGGCAATTGCTTGTCAAGTTTTTGGGAAACGATAAGTATATTCAAGGGAATTATTCAGAGATCTAGGATTCTATAACACGTATTTTATATTAGTGAAGATAAATAATATATTCATACATGAATATACGTAGATATATTTGTGTGTGATCTTAATTTGTATGCCTGTGGTGGTATTCGTGAAAAAAGTAGTGTTATATCACAGTTTCTAAGTGGGTTTATAGATTTAGAACTATCGGTATGTATTCTTTTTATTTGTTTACATTATAAATTATTATTATTACATTATTAGATACTTGTTAAGAATAAAAGCAAAATAAGAGAAAACACAAACCATAAAATGCCGTAGTTAACAAATAACACAGAAGATGGAAACAAAAGATCTAATACAACGTGATAAAAATTAATAATGAACTATCTCACTAATCAAGTATTAAAATTACTTGAAAAGTGGTAAAATTTTCTGTTTTCATTAGATACCTATAGGTACCTTTCGTTTTTATTTCGTTGCAAAAGTCGCCGTGTTGCAACCATTTTGACGGATAAATACAGCCTGGAATTTCTTCTAAACACAATAAGACACATGATACAAAGATTTAATGACATTTTGTTTGCTTTACATTCGAACTCTCAATACAGAAACCAAACATTTATCGACTATAGAAACCAATTCACAATGCGAACAAACCGATTTATCATATCGTAAAAATATTTCGAGACGCCTCTCGCGACCCGAGCAACATAATAAAATCGATTCTCTAGTAAAGAAGTGGAAATGATAGCTGACAAAAGTCATTTGGTAATTCATTGTGCGGGAAGCGGTGTCGGCAAAAGTATCTCGGCGGTTCGGTAGCTGACAATGCGGCGGCAAGCGAGAGGGGCAATTTGTCAGCATCGACAATGCGGCACGACATATTGACCATTATTTATGGAGCTTTGTGAAATACGTCCACGGTTTTATTACGGGAACAACTGAACATCGTGTATTACACGCGATGACGTCGCATACACTTTGTTGCATGCGAAAATATGACCGATTGTCCTTTCATATAAACATGATATGCATTTATGAATACCATTCCTACGTATCCTATAAAAATGTAATTGTTTGCAATTATATTTATGTAATTTTAATAAATAGGTACTTCCTACATTTACTGTGAAAATAATTTTACCATGTACACAATACTACATGTAGTTCTAGAAGGGCCTTTGAACCAGTTATCTGTGTTGCATTTAATGACAATAGTGTCGTGATATTTCAAAATTAACTAAATCCAATTTTACCCGTACCTTTATATTCTACGTTAATTTTCAAGATCATCAATTTCTGTACATATAAAATATGAAAATTATGAAAGAAAATTTAAAACCTTATGGACAGCCAAATTTAAACTTCGTTTTCAGCGTATAGACATTGAAAAAAAAACATATTCGGTGTTATTACAAAAAAGTTAAATACGTGTTAAACATTTGCTTTAAAAGGTTTCGAATTAAATGCCCGCGCTCCCCCGAGGCAAGTTCGCGTTATCCTTTTTTCGTAAGTCTAACCTAATCTAACCAAAGCGAGACAAAAGAATAAGATGGCGAACATACAGCGAGCACCTTGCATATAAAACGTAACCTTTTTAAAGCAAATATTCAATACGTATTTAACTTTTTGTAATAACACCGATTATATTGAAATGTAACGACACAGTTGTAAAAATACATTAGTAAGTCACTAAGCTTGGTACTGTTTTTGCACTACTCATTTTGGGTTAACTTTTGGATTAGTCATTACTGTAATCTTACTATATCATACTCTTTAAAACTAAAGTCTAATCTTATGGTTTATATAGTGCTTGCTTAGTTACCTAGGATAGTTCAACCAACATACAATACAATATGGAACCTCGTGAATCATTAAAGACTAAGTTTCAGGAATTCGGTATGTTAACTCTGCCCTCACAATACATTCATCAAAACTTAACCTGGATGATGTTAATTCTAGAAACTGTGAGAAATTTTACATCGCATTTTTCAAACCCACTAAACCTAGTAATAGTTTTTTAGGTATCTGATAGTGTTAGGTTATTGTAGGTGGTAGAGTCACGCTGTAGTTATAACTGATTTCAGCATGAATGGGTCAGATCGCCCGGGGTAGTATCATACAACCTACAGAAACACCGACGTGAAGTAACAGTGCTTGCATTGTTGCGATTCGTTCGGTCAGTGAGAGCGCAGGAGGCCCGTCTGCCTCTCTCCTTTACCTCGTTGCCTCTTTCCACACCAACACGGGCTGGTAACGCACTTGCGGCTTCTCTGGTGTTGCTAGTGTCTATGGACGGTGGCGATCACTTAACATCAGGTGCTCCACTTGTTTGTTTGCCTCCTATGACATAAAAAAACAAAGTCTCAAAGTATCTTAATGATTTGCCGGACTGTGAGTTTGAACGCCATGTCAGGCAGGTTTTAATGTTAAAAAACTTTTTTTTTTCGAAATAAAAACGCTGTTGACCTGGAAAGGTCTTTACAGCATCACCGAACTACCGAGCAAGCGCTAAAGGCACTCAGCCGATTTGGGATGTTTGGGCGACTAACTCAAGGGTGCACGCCACACCTCGGCTTGAGCTGTTGCGAGTTGTCGCTGTCGTTAAAAAGCTTATGTATCAATATGTGAACGGTAGTGTTGTCTAAGGTTGACATTTTTCTCTGTACGTCCATTTAAAATCTTAACAAACTTGACCCGATCAAGTTTCTTGCCTATTTTTCTCAGTGACTGAGTCGTTTTCCAAACCGGTGGTAGTTTTGTCGCTTAAAGGTGGCTTCCTAGGACCTACATTGAATAAAGTATTTTTGATTTGATTTGACAGGCTTCAAAGCTTATTATAATAAATAGGCTAGCCTACAATTAAAGTGCTAAGTAGACCTGAAGAGTATTAAACTCGGTCACTTAAATATGCGGAATGAAGGGCATGAAATTAATTTCTACGGGGCTATACGTTGGTGTTATTTGCGCGTAACAATGATCGAGGCGGACCCGCGCCGCCCTAACCGCCCTCTTGGCTGCCGCTTGTGTATCTGCCTTGTATAATAACGCGCACGTGTAAAACTGCCTGTGAAGGTTTTTCGTGCCAGGACCAGGTGTATTTAAAAATATAACAAAAATCGTAATCGAGTAATTAAAAAAAATCAAGTATTCCTTTTCTTTCTACCAAATTCAATAAAGCTGAATGAAACACTTATTTGTAATTATTTACGCGGCCGCAACAATGGTTATTACTTGAAGGATTATTTTCCCAGAATCTATACATTGTTCCTATATGTCTGTAACATTTTTAAGGAAAGACGTATCTATGACATTATTCATATACTATTTGATAGCCGCCACTTCATCTGCGTTATTTCAAATCTTTATAAACAATTTTATCCATTTACTTCTCCTCTGCGGCACATGCGCACTACACCGCTTGCTCCACTTTTTCGAAGCAAGGAACCACACATTATTGCTACTCTAATGCAAATATACTCTAATGTAGTATTTACTCATAGAAATCTCAGTTTCCTAAACTTTGTATGTATTATAAGAAGATATCATGATATTTTCATTTTAGATAAGGACAAAGAGCCTAGGAACTAATACAAAAAAAATCGAAAACTAAGTTGTACATTAGTTACTATTTACTACTTAGTTTTGTACGAAGAATCATTATATATGTATGTATTAATATGTAGCCTTGTTAGTCTCTTAAAATTGTTTTAATTATTATTAGGACTGGCCACATACTATAACTTTAGATTAATACATGCAGAATACCACTAAATATAAACAGCTGAGGTTCATCCATAAATCGCATTAGGAATTTTATATAACATGACATAAGTTCGATTGCATGTTATACTGCAGTTGTATTCCGCTTGAATACTTCATCCGGCGGTGATGAATAATGCAGAGCAGAAAACTTCGTAGGCGGAACACAATAATGTTTTTTTCCACGATTAGTAAAAAGCAAATGGCGCATATTGCAACGCCCACAAACAGAGGGAAACCAGGTAATTAAATTAGTAATGGGTACAAAATAATGATGTAATATGGTATTTAATATCCACATTAGACACACTATTGCAATAATTAAACGAGTGTGTAGTTATTACTAACTGTAGGTTTTTATTTGTTGTTATAAAATTGAAATCGTTTTTTAATGAGTACAGCCGTACTATCCGCACGTTTTGCTATGGTGGAACAGTACTTGTATCTGTGTACTTATGTATAATAATATTTTCTTTACTCCAGATTTCAGTCTATAACATTTTCAGCCGATTAACTGGTATTTAAAAACAGTTTAGGCATTAGATAAGGCTAGAATAGAAACAACAAAAAATACTGATTTCGTTTTTTTTATTTCTTCATCCATGGTTCTATATACAAAGCTTTCTACTCTGTACTCGTTTGTTTGTTTGTCAGGCTTATTCATCTTGTTCAGTAGAAAATATTTTTGGAATCGACTATAATGAAAATATCCCCTTTGTTAACAAAAAGCATAAGTGGTTAAAATTGTACTGATTTTACGTCTTTCTTTTGACGTAAAAGCATATTCAACGAACAGCGCCATCTATTTACTTACAATCAACTTTTGAGTATTGCCATCTTACGGAGAGTAGCAAAAACTATTATATTTAGTTTCCTTTGAATACATTTAATTTACTTGCAAAATTTATTCAGTGTCTAATATATTTTTACAATAAAGTGTTAATCATCATCATCGAAGTATTTATAAATTCATACTGGTATACAACGACAATATAAGCGTCAATGGTATGGATAAGTAAGTATATACAAATGTAGATATATTTTAAAGTAATAATCTCTTATTAGGGAAAAAACATCCACGAAGTTAATTGTTTGGTACAACCATAATTTAGTATCTATAGTTTTTAACTCAATAAGAATAATGAAGAGCTTCTTTACAACCCGCTTTTTGTATTGTCATTCCGATTATAAGACAATGATTCCGTATAAAACAATAATATTAAACAGGTGATGCCTTATTCTTACGTTGAAACGATCATTTTATTTTTAAATAACATTAATTTCGATACAATCTTTGTCAAATTTGAGTCAATTTGAGGCCATAAAACAACGTTTTATGTCACATTTATGTTGATGTGGTCTCTGCTAAGGTGTAATTACGGTAGGGGCTCAAGGAAACCCTAGCAGGTTCGGCCATCGATTTATCATGTTTACCTACGAATTGTCAAATTACTTTGTTTTCAAGTTACATCTATTTATTTATTATTTAAATTAGCAAAAAAAATATTTCATCTTTATTATCTTGAGATTGGTATAGGACTGTTCTAATAATAATTTAATTTTTACACAAATTGTGCTCCAATTTGATAAAGATAAATAGTATTCTGGTACCTAATAGCGCCTACATGGATAGCCGACCTACTACTCTTAGATTTTTTTTTCTAGTATGAACCTAATTTTTATACTATTTTATTGGTGGTAGAGCCACGCTGAAGCTATAACTGGTTTCAGCATGAATGGGTCAGCTCGTTCAGGGTAGTACCACCCTCTCACATTAAACCGACGTGAAGTAACAGTGCTTGCATTGTTGCGTTTCGTTCGGTTAGTGAGAGCGCCGGAGGCTCACCTTCCTCCTCTCCTTTCTTTCTATTTCCCTTCACTCTTCTCCTTCCCCACCAACATAGGCTGACAACGCACTTATGACTCCTCTCGTGTTGCTGGTGTCTATGGACGATGGTGATCACTTAACATCAGGTGACACACCTGTTCGTTTGCCTCCTATGACATTAATAAAAGAAACTAAAATATAACACATGGTACGACAACAATTGTATCCAACTTGCTTGCAACAATCATAGGTACACTAGTGCCCTATTTATCAAACGTTAAAAGTCTACAAATTCACCAGATAGATATTACAAAAACATTTTAACAAGTTCTTATAAATTTCATTCATCAATGTTTACAAGCTCTTAAACTACAAGATCCAAGAACATTTTACAAAGGTTTATGTGAATTCCATTTATCAGATAATTTCACGATACTTCTATATTATATACTTAAATTAAAAATACAATTTAAGTACATGACTTTATATCTGCTAAATTGCGATATGATATTTCTACCGTATTTATACGTCTATCGCTAAGACAGCAATTACGGTACAGTAACCACTCAAGTTAAAGTTAAAAATGTATGTAAATAACATATTTGAGCATCAACGGAAATTTTCTAATTTTGTCTTAACAAAGCTATTTATGATAATATATTCACAAACACAAGTATTTACGAAAAACATTGTAGTCCGGTGAAGCTGTAAAGGCTTTGCAAGGCCAGTAGCGTAGTCAGTTCGAAGAAAAAAAAGCTTGTGTTAAAAGTGGTATAATTTGCAGATTGTAATTTACACATGTAGTTTTGATAAACGCATTTTTGTAAAAATGCACTCATTTAGGTACAAGAGATAAGGTTATATTAAAAGGCTTGTAATTTTTTTTTTTTTAATGACTACGCTATTGACCCAGCAAGGTCTTAACAGCTTCACCGGACTACTAAGGCGAGCGCTTAAGGCACTCAGCCGATTTTATTTTGGCAACCAGCTCATGGGTGCACCGCACACCTCGGCTTGGCTGTTGCATGTTGCATGCAAAATCGCGACCTATCTTAGCTAACCTAGCTAACTATTCATATATGTATGAGTTGTTGAAACGTATATGTGTACCAAGCATACACGCCTCGACAACTCCTTCATATATTTATTATCGGAAAATTGAGAGTTTTTCAGTTCGATAAGGGGAAAAAAAAGTAAACCCTTCCACTCTCATGTGTAAGCGTGCACGTGTGTGGGAGTAATCGTGTAGTGTTGTAGCGGTGATGTATATTTGTGTGTCACCGTATCGCGCAAGCAACGCACTCAAGGGCTCCCTACCGAGGGATCGAACCTAGGCTTGAGCCGCTGTCGTGGGAGGCCTAATCGGGTCGGCTTGTAATCTTTACTAATATTATAAAGAGGTAAAGTCTGTGAGGTTGTAAAATAGCTACGAATAGCTGATTTTGAAAATTCTATTACGAATAGAAAATCACGTTATTTGTGAGTGTATAAACCTGACATATGAAAAGACTTTTTTGTGGTAGTTGGATTTGTAAAGTCGGAGGAAAATCGGTCGAATGAAAACGTTTCTTACGAACGCTGTCTTAACGATGAGAGGTATATATATGTATGATTGATTTCTAGAGAAAAATTGTAAGCTTGATAATTTATATACCACTTATATATACAACTTCTTATATAAATGTTATTTGTAATATTAAATAATCTGACTAGACTTCGTCATTGTTACAAGGAATCCACGTTATAACTTACTTGTGTATATTTCTATACATTTTTAAATCAGATATTCTAAGTACAGCTTTAGTATTGATTTCATACCACGACATTACAACATGAATAAATTTTAACATTTGCGAAATGAAAATTCTATGTAAGGGTTACCTAACATTTCTTTCTTTATAATTTTGTGATTGTAAAATAACAGAGTGGCATTCACAATCGAAACTGTCTTTTGTTAATGTATTCCCGTTAGCGGTCCCACGGATACGAGTATCATTGCATACACCACCTCTATAATCTTGGCAGCCAGTCATTACGTACCTATAGAAAACACTAGGTCGAGGGACAATGAAAAACTCCCATCGCAATGTGGAAAATGAAAAACTATTATAGTCTTTTATCATATATACAGGATCGAACATTTTTCACAAGAGTATTTGATTGCATTATTTCTTTGTCATAAAAAAAATAGATAAATACATAAATAAAATAATAATAAATACATTCATATCTAACATATGTAATGTAACATGTAAAAAAGGAATTTAGAAAAAAAAACAGATTTGTTCACGGATACGATTTTTTACGTATACAAGACATTATTATGCGTAAGCAAAAAAAATATGCGGACCAAAAGTCTACAGAATAGAAGAATTAAAAATAAATTAACAAACCTATTAATAGTAATAAAGAAAGTACTCGAATCTTCTGGAACGATGATCCCACGTAAGTAAGAAAATTATCTTAAAATATCACATCGGACCCTAGTTAAGTTAAAATTAAAAAACATAAAATGATTACTTGCTCGGATGTACATATTTTATCTAGGTTATTGGTTTTATTTATAAAAAATGCACTGACGTGAAAGTATTTTTTTATAACTAACTAAACCCATACGAGAGTTGCATATCACATTAGCTAATAGCTAAAGAAGTAAAGGATGGTTTTCAAACTTTATCTTTACAATTGTAACATTTAATATATAGTTTCCAACCAATTTTACGAGTACTATTGTATATTTTAATAATATTGTAACTAAATATTTTTCCCCGTCTTGAATAGAAAACAAGTTACATTTCCTCATGAAAAAATAATATATATCACAATAATATTTCGTCAGAAGTAAGTCACAAATAAAGAAAAGATATTTAAAAAGAAATTAAAAATTATATAATTTAATTTAAATAATATCTATGACTACATGATTCTACGGCTTAAATATGAAAATGAAGATAGAAAATACGTTTTGATGCATTGGCTTGGTTGATATTTAGGTAAGTAGCTATATACCTAGTCATTAAAATTAAATAATGGCCGTAGAGGGGTTATGTAACTACATGATTAATAGTCGCTGTCGTAAAAGTATTGAATTGGTCCTTTAATTAAATACGTTGTAATCAAAATGTGATGTTAAGATTTTCATTTAACTATTGTTATTTAGCAATTATGTTACTGCTATAATTATTGTCCGACAAGGTGTTACTAGTACTTGGTGAATAAGTATGTGTTAAAATGTTTAATATAATGGCCTAAAACCCTGTATATGTCTTATACAGAAGTGTATAGTAAGTTGATACGTAGATGCTATTTCCAGTGTAAAATATTGCATTTTTCATGTAGGAAAAATGCCCACTGTCGTATTATTTTACGTTCCGGTGCAACTATGATTTTTAAAACCGTAATTAAATTCAGTTTATTGCCTTTGTTTATTTTTCCAAGATAATTGTAGAATATACTGTATTGTTAACCAGTTGAGTACTATAGGCATTTTCAGTTACGTAAGATGACCTTTACAGTTTGGGAATATAATTAAAGGTCATAAATCAACTGAGTGTCTAAATGTAACCCTAATTTAGACTGACGTTACATGACTAATGCCTGATTTCTGAGATACTCGGTTAAACGACCAATAGTTATTGACTCAACTAAGTTATCTGTAAGATAAATTGTCAAAAGCCCCGTTCATTTTTACTGATATTTATCGTATAATTCTGTGTTTAGAAACGTAATTTGACAACTTATCGAACCGATAGCGCTATTGAACAGATAAACTACAATTCAAGTAACTCAGAAACCAGGCATATATGGTTTAAGATCGTAAACACGTTAACCGTAGAGGAAGACTCGTTATCAAGTACGGCTACCGGGACACATGGAGGCTGGTAGTTTACCAGACGGTCTTAAAACTAGCTCCTCCCGCTATTTGTCACGATGTTTTCTTTCCTCAAACACCTGGTTCTGTCACAAGTATTCGTAGTTATAGTGATCGACGCAGTCAGAACACTCTAACATTTAACAGCTGCCATTGCTTATGTTATCAGATTTTTTAATTTTTGTAACCGAAAACGATTAGAAATCGACGAACTATCGTAACCACGGTCCTTTCGAATATTTTTAGAATAGTAGTCATGTGACGTAGATAAATAAATTGTCTTTTCATCTTTTGTCCTCTTTATTCCTCCATCCTTAAATTCAAAAAGCCAGATATAAGAAAAACAAAAGCTTATACTTGTCATATTTGTATAGAGCATGCATACATGTAAAAAAATAATATAGTCTATATTATGTTTTTGTAATATCGCTATCTGCCGGTGAAATTACATTTTTGTTATCAGTTTCATACCCAATCAGTAAACAAAAAATTGATATTACATACATCCACTTCATTCTTATTATAATGTCTATATAGAAGATTTAATTAACTGGTAGTTAGCATTAGCGCGTTCTATAAAACAAAAAACGAACAATCTTTGAAGCTTTATAATATTAGTATCTATAGATGAGACTTATTATAGGTACTTATATAACGATTACCTGAACAGGTATTCAGCATATTTTTTATAAATTGTCTTCAGGTGCAGTCTCCCAACGCCTGTAGCTAGGAATCAATTCGCAATAGTTGACCGAGGCCACTACCCGATACGCTCGTCGCGCCTTCAATCACAGTGATCGTAGTGGTCCGAGCCACGCCGCGGGCACGGTTTATATCATTACCCTCAATACTACGGATGTCGGTACCGTTGAAACTCGATAGCCTATGGGCAGAGCCACAATCAATTCTATGGAATAATGCACCCACAACAATCGATTCGTAGAGGTTATTAGAATAAAGTGCTGCTTCAACTTATTATGGGAGATATAAGAGCTAGCAATATATAACTAACATGCTAGCTTCGCCCGCGGCTCAATACAAGTTTGTTATTATTTCTGGTAAGTAATTAGGTACTATTTATTGTAATGTATAGTTTAGTTATTGTTGATTCTGTGTGATTTTTTAAGTAAAACTTCTTTAGGCGCGATTCAGATAACTGGACGGCAAGGCAGCGGAAGTCCTTTCATTCAATATCAATATGGCGTTATGTCCTGTATCATTCGATTTTTAAATATTTTTGATCTTGTCAATAAATAGTTTATAAAAAAGTCAGACAACATTTTTGAAGAAAGAAATATTAAATTGATTAATAATAAAATCACAGAATTAATTATGTATATGTGGGCGTGCGACCATGCTGTCATCTGGTTTCAATGTAAGTAACAAATGGAATCAAACCTTCATTATCTGTAGTGCCAACTATCAGCTAATTCGGAACTTAAATAACACAGGATATATTAATAGAAACTCTCTATTATAAAGTAAATAAAATATGGGAAAGTACGGAAAAGTTTTACTTCAATCACGTGTGTCGATTACACGTACTCATCTCTTTTTGGGTTCACATTTCTCTACACTTAGGTATAGGTTTTAACTTTTGACCAAATTTCCTTTAACTTACGATATGGTCTAGGGTGGAAAATACTTTAAACCTACGGGGAGTCTGGTTCAAATGCAGATACCGGAACACACCAATAGATAAATTCTTGGCTCGACTTGAGACTTGTAGTTAGCCAGGCAGGCTAGAAAAAGCCAAACCTTAATTTAATCATAGTCCGGTGAAGCTATTAAGTTCAAAAAAAAAACATTCCGTCATGAAAAATCTTCACGTCTTTTTGTAAGGTGGCTTTTTTTATGTCATAGGAGGCAAATGAACATGCGAGTCACTTGGTGTTAAGTGATCACCGCCGTCCATAGACACTAACAATACCAGGAAAGCTGCTAGAGCGTTGCCAGCCTGTGTTTGTGGGCTAGGGGGAAGGGTGGAGAGTGAGAAAGGGGAAGGAAGAGGAGAGGAAAGGTAGGCTTCCGGCGCTCTCACTGACCGAACGAAACGCAACGTTGCAAACACTGTTACTTCGCGTCGGTTTTCTGTGAGAGGGTGGTGCTACCCCGGGCGAGCAACCCATTCATGATAAATCCACTAATAGCTTTTGCGTGGCTCTACCACCTATTTGTAGGTGTATTGAACGTTACAGTTTGTTGATGTATCACAGTATTACCTCTTAACAAGTTTTATAAAATAGATGTCATGAAAACTTTCCCTATGAGAAAAACAATTAAATGCTCTAACTGCATGATGATCGACCAAAAGTCATTAGAGCTTACTAAGACAATATGGTTTTATAAATACGATACAAGTATACCTAAATGATCTCATCCGTTAACCGTTATCCTAGAGAACCTAGATGCTGTACGGCGAAAGAATATTATTTTAATCATAATTGAACACAAAAAATAATGTAAAAATTATAACGAAAAAACTCATAAAGCTAGTTTATGAAGACATTTTAAGTATAATCATATCTTCTTTATTTGCACAAAATGCCACCTTATTATACTTCCAAAATTCACATTTCATTTACTATCAGGCTAATTGTAGGTACTAGAAAGGTATCATAGTCGCTGATCTGTTTTGAAAGTTTACCCTCCAAGACAAAGAATGAGAATTAGAAAAGTAAAATCAAGAAGTCCCTATCTGCAAATAGTTTTTTGCGAGTTTATGATTATAACATTTTAACGAGTTAATATTTTGGACCTCTCTGTAATTTATACATCTACACACATCAAAAAAGTCTAAGCAACATGCGTGATATTACAAATTTTATTATTAATTAATTTCTAAGTATTTACTCAAACAAAGTGCGTAGGTAAGTAAACTATTTTGTTATTGATGACATACTGGCTGGTTGTAAAAAAAAAATTTGATTATGTTTTGTTTTTTCATAAAATTCAAATGACTGCGAATTTGTTTGAATTTAAGTGCGTTTTAATTGCTAGTCTTGATTTTATAATTTTATCAACCATTTAAATAAAGTTAGCGACAAAATTGAATTGTTAGATATTCTTTACGTCATGAAGCGACGTCATTTGATGGCAGATGAAATGCAATGAGCTGTAGGGATGTTGCAAGCGACATTTTCTCGACATTTTGGCATTCATAGAAGTGTTATTTGTCGTCTTTGGCAGCGCTAAAATAATACAGGAGAACCCGCTGAATAGCATCCAGGCCGTCAAAGGAGTACAACCACTCGGCAAGACCGGTACATACAACTGACTGCAAGACGCCAGCCGATGTTAACCGCTCGAGAGATAAGTTTGAGGCTATAAATTTCAAGTGGTGTTGATGTAAGTCCTCAAACTGTGCAAAATCAACTGCATGAGTACGGCCTACGAGCTCGACGCCCAATCAGGTGCCCACCGATACGTCACGGGAATCGCGCTCGTCGATATGAATGGTGTAGAGAACGCATAACATGGACCCAGGAACAATGGGATAAAATTATGTTTTCCGATGAGTCGCGATTCGAGTTTAAGCCTGATACAAGAAGGGTGCGAGTGTATCGTCAGCCCGAAAATACTGAAAGGCTCAGGTGCGTTCAGGAAGTTCATCCATGCAGCGGCTCAACAGTTATGTTATGGGCGGGTATTATGAAGAACAGGCGAACTGAGCTCGTTTTTTTAAATGGAAACATGAATGCTGAAAATTACATTGAGGATATTCTCAGACCTTATGTCTACCCATTTGCACAAACCTTTGGCTTCGATTTTAGGTTAATGCATGACAATGCGCGTTCACATACAGCTCGGCGAACCAGTGAATACTTTGCATCGGAGAATATCCGAGTATTGCCCTGGCCTGCACAATCGCCAGATCTCAACCCCATCGAGCACGCATGGGACATGCTCCAGAGACGTGTCTTTAAGGACTTGGACGGAGCGACAACAACCCAACAGCTGAAGGATTTGCTACAATTCCATTGGGAGCGAATACCGCAAGATGACATAAACAGTCTCATTAATTCAATGAATAATCGCTGCCGACAAGTTCTGAATAGCAAAAGAGACCATACTTTGTATTAAATTGTTCTATTCTTTCACAATAAATACATTTTCTTTAGAAATTTCATTTTGTAAGAAAAAAGTTTAGTCTCTTATGTATCTTAGTTTTTACAGTATATTCTAATATTGTTCATTTCTGTTATTAAA
>JACEII010000039.1:1170028-1200326 GCA_014332785.1 Antheraea mylitta | reverse complement strand
AACCAACCAACCAACCAACCAACCAACCAACCAACCAACCAACCAACAAATAAACAAACAAACAAACAAACAAACAAACAAACTCTTCAGCTTTATATATTAGTATAGATATAGTTCGGCCTATAAAAGGCAAGATGTCAGTGTTATCTACGCATGGACTCGCTCCGTCGTCATACGCGCTCGAGGACGACACCGGTGCTCCGCGAGTCGCTCGACTTTCGCCCCGTCATGCGCGACGATGCGTCGCATTAGCGCCACCCCTTCCCGTCCGGTGACGGTTATGGGTAGAATTAAGAAATCAGATGCCACGTCGTCACGGCGAACGACCACAAGCTTGCCCATGGATCCCGAAATTCCTTGCACATCGAAGACCTCCGCCACGAAAACGGAACACCGCTCTATTGCCCTTAAAACCTCCACCGAGCCCGAAGAGGTGCTACAGGTGCCGGCCGTCGGGGAAACGACTCAGACGGGGACGTACGAAAGTGATCTTCTCGTCTTCGCCCAGTTGTTTTCAACTGGGGCCCTGTCTGAGGAGTTAAACCGTTGGACGGCGCTGTACCTGCGCATCCGTCAGGATCAAGATGGAGGCTTTCCTACTGACGCCATTGAACTCGAAGCACTACAATCCCCAGTAAGAGGGAAATTAGTACTCCCGGAAATACCCGACTTCCAGCTTAGAGAAATCTCTAAAGCCCTACGCCGCAAGCGCGATCAAACGGAGCTCGACGCAAGCAACAACGAGCACCAAACGCAGCCGACTTCACCAGACGTCAAGTCGCCCGAGAGCAAGAGGTTTAAACCCCTCTCGCTCACTCAAGCCACGGAACCACCAGACATCCAGAGGCCCGAGAGCGAGAGGTCTATATCCCTCTCGCTCACTCAAGCCACGGACCCCTCCGAAGTTCCCGTTTTACCCGTCGAGAGCCGCGGGGCGCCACCAGCGCCTACTCCCATACACTCGACGGCTAGTATTACGGAACCCCGATCTATAGCTATCGCAGCTAGATCCGATGAGAGCCTCGAGACGCCACTAGCAACGGCGTCAACATCGACTCGAACATTCTACGCCGCGAAGGCGGCAGTATCGAATCCAACGAATACGACACCTCGGCTGCGCTTACCTCCGATCGTCGTAGAAAGCCTGCCCAGATGGACGGAGCATCTTAGACGCTTGGCAGAGCAGATGGGACGCGCGCCGAACGCACGACCGTATGGGAAGGGAATCGGTTTCATCCCGACGGACATAACAGAAAACCGGATCTTAACAGAGTACTTCGCTGAACTAGAGCAAGTCGAGGGAGTAAGCTGGTTTACTTACTCGCCCTACACTGAACGCAGCCTTAAAGTCGCGATACGCGGCCTCCCTGAAGAAGCCTGCCCGGACGAAATCATAGAAGCTCTCCGAGAAAGGGGACTGCACCCGGAGCACGTCCGGGAGATTAAAGGAAGGAGAGGAAGACCCGGGAGTATCTTCGTCTGTGCCCTAAAGAAGACGCCTAACACCATACCGATGATATACGGAATCAAAGAACTCCTCCTCATGGAAGTGAAGATAGAAGGATGGCGTGGGAAGAGGGGCCCGGCACAATGTCATCGGTGCCAGCAGTTCCGGCACTCTTCCCACAGCTGCCACCGCCTACTCGCCTGTGTGCGATGTGGAGGACCGCATCTTGCGCACCAATGCGCCCGCCCACGCAAACATCCACCAACGTGCGCAAACTGCGGGGGAGCCCACACCTCTAATAACGCGACTTTATGCCCGGTATATAAGAGGGAAACTAGAAACCGAAGAGCATGTACCATTGCACGGACAGGTGACTCCGGCAAAGCAAAGGTGCTCATAGCTCCTTCCCAAGTGAATGTCGAGGAGTCGGCAGCAGGAAGCCTCATGGCGCCAGCCAACGACCCTCCTTCATTAAAGAAGACATCCAGAAGAAAGAAGAAGATGACCCCGCGCCCAGAAGGACGCGACCCAGTCCGATTTTAACGTGAAGATCTGATGGCACTTCACCCTAGAGACGCCCGCACACCCGCACCTAAGAAAGAGCCTGATGCCACTACAAGAAGGCACCACCCTGTCACCGCAAGCCTTTCGGCAACCCAAGGACATGCCCGTTTTCACGGGCATCGCTGGACAAACCACTGGAGGAGGCAATACGCCTCGAGCAGTTTCCTCGTCAGCCCTCACAAGGGGGGGTAGACTGAGACGACTAGAGCTGTTTTATCTACGCATTCCATGGTAAATTGTACTGTAAGCCGTAACTCTGGGCAAATAAAGAGTGAAAGTATTTACTTAGTGTTATTGGCATCCTGACTGCATCGACTATGTCGTATACAACCTGATAACACTGGTGATATCTAGAAATTATCGACCTTTTTACAAGTTTTTCTTAATGGCTTGGTTTTTTTCGTAGCGATTAATAGAGTTTTGACTTTCATAAGCATCTTCTCAAGGCCTGATTTATATAAAGTATTTTTGATTACGATTTAAATTAAACGTACGTACATAGTTACGTAGGTATATCTGCGTAGTTACGTATATAATTGCTATAGGCAATATAATAAAGCTGTAGGTTGTAGAGCCAATATGTAAATGGTAGAGCCAAGCTTGTGGATGGTAGAACCAAGCTGAAACAGGAACGGTTTTAGCATGGATGGGTCGGATCGCGCGGGGTAGTACCATCCTTTCACAGAAAACCGACGGGAAGTAACAGTGCTTGCATTGTTGCGTTTTGTTCGGTCAGTGAGAGCGCCGGAGGCCCATCTTCCCCTCTCCCTTCCGTCTCTCTCCATCGCCCTCCCCCTTCCTACCCAATACAGGATGGCAACGCACTTGCGACTCCTCTGGTGTCGCTGGTGTTTATGGATGGTGGTGATCACTTAAGGTGAGTCACTTGTTCGTTTGCCTCCTATAATATAAACAAAAGATTTGATACGTGATATTTCTATTAAAATTATGATTCATAAAGTACTATCATTCGTAAGACACCGACATCGCGACGCCTTTCCGTTTAGTCTCGAAATTATCTTATTGGACCCCACTACGACCTTGTCCAGCAACGGAATGCAACCACTGATTACCGAATTACCAACTGCCCTTGCCTATACTTACGGCACCGATTTAAATAATAAATATCTTATCTAAATAACACCCAACCATTGTTTTTCCTTCGTCGGATACGATCATAATTGTGTGCATTAAGTCGAAACGCTAATAAAATTAGGCTCGCCCGTAATTTGACTTAATTTGGCGGAATCTTCTATAAAATCATATCATAAGCACGTGAATTAAAAACCTTGCAAAATTATATAAACCTCTATGTAAAATTTCTTTATTTTGACGTTGTCTGGTTTTCTAAATATATAGGTATATAGGAATAGTGCATATATTTGGTTATGGATTGAGCGATAATTTTATACGACATAACTTTCGCAAATCATTAGGTATCCTATTCCTACTAGAGGCAACTTAATTAATTTTGTACATTGGTTACAACCACCTGATTTGATTTTTTAATAATAAACAATGGTGCCATAAGACCTTGGTAGAAACTGTAATGCACTTATATATATATATATGTTAATATCATATGCTTAAATATGATATGAAAAACTGTGAATGGTATGAAAAACGGAAAAGCCGTTGGGCCAGATGGCATACCCATTGAAGTATGGAAGTTTTTAAAAGTAGATGGATGTGTTTGGCTGACGTTATTTTTTAATAAGATGTTACTAGAGGAAGCGATCCCACATGAATGGTGCAATAGTGTAATAGTGCCTATTTATAAGAATAAGGGTGATGTGCAGAACTGTAACAATTATCGAGGAATAAAGCTCATGTCACACAGTATGAAGGTTTGGGAAAGAGTGATAGCGAGTCGAATAAGAGATGAGACTGAAGTGAGTCAAAATCAATTTGGGTTTATGCCTGGACGTGCGACAACAGATGCCATTTTCGCACTTCGGCAACTGTGTGAAAAATACAGACGAGTACATAAGAATTTACATATGGTATTTGTTGATCTGGAGAAGGCATATGATCGAGTACCGCGTGATGTTCTGTGGTGGGCTCTGAAAAAGAAAAGAGTGCCTGAGAAGTATATACAACTTATTCGTTGTATGTACAGTCATGCCAAAACGCACGTTAGGTCAGCGGCTGGAGTTACCGATAATTTCAATGTGGCCGTAGGTTTGCACCAGGGTTCAGCTTTAAGCCCTTATTTATTCCTTCTTGTTATGGATGCGTTAACATCAGACATACAGGAGGAGACACCTTGGTGTATGCTGTTTGCTGATGATATTGTTCTTATCGGAGAAGATGCTGCAGAGGTCCAGAGCAGGCTGGAAAAATGGCGAGAAAGACTGGAGAATGTTGGTTTGAAAATTAGTAGAACAAAAACTGAACATTTGTTTTGCGATTTCGGTGGTACATCTAGTTTTTCTCCTATAGCCTTAAATGGAGTACCCTTACCAGCCTGCTCCAATTTTCGGTATCTCGGTTCATTGATACAAAACGACGGTGGCATTGATAAGGACGTGAGGAATAGGATAAATGTAGGATGGATGAAATGGCGAAATGTGTCTGGGGTAGCTTGTGATCCACGAATGCCTTTGAAACTTAAGGGGAAGGTTTATAAAACTATGATAAGACCGGTCATGCTGTATGCATCTGAGTGCTGGGCTACGAAAGAGACGGATGAGAGAAAATTACATGTGGCAGAGATGCGAATGTTAAGGTGGATGTGTGGTGTAACTAGAATGGATAAGATTAAGAATGAGTATATTAGAGGCAGTTTGAAAATAGCACCAGTGACCGAGAAGTTGCGGAGTAATCGGTTAGCATGGTATGGGCATGTCATGAGAAGAGATGAAAGCCATGTAACTAGAAAAGTGTTGAGTATGATAGTGGATGGATATACGTGTAGAGGAAGACCGAAAAAGGTATGGATGGATTGTGTGAAAAACGATATGTCTGTTAAAGGTGTGAATACTGAGACGACATCTGACAGGAGAGAATGGAAAAAGAAAACATGTTGTGCCGACCCTACTTAAGTGGGATAAGGGCAATGATGATGATGAATATCATATGCTTAAATGCTATATAATTTAATATATATAAGTAATCAATTACTTCTGCGAACATAATTTAGAACAAAATTCTGAAGTAAGTGTAGTTAGATTAGTGACTTTTTTTATTTGTTATACTTTTTTCAATACGACCGTTGATAAAATGCGATAATTGGATTGCTTCAGTATAATAGCCAATAAAATGATTAATCTCGAAAGTACATTTATAAAGAAAAACGTATCTGTAATAACAACACTGACCGCGACGAAATACCGTTAATATCACCATAGTTGCTAAATTTCATTTGTCGTGATCGAATCAAAAAAATATACCTAATATCAATATTATTGTTTCTCAATATTTAAGCTGAGACGTCCATATAACTTTAAAAATTAAGGACAATATTTCAGAATATGTGATTGATCTATCTGCTCGTTAGATAACAATGCCATTGTTAATTATTTGTTGAATTATTGACGTAGGTACTTCTCCCATAAACTATTGAAAAAATAATTACAATATTTGATGTTTACAACACCATTAAGCTTCAAATTTGATTAATAAAATCTGTCATATATAAATAATATGAGTATATAAACATTGCTTGATTTCTTCTAAAATGTTGCAAGCTACATTATAAGACACAATTGTTTATTCACAACAGATTAGCGTAATTATTACATACATGACAATAAGTATACCTATGAAATACCTAACAAGTTTCAAAATTCTAATTGAAACAGTAATTAGATTAACAAAGTTTACTATTTTCAGGAATAGTTATTACAAACGCAATAGCATCCGCCAGTATACGTAAAGAACGGCAATGAAGCTACTAATTAATCCGCCATATTAGCTAATTGTTCCCGTCTGACACAGTGCTACGCTCCACTCGTTCTGCAATAATTGCCACTCATCTGTTTCCTGTAGGTATGTAACGGTTTTTAAACATTATCGTATTCATTTGACAATACATTAAATAACATATTTCATCCTTTTTTGTATCTCATGTCTCTATTGGATTACTAGTCAATGGTGGATACGTATATAGTCCGTATGGTCATGACTATAACCTTTTTTGTTGGCCGTCTACAAAAACTTCAAATTTAAAAATATCGAAAACGGAATTCACGTCCTAACTTTTTTCTTCTTTTCTTATTTTGGCTCCGCAGAAGCATTAGCCAGTGTGAATGTTTTGTTTCAATCGAGATCACAACATATTTTACACAGTAAGTGTCATGTGATTATTTCAATGTTCCAATAAGATGATGGCTCCCTTGTTAGAACTTTCGATGGAAATTTTGTGTCCTCTCAAAATTCATGGTCTGTTCACTTTATTTACAAAAATAACAATGCACAATAAACAAACTGTATTACGTAAAACAACACCAATTTTACAAAACGTAGAATCAAATAACACAAGATTATGAAAAAAATATAAAATCCACTACATGACAGATCAAAATCCCGCCCAAAAACTCCCAGTCCTAACTTCTTAACTAATATAACAAATGCGAATATAAAATGTAAAGCAATCATCATGAAATTTTGCATACACGTTGTCAGAGGTTAAACCTCTTTGTGAAATTATAATTTTTAAGACTATAAGCTAATTTCAAGGTTAGATCTGGGCCTGCCAAAAGTTCTTCTTACATCTGTCTACGGTGAATAACTAGGACGATAATCCATTGTACATTGTCATCGTAAATTTGTGAAAGTTATTTAGAGTTAAGTTGCACTGTTTCAATAACCTCCCTGTCACCGGTTTTTTTGAAAACTATTTTTGGTTATTGTTCTATACGTTGCTTACGTTATGTTAGATGAAATCGGTAGTTCGGGGAAATTACGTCATGTAATATGATGTATACCAGATAGACAGTAGTATATATTTTACTAAATATTGCATCATGCACACACGACAAAACTACATATATATTTATGTGGGTGATGGGGATCTTTGGAAATGATGCTCCTCTTTGTGCATATGCGAAAAATGATTTTTTTATGTCATAGGAAGCAAGCGAACATGTGGGTCACCTGGTGTTAAGTGATAACTGCTGTCCATAGACACTAGCAAAACCAGGGAGGTTGCAAGTAAGTAGCCAGCCTGTATTTGAGGGTAGGGGGAAAGGTGGAGCGCGAAGGAGAGAGAGAGAAAGAAGGGAAGGTGGGCCTCCGGCGCTCTCACTGACCGAACGAAACGCAACAATGCAAGTACTGTTCTTTCATGTAGGTTTTCTACCCCGGACGAGCCGACCTATTCATACTGAAACCAGTAATAGCTTCAGCGTATCTCTACCACCTATAAAACAACACTCACTACTACACTATCTGTGTATGTTTGTAAAGATATGTATCACGAAAAAACTAGATCGAGTTTCATGCCAGTTCTTGTCGACAACACAGATGTTGTCCAAACCAGTAGAGCATAAGTACCTTTTCATAATCTAAATTGAATAGTGTCTTTTTAATTTTGATTTATAAGCCTTATAAATAAAGGCTCGAGTCGACTTAACTCGTGTATAGTAATGAAAATAAACCTATTTACTACTGGTTTCCCGATTGCTTAAAGTTCGTCAATAGCTACTAAAGGAAAAAGTATAAAGAAGACCGGTTGACAAACGGAAGAGAAAAGGGTACTGAATGGTTATGACCTTAATCTATTTACATATAAGTAGATACCTGTTTACTGAAATACGTATGCACGAGAACTCAAGAAATTAGATTGACTCAATTCCGATTTCAATTAATTTTGTCGCAAATTAACGTTTCATTAAGCACAATTTTATATGGGTGCGGATGTGTTATTTTGAATTTCACATGTAAATGTATGGGCGAGTTTTATGGCATGTAGGCCGCGGGCGGAGGGCGTGCGCGTTCATCCAACCAATAACGAACGACGCCCGCCGGTAAGATTATCCTCCACATATTTAGGTATCCATTTTCCAACCAGCAACTACATTATTTAATTAACTCAATTTGCATATTTCAAATAATATTGAAAAAGAAAAAAACATAAAAATACGAAACTAGGGTTGACGTAAACCCAAGCTTATTCTTACTAACGTTCTTTTTTTTACTTTAATTTTGGCAATCAATCTTTCAGATTATTACTGCCATTGTCGCGTAGTCAATAATAGATCGAAGCGATCATTTCAATATTAAGCGTCGTGTGAATCAATATTCCAACAAGATAGTGGATCTCTTGTTAGAACCTTCCAGGGAGTTTTTTGTGGCATCTCAGAATTTCATGCTGTGTGGTATTATTTTCCATTCACAATAAACACTAAAATTCAGAATAAACTAACTATATTACGTAAAACACCATCAAATTTACAAAATATAGAGTCAAATAACACAAGACTATGGATAAAGTATAAAATCCACCACATGACAGACTTAAATCCCGCCAAAAACGCCTTCTAATATTATAGTGACTGTGAGTTTGTTTTTTTCCACTTTAATTACTCGATCGATTATTATAAAATTTGCTTAAACGTTATTAAAAAGTATTTACTATCTCCCCCAGGCATGTGGGTAGGACAAATACCTAAAAACGCAAACGTAGCCGCGAGCAAAAGCTAGTAGATTATACTATGTTTTGGTTACAGTAAGTGGGATTTCTTTAGGCGCAATGTATGAATATGGTATAATAATTAAGAGTATAGTTTGAGAGGTAATCACGGACTAGTAAGAGGATATTAGGTACATGGGTAGGACAAATACATAAAAACGCAAACGAAGCCGCGAGCAAAAAGTAGTAGATTATACTATGCTTTGCTTACAGTAATTGGGATTTCTTTAGGCGCAAGGTATGAATATCGTGTAATAATTAAGGGTCTATAGTTTGAGAGGTAAACACGGACTACTAAGAGGATATTAGGTATATATACATATATGGTGTTATTAAGATTGGTTACTCAGACAAAAGTATAACCGAAACGCGTTCCATTTCTTTTTAGCGGAGAGTAGGCCTGGAAGTTAGGTTTTTCAAATAACATACATATTTATCATGAAAATAAAGGGTTTGATTTTCAATATGTACAAATATTGAACAGATGTTTATCTTGTTTTCGAATATTATAGTCATTTCTAATAATATCTTAATAACTTTATAACAGTAACAAAATTTTGACAAATTTCGGATCGGAATTTTCAGCCCCGCTTTGGGGTAAGACGTTTTGCTTAAATTGCTGCACTATAATATCAATCCAATGTAAATAATAATGCAGTGCAATTTATAATAAATATGCTGCTTTTAGTACACACTTTACATGAATTTGCTATGCGATAGCAGTGTAACGCAGAAGGTTTAAACATTTTCTTATCTGATGAGTCTTAGTATTATTAATCTTATTTGCGGTCTGATAGAAGTCATAAACTTGATTGATTCAAGTAATACAAATCATTCAACAAAATGTTATATACGGCAAATAATATACGGGCATTAAAAAAAAACTTCTGAAGGTCATGACCGTAGTCAGATACTGACAGGTAAGGACAACTGATCTGCCTAATAAATTAAGAGTAAATACTCGAACGGAGAGTTCCTGCAACTACGAAGATAAAGATATTTAAAACGTTTCATTTAAAAGTATTAATTAATTCGACTGTATTTAAGCTGACCAAAATAACAGATTTCGACACGGCTTACACCTCACATGAGTAAAAAATGACATTGGCGCCATAGAGAAACATATCGAGCTACATTTGCTGTACCTTATTTTAATGGAATACGCCTCGACAATCTCCGATAACGCGTGTGTGCTAGGTTCAGATCTAGTTCGTGAAATACACATGCTGGTACAAATGTGTGTCTTAGTAATTCCAATACATATTTATAAATAGTTTAGCTGAGATAGATTTGCGATGTTTGCATTCGAAGTAACAACACCACGGTATAAATATGTAAGACAGTACGGAAACTACGTACAAACGCTCGAAAACGCCACACTCAAACATACATGCGCATCGGAGAGGTTTTGAAAAGAATTCTATGGAAAGAAACGAAAACCCTAAGGGGTCTCGTCGATGCGCATGTTTGTGTGAGTGTGTCGGTACGAGCGTTCATAGGTTGTTTTCGTACTGTCTGTTTTATGTGTACTGTGACAACACTTTGACGCTCTTGAGCTCGTAGAAGATCGGCTGAGCGCCTCATGCGCTTGCCTTTGTAGTCCGGCGAAGTTGTGAAAACCTGTCAGACTAATAACCTTAAACAATTCGAAAAAAAAACAGATCTACTAGTTGAATGTTAAACTACAAAAATGCCTCAGGCTTAGTATGAAGATACTAGGGCATATAATGCTTTGTGACAATATTCGTATGTCCATTCGATCTTTTGGGCTATATGAAGAAGGAGTCTGCAATCAAATCGTTCGTAAATTTTCTCAAGCATGTGATCGTTAATCTCTAAATATTTAACGGACTTTGGAATTACCACGACTCGTTGACTTGCATCTAAATCACTTTGAAATTACAACAACTCTCTGACTTGCATCAAAATCATGACTGGCAAATCTTGGTGACTTTTATATACATAATGCTCATGCAACACGTCAAGGGAAAGAGAAGTGAATTGTATCAAATTACGATCATCGCTCTCTCCTTTTATATTGCTAATTCCAAAATATATCTTTGCAAACATAAATGAAAAAAAATTTCGTCACACCAGTCAGTCATCATTTCACTTCTCGCCTACGTTATTGTATTTGTGGTGGATCGTTTTCTTCGAAAACAATACTGGTTCGTTGTGAGATCCGACCCGATGTGTATTATGTGGTTAATGAAGCAGATTACAGTGACCCTTTTAAAGAATTTGTCTACTTGACGCGATTTCTTGCAGAGCAGGACTAATCGAGCGTTACAAAAAAAAAGCACACGATAAAGAATTCGATAGCAATAGGGTAGAGTAAAGCTGAAAAAAATTATGCCCATGTTATATCGTAGCTGAAGTAACTGAAGTAAAAATAAAAGAATAACATATGTTTTACATGATATTTCACATTTTATTATATGTGTATAAATATATTACACAACTACGCAATTATAAAAATATGGAAAGTTAGAAAATCAGTGAAATACGATTTTGTATTTGTTTGATACAATTTAAAAATGTTCTTGTAACCGAACCTTATTTTGTATTATTAACTATATTTTTACACATTTTCGTAACTTATCATTACTTTGAAAAATGTATACTGGCAAAATACTACTTATGTGTGTGAAATGGGATGTACTATTATAGAAGAAAATTATATTATGTAGTCTGTGCATCAAATAAATAGCCTCTGATTATATATAATGACAAATAACATTTCGGGATATACGATTTATGTCGTAATACTACGAAATTTAACATTTTTACAACACAAATATAAGAGTTACGTATAACTTAAATCAATACATACAATAAATACTTTTTATTTTTTCATAATCGCAAATTACATCCAATAAAATGGTTAATTTATGAATCACTTTAAACTAATAATTGTGTCAATTTATTTTAAAAAGTATAAGAATTTCGGCTGAAATTTTTAGAAACGTATATTTTTTATAATGGTTTTATATGACGTTCTATTGATCGTGCGATTGATGACTCAAAGTGTCTAGCAACACTGATGACAGAAGAAAATTCATTGAAGCCTAAAAGAATTATATCCATTGATCTTAATAAATTAAAAAAAGACAATTCAACAAATGTTTTTTTGACATTTGTATTACGTTGAAGTAAAATAGCAATTAATATTTTACATATTTACCTGTTTTATATTGCTATATCGCAGTATAGCTGTGACATTTTTTATCCAATAAAACAAGTTTTGCAAGGTTTCAATTATTTGTGGACCCGTAATAAAAACTCAAAAGGTATGTTTGATTAAACCAAAATCCTTGAAACTGCATTATTCTCTATTTTAGTATTATACTATTTTTTACACTTAATGATAAATTAGTAATTTCTTTTAATACGTATATCCATTTTGTTGATAAGATCGAAATACAATTGCATTTATTACCCTTGTATTCTAATAAGTTTCGTGATGCAGAATCCCATTTCTTGCTACCTTGCACAACAAAACACAAAGATATAACTAGATAGTTAATTTTATGATTTAATTAAATATAAGAGAACTGAAGGAAACAGAATATCTAACTTTTAATTATGATAGTTATTTAGTACATTATTTGTTGTATATTTTGTAGATGCAACTGACATCTGATCCGAGACGTGCTGACAGAGAACGTCGATTTAAACCTCCTCCGCCGACATCAGCTCCAGCTGAAGATCTTACAACTGATTATATGAACATACTTGGTAAATATGTAACATACTACAAAAATAACTAAAAACTCCATAAATTATGTTCGGATGAGAGTCTATGGATACATGGAAATAACTAAGATTTTCATCACAATATTAGATGTGTAAGGATAAAATTCAACTATACAGCTCTAATGTTATATTGTAATGAATCAAGACCATTTTTCTGTTACAAATATTACTTTCACCATGATCTTATATACTTTTTATAGGTGGCAGAGCCACGCTGAAGCTATTACTAGTTTCAGCATGAATGGGTCAGCATGCTCGGGGTAGTATCACCCTCTTACAGAAAACTGACATGAAGTAACAGTGCTTGCATTGTTGTTTCGTTCAGTCAGTGAGAACGCCGGAGACCCACCTCTCTTCCCTCTCTTCCTTTCCCCATTCTCTTCACAAACACAGGCTGGTGATGCACTTGCAACTCCTCTGGTGTTGCTAGAGTCTATGGATCACTTAACATCAGATGATCTGCCTGTTCATTTGCCTCCTATAATAATAAAAAATAATGTGACAACATTATTTCATTAAGGTATTTTTTTGATTTATAGGTATGGTTTTCTCCATGTGCGGGCTCATGATGAGACTAAAATGGTGTGCATGGACAGCAGTATTCTGTTCCAGTATTAGTTTTGCCAATTCAAGAGTATCTGATGACACTAAACAGGTAAATTCAATGTATAGTAAAAAATCATTAATTGTAATAAATATAGTTTAAAATGTTTATAACTATAGTGTATACAATTTTATTTTCCAGATTGTTAGTTCTTTTATGCTGTCAATATCAGCTGTGGTGATGTCATATCTGCAAAATCCAGCACCAATGTCTCCACCTTGGGCCACCTTAACTACCTAGGCAATTAAATAATATATATTCCAACATAATTTAATTACATGTTATTTAAAATTGGCTGTTTTTCTTTTGTTGGATATAAGGTCTATATGAAAACTATACTCTGAACATAGAGCTCATCATTATCATAGCTTTAATTACTTATTATAGAGTTGGGCAAAGTATTTTAGTTCCAAATTGGTAACAAGCTATATATTTTAAAATAAATATCTTTATGAAGTTTAAATACCCAATTTCATAAAGATACGACTTGGTACATGATAATTCCGAAATGGTATCCATTGTATACCAATGAGAATTGATGTTAAATAGATAACTCAATTTTGTATATAATATAATATAGCAATAAAAAAAATATATGATTGAACTCTACTGAATTTATGTTTGAGAGTTTGTAGTTATAATTCTGCATTCGGTAAGTTTTCAATATTACTGATACAACTCCAAAAATATATTCATAGCCAGTATACATATCACCCCCACGCACGTGCACGCATACATGCTTACACATCAAAGTGGAAGGGTTTTGTTTCTTTCCCTTATCGAACTGAAATAGTTTGTAAAATTATCTGATACTAAATATACATAAGAGTTGTTGAAGTATGTATGCTTGGTACACATATATGCTCCAACAACTCAAATATGTATGAATAGTTAGGTAAGTTCAGATATTCAAAGAAATTATTAACTTTAACATAATTTTGTATCAGCGCGCCATTTTCGAAATGACGGTTTTTATTTTGTTCGAAAAACTTTTTTTGTGCTATAGTGTTTTTTAATTATATAAACTGTATTAGTATAAGATTATGTATCAGTGTCAAGAAAAGAGTATTTTAGAAGAATAAAAATGCTACAAAGACTTTAATAAGTACTTCAATTATATCAAAATTATAAAACAAACTCGAACTCTATTTATTCATTTCCATGAAAATATTAATTTCTAATGATCTGAATGGAATATCATGATATGGATATTATTAAATTATGCTATTTATAATGTAAAACACATTATTTAACATATTATAAAATGGTTCTTGATTTACCTAAATTATATTTATTTCTGGTAACACTGAATCTACGTAGGGATGCTACATCGTTAAAAAAGTGTCGATATGTACGAATGATGTATCAATATTCTAGAAAAAAATGAAACAAAAGTAAATATATCGAACATTTAGATGTAAAATGAATAATATCTATTTAAGGAACTATAACTGGAAAACAATAATATTATCATGCGTTGTAAGCACTAGCTTTATTGGTTAGTATTAGCCACCGTTACTAAAATAAACCGCAAAGAATATACTAAATGACAGCTTTACACATGATGCAACATCATTCCTAAAACATTTTATTAGTTTATAAGTACGCAGTATCTGTTCGGTTCTTTATTTTAATAAGCACTCACTTTGTAACACATTGTATTAAGAGTTTTTATATCAACAGACACAGAAAGAAAGCAGAAGAACATAGATAAAGAAGACGTAGTATTCATGATTATGAGCTGAAATTGTAACATTTCTAACAGTATCCTTGTAGTCTGCACTCTACACAGAGTAATCAGCGACGTATTGTCGATTTGAAAGGTTTCAACATAGATGATAAAATATCGATATATTGTATCATCCCTAAATCTACCTGCTAAATGCTAATGTCTAAACACCGCAATGCGAAGAGAACTGTAACACGTTTTATAATTTAAGAGAAATATAAAAATAACATACAAAAAATTACAGTATATCCTTTTAGCTTTAGTTCCTGAAAAATACTTAGGTCTGTTTATTGGTATAAAGATTATTCAAGTAAGTTATAGCTTTCATTATTTACATCGTAGGTTATAACTTACAGCAATATGTTTTTCAGTTATAAGTTTGGGTACATATACTAAGTAATTTATATTACATTAACATAAAGGTATGTTATCTTATCAGTATCCAATATATTATATTTAATAGATTAGTATTCATCTAATTTAGTTTTCATCAGATTCATATTTTTTTCCTTTTAAAGTATCGCCAAAAAAGTTATAAATCAGTGAAAAAAATGATTCCTTAGTAAACTTACATTTAAATAACATGTAGTAGTACTTGTATTTGTGATTTTATTACAACCATTCTATTCTTTATGTATAAATTTCTTCTGTACATGTTTATGTGACTGAACTCCTCCTAAACGGCTGGATCGATTTTGATGAAATTTTGAGTCGTGTCCCAGTGGATCCGAGAATGGTTTAGATTCACAAGTGGATCCGGTAGGTGGTGCTTGAGTTAATTTATATTTTTTTTATTATTATCATGGCAGGGCAACAGTTGCCTGGCCCGCTAGTGTTCTTATAAATATTTGTGTATCCTTTCTATATAATAACCAACCATAAAATCCTCTTATTATAACCAATGGTGAACTAAATCAATCGAGGACCCTTTGCAGTGCAGGTTTTCTTACTAAAATAAAATTAAAACTGAAACTTCAAAGTGGATATAAGTATGATGATGGAAATATAAAAAAAAAGTTTGCTGTAAGTCTGTGAATGGGATGACATGTTCTTTTAGGACTTGTAGAGACATATTATTGCTCGATATATGTTATAGTTCTTAAAATATTTCAATTGTGTAATAAAGATTTTCCAGTAACTACTTAGGCTAAACTATATACGGCTAAATTTTTCGTGGGTTGTGAAATATATGTTCATTAAGAGATACTGCAAAATAGACACAGTTATTATAGTTTAGTTTAAAGTAGTTTAATATATAGTTTTTTTAATATAATTTTAGTATCTATTTTAAGTAGTTTGTAAATTCAAATGGCAACATGTTTAAAAATTAGATGTGATTTTATTTATTACAGTTTTAATCTTTATAAAATATATATTTTTTAGAATGCCACCCAAAAAGGTAGAGGAACCTGAGAAAAAACCACTCATTGGAAGAGTGGGCACTAACTTGAAAGTTGGTATAGTTGGTGTACCTAATGTTGGAAAGTCAACATTCTTTAATGTGCTGACAAAGAGCCAGGCTGCTGCTGAAAATTTTCCTTTCTGCACCATTGATCCTAATGAAAATAAGTATTGCATTATAATTTCTATTACTAATTGTAAAATGTATGCTTATGATATCTCTTATTAAGTTGAATAGATTATTCATTATTTACAGTTAAATTTAAAAGTATTAATTTATCTAAAATGAACACTTCTATTATTGTACTATGTTGATGCTGGTTGTAATTGAGATGAAAAAGGTTTTTAATAAGTCGACGGGATGCTTTCCTGGTGATCGCTAAGAATGCACAATGGTCGTTAGGATAGGGAAAAAACAGAAATCACCTTTGGGCTTTTGTCACGGTCATAGGAGGCCTCCTCTTCATTCACTAACACTTTGATTCTCACCTTTCACTTCTAATCTCCATTTATATTTATTAACGCTTATAATGCAAGCCATAGTCATTATGCGTTCCGACTCACTTGTGCACCAGTGAGAGGGTTAGGGGGTAGGATATATGGCACTTGACGGATTTAAAAAAGGATGGATAATAGGATAATACTGTTATACATTGTAATGCCTCTAGACCATTTTAGCCTAAACATATTATATTAAAATCAGAAAATAATTAATTATATGAAGTGGTATTTTTATAATAAAATTATTTCGTTTTTTATTAACAACTAGCCTCTCCCCGCGACTTCGTTCGCGTGAAATAGTTTATTTTTCGCTAACACTAACACGCAACAGAAGCTCTCAAAAGGAAAAACCTCCCGATTTTGAAACATTTTTCGTCTGTGCTTCGCACCTATTGGTCTTAGCGCGATGATATATAGCCTATAACCATTCTCGATGAATGAGCTATATAACACTAAAGGAATTATTCAAATCGGATCAATAGTTCCCGAGATTACCCCCTAAAACATCACAAACTTTACCTTTTTATAATATTAGTATAGATAATGACATATTACTAAACTTTTTTTTATTATAAGCCATATGGCCTTTTTCATTTTATTTGAAAAATGACAAACAATCAGTCCTAAATGTCATTGAAAATACTTTGACATGTTATAAGTATTAGTGTATATTATTTACATGCATCATGTTTAACATAGAGAATTATAAATATAATGTTGATGTCAAGGACAAATATGATATAAAGAACATAAATGTGGATAAAAGTGTCAACTATAGAGGATCAATCAATATTGTGAGTAAGAAGAAGGATGAGGAAAAAATCAACTGTTTCCAACCTCTGGCCGCTGCCACAGTTGGCTTAAATAATACTGCAGCTCCCCTTCCAAATAACCTTGACTATTACACAACCTGGACTGATATTGATTCTCAAGAAAAAGTAATGAACACAAAACCAACATGTTATATAATTGTAGGAAAACCAGGTTCAGGTGCATATTCTCTCGGTGAAGCACTATCAAAAAAATTAAAGTGTGTCCATATTTGTCCCAAAAATGTATTAGTAGATGAAATTGATCAAAAGAGCCCTACTGGTTTATGTTTAGATTTTAATATGAGACACAATAATCCTATAAAGTTTTATAATATTTTGCCAATTATGTTAACAAAATTGAAATCAGTCACAGTTAAGCACAGAGGTTATATCATATCTGGTCTTCCTCTTGTAACATCGGACAGAAGTTCACATATTCTAATTACTTCTATGTATGGTGAAGAGTCAATTTCAGTGGTAATGGAATTGCTGAATGATGTTGTTTTGAATTTAAAAAAGAAACCCAGAAAGATAAAACAAATTGCTTCTACATCTCAATCATCTATCAGCAGTGATATGCAAATATTAGAAGAGGAGGAAGTACAACAAGAAGAATTAGAGCCTGAAGAGAATGCTCTAGACGAACAAGAACCATTAGTAGAACTGCCAAAATTCGTATTGGATTCTTGTTCAGGTGCTGTTTCTCATCAAAAACCATATTTTGAAACAAAAAAAGCAACATTAATTAAGCAGTTTAATGAGATAATTATGTTAGATATGCCTGCAGATATAATAATTTACCTTTCGTGTCCTGATGTTGACTTGGTAACGAAAAATAAACACAAATTTTTAAATTATAGCAATAGTTTAAATACTGTGGATCCATTTACTACAAATATTGAAACAGAATTGAGATGGCCAGTGAAATGTAGCACAAATGATTATACAAGACCCTATGAAGTACATACTTATAACCCAAAATACAACTGCAGGCAACCTATCAACTTCAAAAGAGAGTCTATGGAACAAATGTGTAACTATCGACTGAATGTATTGCCATTTGTAGAGAAGAAACTTAAGGACTTTGATCCAAAATTTGTGATAAAATTAGATGCGCGAATATCTGTTTATGAAATGATTTATCAATTGACGGAAAGATCTATTTTTTTACAAATAAAACCAGTTCTGATACCTGAGCCTTTGCTCTTTGAAGAACCGGTTGAAGATATTGAAGATTTTTGGAAATCTATAGAAGAACTGAATAAAATTCAGAGTGGTGTTATGCAATTTACCAGGTATACATCTCCATGGTTTAACAGATGCCCAGTCGAACTTAAACATAGGCAGTCTGTTTGTGGAAACCCTAAATATGCAGTTACACTATTCAAACATATTTACCTCTTATCATCTTTGTCAAATATGATTTCATTCTGTAGAAATCCTCGCCCTTATTTAAAATTAAAGTATTTAGAACCTACATGTAGAATTATAATAATGGGAACAAAATCCTCTGGTAAAACTTTTATTTCGGAATGTCTGTCGTGGATTTTTGACACACCAATTATTGAGTATAACACATTTTTAGAATCTCAGAAATTAAAGAAATATGAAGTTTTTGCGAAAACTATTTTATCAGAAATAATAGCCACAATAGAAGATGCAAGATTTGAATTATGGCAGAGTATGGAGATGGATAGATATTCACAGTTAGAGATATGGTGTTCATCAACTTTGTTTATGCTCAAGGACTACATACCATTACTTATTGAATATAATAAATATCAGAAAAGTCATGTGTTGAAAGAAAATAATATGCAAAGTAGTAAGTCAAAATCTGAAATACCTCATGATTTAGAAGGCTATGTTATTGACCTTAACATTTTAAATAGTTTATTTTATTATAGAAACCAACTTTCATTTTTACCATTTTTGGATGATGTAGAGAAATGTGAACAGGCGTTGATCAACAAAAAGAATATAATTCAATTTGCACCTGACAATTTAAAAACGATGAGAGAGAAACCGGGTGTTCCAGCTTTAGGAGATGATGATGTGACTAAAGCTATTTCTGACTACATTGTTGCTAATGATTTAAATAAAGAGTTAGAACCGACAATAGAGGAAATAATGAATGAAATGGTTAAAGTTCTATCTGATTTAGACATCAATTGTAAAGAAAAGTCAAATTCTGAATATTTTTATTGTAAATTTATTATTGATGGGTTTCCATCAGACCCAGAATATTGGGGATATCTTAGTGAGTTTAAATTGTTACCAGACTATACCATTGCTTTAATAGAAAATAGAGAACTAGATTCCGAACTAATTAATTATTATATAAATATAGAGAAAATGACAAAAGATTATCGACAAAGATTTCTATTATCTGCTGACCCATTGGTACAAATTAAACTTAGAACAACAAATTATTCTGAGTTAGAGAAAATGGATAAGGAAAGAGTAGGGTCATTAATTGTGAATGACGTCATAAATACTATTTTAAACCAGATTCAAGGCAATGACGAAGTATACGATACAGACAAAGCTCTGTTTTCGACCACTTTTACAGAATCTATAGAAAAATTTCGTGAAGATTGGGATAGTGTAAAACTGATATTGGAAGAAAGTCACAAATGTTTTATTGAAGTTGAACTTGAAAACAAGACAGATGTTCAAATTCTAGATTATGTTTTATTAGGTATACGAAAATGTTATACTGCATCTTGCGAATTATACGAAGACATACGCGCTGATGTTGACAGCGAAGAAGATGGAGATGAAGCAATAAAAGATCTGCTTCTTCATAATAATCATCAATTTTTAGGTGAAACTAATATTTATTGTCCCATTTCCTATTATGACCATGGCATCCTTTGGGAGGGAAAAACTGATTTTTCTATAAAATATAACAATAAAATCCATTATTTTTCCAAAGAAGAGTGTTTAAAGTCATTTCAGAGAGATCCCACGAAATATCAGTCATATAATCAACCCTACAAACGTTTACCAACTTTAAGAATTTGTGTTATAGGATCAATAGGAAGTGGAAAGACAACAGTATCAAAATATATTGCTAAAGAACTTGGATTATTGCATATTAATTTAACAGATTTTATAAATACATACTTAATGCCTAAACATTTCAAAAAAGTCGGGCGCCAATACGAAAATAGTTTCACTGATCCTACTTTAGACGAAGAAGCGATAACTGAATTCCAAATGGACGAAGATAATGAAAACCTGATATATAATATATTATATAATGAAAATGAATTGAGGCGCATGGTTTATAATTATCTTGAGCGTGGCACGCCAATGTTAGCGACCCTGATGCAAAAAATTATCAAGAAAATTTGGTTTGAAGAACCTTTTCTTAGTACTGGTATCGTTTTGGATGGATACCCAAGGATAACAGATGATCTGGAGAATATGATAAATTGTTTCTGCATCCCAGATTTAGTAATACAATTAGAAAGCAGTATCGAAAGATCTCTCGAACGTATGTCACCTATAATGTTTAGAACTTGGAAAATGCAATTAAATGAAGCAAAAAACAAAGCCAAAATAAAATTAGATAATGAAAAAAAAGAATGGATGGAATTTATAACCAAAAATATTGTTATCAAACTCATAAGTGACGAAATATTTGATAACATCTTTTTTTCTCTCGGGGAATTTTTTGCTGGCCCGTCCACTGAAAGCTTAATTATTGATGCCAATCCATCAGGATCTTCAAACGTTGATCCGAATCTATTTAACGCTTATAATCTTATGATAGAAGAGTTTCCTGAACCAGAGGACAAAAATGAATGGGAAAAACCAGAAGAAGTACGCGAGAGAATAGACGCAAGAATCGAAAGTATTTTTGAAAGTGAAGAGGAAAATATTACTATGTTAAAGGAATTGTTGCTTGAAAATAGAATAAAAGTAGGCACAATTGACGCTACGAAGCCTTTTAATAAAGTAATACGAATAGCTTTATTAAAACTGAGCACAATAAGAAACCGAAATCAATCTTTCTTTGAAGAAACATATATTGTTGATTCGGATATTGCAGAAGTACTATTAACAGAAGGTTTTTACTTTTTAAGTAAATTTAATCGTATGTGTCCCGTGTTTATTAGGGACAATCCAAATACTACATTTAATCCATATAAATTGTATAAACGTAAAGGGAAAGTCTTCCCTGTTATACATCGTTCATTTATTTACTTTATAGTCAGTGAAGAAAACTTAAAAAAATTTAGACTAGACCCGCTAAAATATGTAGATAGTACCGCTATAATGTCATACTTCGAATATCCGCTGAGAATTAGTATAATTGGTGCGCCTAAATCAGGAAAGAGTGAGTTAGCACAAAAACTTGCAAGAAAATACGGTTTGTTATGTTTATCAAGAGGAACCGCTATACGTAAAGTATTGGAATCTATGAATTGGACTGAACTATCATCTAAAATAACGAAAAATCTACGCGATGGAATTACTATTGATCCTTATCTTGTTATGAAAGCTGTTCAGATAGCCGCAATAGATCACCGCACGGCCACCTATGGGTATGTGTTTGATGGGTTTCCTGAAACATGTTTAGAAGCATTGGAATTAAAAAGAGAAGGGTTGTATCCCAATATAGTGTTTGATATTTCAAGTACTAAGAACTATATTCTAGATAGATCTCAGAAGGAGATTTATTATGAGATAATAAAAAGAAAACCGCCATATTGTAAGTCACTCATAGAATATAGATACACGAAATGGACTGAGAAATCGGAAAATATTCGCAATTGGATAAATGAAGATTATAAAAATATATATGTACTTGATGGAGATAAGTCACGATGGCAGTGTTTACGAAATGCTGATGATATTATTAAAAATATCCTACTCAAGGTGAATTATTATTTAAAAAATGAAAAATTGACTATAGTACCAGCTGACGGTATGTGTATTTCCAATGAAATATTTAAACAAAGAATGTCTGAATATAAGAATGTGTGCCCACTTTGCCTCAATTCTAATACTCTCAGGCATAGTGAATACCCTGTAGATAGAAAAGGTATAGTTCAATTTAAAAATAAATTCTACTGGATTTGTGAAGAACACATAAGTAAAGTTTTGAAGAATCCCCGTTATATTATAACGACACGGGAGGTGCACATCCCCGAAATACCTGCTATAGTAAAGGCAATAAACTCGACTCTTGTTTACGAAAATGGTGTGTGTATAGTCACGTATGCTGAAAACTTACCAGGCCAGAAGATTGAGATGGGAAGTAATAAATTCGCTGCAAGTTTTCAAGGGAAAACATACTTATTTTGCGGTCGAAAATGTCTTCAAAAATTTATGGAGAAACCTCATATGTATTGTGATATACTAGTTTTTAAGGAAAGAAAGTTATTTCCATCATTGTCTGTAAATAAATTGCCTAATCTTGGATATCTCGAACAGACCATAGGTAAAATCTTAACAGATGCCTGCTGTTCTGTCAATGTTATACGACCGAAATATCCAGGGATTGATATTAAATTATCGGGTTTCATTTTTATTGCGCTATATTTGAAAACACACAATCCACGAACTGATAAACTTAGTTTAGTGATGTATGAAAAAATTTTAAAAACATATGAAGCCAGATGTAAACTTATTCTTGATGTGGGTTTGCGTTTGAGATCAATGGACAATCCTTTTGCTAAGTATCCTGTATGCTGTCGAGGATTTGGGAAATATAGATATGAAATAGAAAATAAATCGCCAAGTTCTATAACGAGTTTAACTGGAGTATCAGTTATTACTACCGAGTTTAATAAATAGATTATTTAATTTTTTCATCTGAGTATTTCACGATGTTATGTATTTTATTTTAAAAGACAATAAATTACGTTTCAACTAGAGTGAAGTATTATTTAACACTATTATGAAATTTACACTCATAAAGGCATTACTTTTTTTCGAATAAGAACTTTAGGTTTAATTTTTACTTTACGATAAAATATCTTTTATCAAAAAATATATTATAAAAAAAAGAAAATAGAAACAGCACATATATGATGGTTCATGCTTGTACCCAATATCACACACTTCGATTTCATGGTGTACTTTGCCAAAAGTCAAACAAATAATGTAATTTAGGCTTTTTTTTCGAAATGACTACGCTATTGACCCAGCAAGGTCTTAACAGCTTCACCGGACTACTAAGGCGAGCGCTTAAGGCACTCAGCCGATTTCATTATGGCAACCAACTCAAGGGTGCACGGCACACCTCGGCTTGGCTGTGTACCAAACATACACGCATCAACAACTCCTCCATATATTTATTATCGGAAAATTGAGAGTTTTTCAATTCGATAAGGGAAAAAAAGTAAACACTTCCACTTTCATATGGAAGCGTGTAGACGTGCACGTGTGTGGGGGTGATCGTGTAGTGTTGTAGCAGTGATGTATATTTGTGTGTCACCGTATCGCGCAAGCAACGCACTGAAGGGCTCCCTACCGAGGGATCGAACCTAGGCTTGAGCCGCTGCCGTAGGAGGCCTAATCGGGTGTGCGGGAGCGAAATTAACCCCCAGACCACGGCGGCGTGATCTGTGGTTACGCGGGCGTGGGCGTGAACACGCTCTGTTTTGAGGGACAGGCTGGTACTGATCGTTCGCTGACGTGATTGAATCAGGAGGGTCTGTAAAAATGTGTCGCGGACGTCTTTTATAACGCGCAGCGTTAGGTACGGGTTCATAGTTTGCGGCGGATACCACTAACGGATTGGGATGATTCGCGGCTTTTTCAAAATAACTAATCGTAAGTGATTTTACGTACGCCCAGATAGAAGGGATCTCTAGGTCTCTATGGAGATCGACTCTCCGGATGTACCACTGGGCACCGGTCACTACGTAAAACACGATTTTGGAGAACCTGCAGCTTATCAATATATTATAATATTTATTATAGTAATATTTTTTAAGAGAGCTATGTCTAAAACTGCGTGTCGGCAATGATCTTGATAGTGCGTGGGTTCCGAAGGGGCTATGATGTCAAACGCGAGAACCCTACCTAGTTCTTCGAGTATCCTCCCGTTACGAGAGGTACACGGACTATTCCAGATAACGTTCCCGCTATTGAGGTCCCCCGCTATAATAACTGAATCTCCTAGATTAAGTAGCGCCTGCAAATCGGATCTTTTGCAATTCTTTGTTCGGTGGTAAATACGCGGAAACTAAAATAATATTCCAGTGACCGGTCATACCTAATTTACACACTGACATTTCAATATTGGTTAGCGCGGGCGGATCTAACGGCATGCAGTACATCGAACGCCTAAAATAGATTAACGTGCCACCCCCGCGGGTGACACGGTCGTTCCTGACTATACAGTAATTTGCGATTCTCGGATTACGCAAACTCGGTTTTAACATCGTTTCCTGGATGAGGAAAACGTCAATCTGTCTATCGCGCAAAAAGTCAGCTACTAGATCGCGCTGTGTCCGAAGGGATCTCGCGTTGAAAAACGAGAGACAGACCGCGTGGTTTTACTTTATTACGACCCGTGAATTTTAAAACTTATTTAGAAGAGGGCGACCGGGCGAGGCGCTGAATAGTGGCTCCGATAGCCGAGAAGCGCGCTAGTGCGGTGAGCAGACCTAGCTCTTCCTCGAGCTCTACTATAGCGTGGAAGGCGAAGACGTCCTTCATGTCGTGCTTGCGGAGTAAATGTTTCATCCAGTCAAACTTACTGGAGAGAGAGGATGAGGAAGCATAAGCCGCCTGTGGCGGCGGCGCCTGAGGCTTAGAAGAAGCCTGAGACTGAGGTTGGGGGGCCCAGGCAGGCCCGGGAAGGCCTCCACGGACATGAGAGGTGGAGGCGGAGGGCGGGCGGCAGCTACAGGCGCCCTAGGCGCCTGCCTCGCCTGACGGGGACGCTGTGTGCGTGGCGCGCGGAAACAGTCGCGATAATTTGCGGGGTGACCCGCGTTACCGCAGAGCACACAGCTGGGATGATCGGGAGTGCCAGAAGTGCGCGCGCACTCCTTCGTGGCGTGGTCTCCCAGGCACTTGACGCACCTAGGGCGAAGATGGCAATTCTTTGCCGAGTGCCCATAACACTGGCAGTTATGGCATTGCGACGGAATATGGGTCTTGCGTGGGGGCTCAACGGTGAGGCCGTTGAGGTCGCACACAGATGTGAGCGAAAAAATGGCCTTGTCCTCCTGCGACCGGTCGAGGAGAACAAGCACCATGTTGTAGGGAGCGCGGGTGCGTGGGTGGTACATACGATGTATCTCACGCTCGGGGAAGTTCTTCTCCTTAAGGGAGAGTGTAATGTCCTCGACCGAAATTTCGGCCGGGACACGGCGAAGCACGACACGGAGGAGGCGCTCCTCCTCTAGAGCGTACGTGAAATACGCGAGTTTCGATTACGTAAGGAATCGAATCAGAGCGCGATGGTCATCTGACGTGGGACATTTGACACAAATGCCCGCCGGAGTACTAAGGGCATTCATATAATTGAGCTTAAGGGTCTTTAATCTATTGGAAATCGCGGTCCATTGGGACTTATCTTGTATCGTAACAGGAGGCGGGGTGCGCGGCTTCCTAACTGCGGAACCCGGAGTGAGCGGGACGGAGCTAGGTCCTTTCGTCCGCGGTTTACTACACGGTATAGCCGAGGTCGCTGGCACACGAGCGCCACCTATGTTGGCGACTTTAACCGGGCCTACGGAACCCGATTCAGTCGGGCTGGCCGGACGACGCCTACTGTAAGAGACGGTCGTATAACCGTCCTTGTCTAACTGCATGGGAATCGCGGACGCGGACTCGTTCGCGGTCAGCTCGGCGGACGCCGTCACGTCTAGCTCCATCTCGGAGCCGGTGTCCGAGCTGGAGCTAGAAATCGGGGCCTCTAATAGGCCTTTGTCGCGCGCGTCGAGACTGTGGCGAAAGAGTACTGAATGAGTTTGCGGTCAGTAAGTTCGTGATGAATTGAGGGCCCTCGGAGGGCTGCGACGCGAATCTAGAATAGAGAGCGTTAACATCTTCCTTGTTGTAACCGCTCGCGACGATGAAGAGCCGGAACCTATTTGCTTCCGAGTCCATCGCGGTGGACTGAGAGGGGGGGCCGCGAAACAACCTCCCTGCCTTAATGGCAGGGGAACACGCCAAACGGGTTAATTACGGGTCTATCCCGGGTGCAGATCAAGAAAGCTGTTTAAAATGAACCAGAAGAAGAAAGCAATACAGGAAATACGTTAGCAAGACAAGCGAGGTAAATAATTTGCATAGATATAGAACAAATAAATAAATGGATAACTGAACAAATAAATAATTGAAATAAATAAAGTTATAAAGAAATGACGACTAAAAGGATAAGGGACTACGTAAATAAATAGATAAACTAATGAGTAAACAAATAAATGTACCAATATAATATAATAAACAAAGCAATAAATAAATACAAAGGAAGGGTCTCACTCAATTTCAGGAAAAGAACGCAAGTGTTACGCGTGTGCGCCACATCAGCCGGATCGGCACTTCAAGGTGAAAGCCGAACACTTCACTTTGTATACACTGTATCACAATAATCACGAAATATCGCTCCGAGCGCGGACACAACCGTTCCCGGCCGCGTCAGAATCGGAACTCCATGTAATTTAGGCATCCACCAGTGTTTTGCTATTTTAGAAGTTACATGTAAAATTGGTACGTGCACCTTACACAGTAGGTAATTTCACCGTATTGCTGATTAAACAAAACGTGTTTACAATATTTTTTCAGTTGTTTATGATAAATTCTTGCTATTTACGTGTTATAGTAATCGTAAAGCCTTTCCCAAAATAATAAGAAAATCATTTGAGATACAAAGGAAAAATAAGTATGTAACTGGGTTTTGTAAAAACCTAAATAATAAATATATAGGCATATATAAATAGGCCCAGGTGTATCTGTGTATAAATGATTAATTTAATAATTTGAGATTAATTTCTATATAAATGCGAAAACGACTTGACAGTGTATTTGGACCGCAACACTAGTAGATATTGCTTTTTCGGCTCATGGTTTTAATAATAGTATTACACAATATAGGAAACAAAGATTAATGATTTTAAGTAGAGAAAAGATGAATGAATCCTTTGGCTAACAAATACCGTTTGTTCCAGCACGTAGAGTACCAGTCCCGGATGAAAGGTTTGACTACTTGTGCGAGTATCATAAGCCGGCCAGGTTAGTAAAATCTGAATTAATTGGTTACTAACTACAACTATATCACGTGATATAGCGTTCAGATATGTCATCTCCATACATTTTTCCGTTTTCTATTTGTGCTAGTGATTGTAGAGAAGCAACTTGGCTAAGCCCCCTGAGTTTGTAGCCGATAAGCAATGAAAATGAATTATTATACTTCATTTTTGTTGTTAGTTCATGAACACTTGATTCCGCGTCTCATATAATTTGTGTACTGTGAGCTATATACGAAAATCAATCCTCAAGGCCTAAACTCCAATTGGATATGAAATCGTCCAAAATTATTCCACATACACGTAAATCTGATGAAATACAAGCCTATTGGTTAATACTGATTGTAAATTTCGGTCTGAAATTGACGAACAATTACAGTAAAGTCCCAGCGTTCCTAAACGTGGTTGATATTGCTGGGTTGGTTCGCGGAGCAGCTGAAGGTCAAGGTCTGGGCAACGCTTTCCTTTCTCACATTAAAGCCTGCGATGCCATTTTCAACTTATGCCGTAAGTATAATATGAGTTAATATATTCTTAGATTGAAATACCAAGAATAATTCATTTTTAAGGATATAGTAATAATTTTTTTATTCGTTTATTAAATTACAGGTGCCTTCGATGATGAAGACGTGATACACGTCGATGGTGACGTGAATCCTGTTAGAGATCTGGAGACCATAGGCGAGGAACTGCGGTTAAAGGATGAAGAGCAGCTGTTGCAAAACATTGACAAACTAGATAGAGCCGTTAATCGCGGTGGCGATAAGAAACTCAAGCCTGAATATGTAATTAAAGTATAATATTATATATGTTATGGAAGTAACGTGACAAGTGTGAACTCTCTTCAACTAGTTGTTCACATGTGGGTACTAATGAGAAAAATGAAATCAAATCTTCCTTTTAATGTGTGACCATGTAATTAAATAGACTGGCAACTGAATGTCAATCTGTTAGTTATATCAATATTTTTCTCTACTGAATTCTATCTCACTGTCTCACTGACTTTGTAAATTTTTTTCTGTTACATACGTTGTCCTGGTAATTACAGATAGAATAAAAATGCGGCTGTTCTGAATTGAGACACTTATATACATTCGATAATTCATTTTTATTTATACGAGATTTGGTAGTAATATAAATTAATTAACAGGCTCGATGGACGATCTCTTGCATTTATAAATAAAAAAATCTAAAAGTCAACCACAGCACCCTCTATCACGTCTAGTTGTGAATCTAAACCACTATCTGAGCACGTAAAAAAAATTCATTAAAATCTATCCTGCCGTTTAGCAGGACTTTTGTCACATACACGCGGACAGAAGAATTGTATATATAAAGAATATAACAAGTATTTTTGATCAGATTGATGAACATTAGTAAAAAAAATAGTTTGTTATAATTTAATTTCTCTCTTGCAATAAAACGCATCCTATAAATATATATGTTTTCATACGAAAATGCCATTCTTTTTCGTTATGTTTCATGGTAGAAATTCATACAAATTAGAATCATTTAATATTGTGTCATTGTAATTTTTAGGAAACATTAATGAAAATAAAAACTATTTTGGTAGACGAGAAGAAACACATTCGCTTCGGTGATTGGAGCGCAGCCGATGTAAGTTAATCTTATTATTTATTTTAACTATAATCTATTGTGCAATAAATTTAGCTCTTTTTTTCTACCATAATATACTGGATATGCACTTTATGCTATACTTCGAAGAAAAAAATAATACTTCAATACTAATTTAAAACTATTGATTATAGTTTTTTTTTCAATGAATTAATCAACGAAGCTAAATATAAAATATAATTTCATATCTTACTATAATTTGATCTTTTTAACCGACTTCGAAAAAGGAGGAGGTTATATGTTCGGGTGTATGTATTTTTTTTTTTTTTATGTATGTTAATCGATATCTCCGTCAATTGTGAACCGATTTTAATGATTCTTTTTTTGTTTGATTCGGCTATACTCCAAGGTGGTCCCATATAAATTTGAATAAAATATTCAACCCCTAAGGGGGTTAAATATCGTTTATTTGATTTTCACCCAGTTCGTGTCTACGTATTTTCGTGTACTTGAAACCGATTTCAACAATTTTATTTGAAATTTGATAACTGGGAATGGTGTTCTTGAAATTAAAAAAAAATCCAACCATAAGGGTTGAAAATAAAGGGATGAATAAAGCTTATATGAATAAATGAACTTCCCCATAAGCTAATTTTAATGAAAACTTGGAACAACCTGTTGTAATGATAAGAATATCATTTAATCAATCCTGAGTTGATCATGAAAATGAAGAATGGAACTCCTCAACGGCTTACAGCAGCTATCTTGTGTTTGGGTACATAAGACTCGTTTGACGAGGACTTACATGTGGGGTTATGACTGTTGAGGCAATTTCCGTGAAACGGACATTAGGAAAGATGAGGTTCTGAAATTCGTTCACAATCAACCTAATTTGAGCAGATGGATCTAGTACGGTGTAATATCATGTCTGTTTGTCAAGTTATGAACTTATTTTATAATTAATTAGAACCAGATAAATATATTTATATACACTAAAAATGGAAAAATAAAAATTTTTACAAAAAAAAATTGAACCGACTTCGATATCAAAACTC
>JACEII010000039.1:1144348-1169628 GCA_014332785.1 Antheraea mylitta | reverse complement strand
CTTGTGGGAGGCGAATCCATCGGTGTCGGGTCGAGTATGAGGTATCTCGGCCTCCTCCTCGATAGCCGTTGGACGTTCAAGGAACACTTCCGGCAGCTAGCCCCCCGCTTATTGGGCACAGCGGGCGCCCTCGCCCGTTTGTTACCCAACCTCGGGGGACCGAACTCTGCCTGTCGGAAGTTGTACCTGGGGGTCGTGCGGTCAATGGCCCTTTACGGGGCACCCGTGTGGGCGCCTAAATTGACGGCCATTAATATAGCTCACCTGCGGAGACCGCAGCGGGCGATGGCCGTCAGAGCTATACGCAGCTACCGCACGATTTCCTTTGAGGCGGCCCCCCTATTTGCCGGATCCCCACCCTCGGACTTGGAAGCGAGAGCCCACGCGTCTTTCTATCATCAATGCGTGGAGGCGCTGGAGCTGGGGCAACGTCTAGCGCCTCGAGAAATCGAGACGCTAAGGTCCCAGCTTCATCAGGTCCTAGTGGTGGAAGAGTGGTCTCGACGACTTGAGCGACCCAGCTGGGGCGTGGTAACAATCGAAGCCGTTCGACCAGTCATGGTCGAATTGCTCACCAGGCGGCATGGCACCCTGAGCTTCCGGCTGACGCAGATACTCTCGGGGCATGGCTGCTTCGGGCGATATCTCTGTCGCATTGGCCGGGAGCCGACTACAGGGTGCCATCACTGTGGCTGCGCGGATGATTCCGCACAGCACACGGTGAGTGAATGTCCCGCCTGGGAAGTGCCACGCCGCGAGCTGGTCGCGGCCATTGGCCCAGATCTCTCGCTCCCGATCGTCGTTAGTAAGATGGTCGAGAGCGAGGCCGGGTGGCTCTCCGTCGCCTGCTATTGCGAGACAGTCATGCTTGCAAAAGAGGCGGCGGAGAGGGAGAGGGAGCGGACCACTAGGCTCCCCTCCCGCGGTCGACGAACCACACGGCGGCGATGGGTAGGGGATGACTTCCGGCCGCCGTAGATGGGGCCTGGGGGCGATGGACACGGGCATGTCGTCGCCCTGGCAGTCCAAACTGCACAGGCCCATGTGATGGAGTCGCATTGTGCCGATGCGACTCCCACAGTTCGTCAGGGGGGGGGGGGTCTAACACCCACTCCCTCTTTGAGGGGTCTACCTTATTTGACCCCTCAGACCGCAGTCAGGGCTTGTTAGAGAGCCCACACCTGTCGGGGGAGCAGATGCAGTGCCAATCAGCAGTTCCTGCTCCCCCGCCAAAAAGGTGTATGAAGGCACCATGGGGTTTTAATCCGTGCAAATCGGACATAACCCATCCTCAGCTGTCCCACGGGATGGGTATCTGTTAGGGATTTCCCCATGATAAAAAAAAGGTGGCACCAGGTTATATTTTAGGTTTTTAAGCTAATTCGAGGATCGTTGTTCACATTTTACTCGGTGTTCGAACACATATAAAAACACAAAATGAAACATGATTCACAAAAAAAACAAATTCAATAAATTATTATTGATTACCTTAACAACCGTAAATGTATGCAATTTACACAAATATAATTTTCCTTTATCAATTGTGATGGTTAATAAATAAAACAAAATATTCTTATATTAACAAATAGAGTGACAACACCATTCACTAAAGTAATGTCGTCTTTCTAGATAGAAGTTCTGAATAGATACCTATTCCTAACATCGAAACCAGCATTGTACCTCGTCAACTTATCCGAAAAGGATTATACCAGAAAGAAGAACAAATGGTACGACCTCCATATTTATTTATTTTTTTAATTATAATACATCATGTTCAGTTATAATACATTATAGAGTATGTTTTTCAGGTTACCAAAGCTTAAAGAGTGGATTGATAAGAATGACCCAGGTGCACCTCTTATACCGTTTTCTGGTGTGTTGGAAATGAAATTACTCGATATGGATCCCAGTGAAAAAGCTGCCTTTCTTAAAGAAAATAATGTCACCAGGTAATATAGATGGCATGATACGATTGGAGTAAAATTTATCGTATACTAGCTTTTGTCCCTGGTTTTGCTCCCATAGATTTAACCTATCCTGGAAGTCGGATGGACGTTCTATTCTGTACTCCTGACAACGTGTATGCAAGTTTCATAAGTAGTTATGACGTGAGAGTGTAATATACAAACATGATATTAGTAAAGATGTCATCACATTTGTTTTAATGCCACCTATCCACTCATCTTCGTACTACATTGTTATCTGTGAATGTTTATATTTCTTTCGTAATTTTATGATTTGATCGTATAAGTCGAGTATCATTCGGGTGTAAAACTATTTAGCTAACGTAGCTGTAACTGTGGGCAATATATTAATTATTACTATTAATTTATTATTATTTTAATATTTTTGAGTGTCTTCACGCATTCTAAGCTCCCACAGTGATTCATATTTCTTAAGATGTATGTATTAATATCTGTGAACAGATTCGAGTGTTGCAACAGTTTCAAACATTATTTTCAATATATTGTTACTATTTGCTGTTAATATTCCAAATCTCCACATTTAGAAGCACATAACATGTTAGTCGTGACTCCGAAAAATCTAATTTTATTTCTAAGTTCCTGCTTTCAGTGATTTACCAATGTTACATTCATTTTTACTAACTTTACTCGTGGCTTCGCTTGCGAAAGCGTAATAAATACATTGATATTTAATTTATTTAACTTATTTATTTATCTAATATATGTATTATATTTGTTAGTTCTTACTAATTAATATTAATATTTACAGTGCCTTGGATAAAATCATTGTACAAGGCTACAAAGCTCTGCAATTGGAATACTTCTTCACAGCTGGAGCCGATGAAGTAAAAGCTTGGACTATTCAGGTACTTAACTACTCCAAACAACAGTTAAGCTGCCATATTGTTGTAATTCAAAAAAATATTATCTGTGAATAACTATTGCATATAAGAACTCTTAGCTCAGCGTTCTCTTAAGGAAGCTGGGATAGATCAATTCACACTATTCATTTATTCAAAATGTTATAGACTCATATGTCTGTTTGTTATAGTCTGTCTACTAATAGTACACCTTTTTATTACTAATGTCCCGTATTTTCTTACATTATACAATGTAAAAAATCCACCATTATACAATGTAAACAGATACACAACATTGATAAATCACAACTAAAATAGGTGTAGTAAAATAGTGGATTGATTATATCAGCACAGATAATGTGAAGAAGTGAACAAACATACCAATCCATTTAATTTAAAGTTATGCTATAAACGGTAGCTATGGATCTATTTCTTATATTATACGATGTAAATGACATTTTATATAATCTAAACATGAATTATATATCTTTTGTGTGCAGAAAGGTACAAAAGCACCACAAGCTGCGGGTCGGATTCACACAGATTTCGAGAAAGGTTTCATTATGGCTGAAGTTATGCACTACAAAGATTTCAAAGAAGAAGGAACGGAAGCCGCTTGTAAAGCCGCCGGAAAGTATCGGCAACAAGGTAAATAAAAAGTAAAAAACAAAAAAATATATATATGTTTTAATGTTGAAATACGTATTGCAAAGAAATAACTATTCGTACGGCTTACTTCGATAACGTTGATTAATATCATCTAATGTAAAATAGTTAAATTTGAGAGTTATTTAGGCCTTACCTGGTGCATGCAACGTTAGATGACCCAAAAGAATATATTGACATTTCGATATTTTATTCTCATAACATCAATCTGTCGATGTTATCGAAATCAACACATCAATGTGTCGAAGTTATCGAAATCAAAATATCGATGTTTTTTTACATCGTTGAATATCGACCATCCCTAGTGTGAATTAAAGTCGTAGTGATTTGACCGTTGGAATCTCAATTCCGGTGTCCAGAGGTTCGAACCCCGGCATGTACCAGTGAATTAAATTGTGATATTTTTTTTAATAAGGACCAAGTATTTCAAGGGACCGCTCACAAAATATGTTCTCATTAATGTGGGGAGTCACTTACTGAGACGAAATGTGACAATGGAGGGGAGGTTAGACCTGTGAAACATGTCATTTACAGCTCACAAATTTTGTAAATTATTCGCTATATTTTTTTTCGTTGTGATAGACAGTAATTTGTTTCGTATCGTTTAAATATATAAATATTACTACATATATAATTATATCATAGCTGTGTAACTTGTTATATTTACTCATGTTTTGTTGTCGAAATTTGTGAAATTTTGCCATATTTCACTGGGAATCTACAATTCGTGACGCAGTATTATTAGGGTTGTAGCATAAAATATAACACATCGTGATAAGGGGTACAAAAAAAAGTAAAATTTTCGTGACGTATGTTATGAGCGTCCCCTAATACACAAAATAAAATAAAAATGATTAAACTATATTCAGAGGTATTTGCGTGACGATAACTGAAAACTATTTTATATATCTATACTAATATTATAAAGAGGTAAAGTTTGTGAGTTTGTGACATTGTGACATTGTAGGGGGTAATCTCAGGAGCTGCTGATCTGATTTGAAAAATTATTTCAGTGTCTTATAACTGATTAATCGAGGATCATTATTTCATCAACCTAAGATATTAGATCAATATTAGCAGAGCCGCAACGAAGAATGTTTAAAAATCGGGGCTTTTTTCCTCATGAAAGCTTCCTCTACGTGTTATTAACCCGAAAGTAACTATTCCACACGAACGAAGTATAGTATAGGATAATAAGTACTTTTTTTAATCTCTCCAGGTCGTAACTACGTTGTAGAGGACGGCGATATCATATTCTTCAAGTTTAACGCTGGAGCCGGTCTAAAAGATGCGAAGAAAAAATGACGTGACAAGGTCCTTCTTCTGTTAGTACACTTGTTGTATCTGAATCTTGTGCTATATTCACTACTCCACGTCGCTTAAATGTAAATTAAATTGTTTTTGTTTTTACATAACAATGTTATTTATGAATAAAAAAAATGTAATTTCTCCAAATTTCTATAAAATAATAAAGCTTTGTTGAAGTTTGTGTAATCTAATTTATTTAATTCAATTATTAGTGATCTAAGATTTTTAATTATTCATAGCGTCGACAAATTATTAAAAAAACGTGTGCGATCAGCGACACCTGTCAGGAACGAAGTTCCTTATTTTTTTAACTTCAACTGTAATTCGATATGGAGATTAAAATTCTTTATATTTGAATCTTTTCGTCACGCAATGAAAAAGTTTTATGCCACTTCCGTGCGACTTTTCTTCCCTCTCGGTGTAATCTGTATTTCTTTCTGTCATTTTAATAAGGATTGAGGTAAACACTTTTTCAAATTTACAATATTATGTAAAGCATGTCAGTGAATTTATAAACTCACAAAAAAAAAAAAAACATTTTTCCTTACGTGACGATTTCTACCAGTTAACTCTACCGTATGTCGTGTCAAGGAACTTCGTTCCATAAATCTTTTACACAATATCTTTTAAAGAACTTGTACGAACTCTTCGATACGTGTAAGGTTATAGTCTATTTTTTCGTCAGATTCACTGAATGCGTTATCAAATATCATTCGCAATTGCTTTAAACATCGCTTAAGATTAATTGGTGATAAAACCCCTTGCTCGGTGATCGGCGCCAATTTTTCTCTGTCCTTTTCTGATTTTTTAAAGATGCTATTAACTGTGTAAGTCACAGCTTGTGTAACAGCTTCTTCCCAGTCCTTAAATAACGAATACACCATTGTATTATTATGAAAATGCTGATTATTTTATTATAATTCCTTAATTTATAATAATTTTTTTGGTAGTGGTAGAGCCACACTGAAGCTACTACTTGTTTCAGCATGAATGGGTCGGCTTGCTCGGGGTAGTACCACCCTCTCACTAAAAACCGACGTGGAGTAACAGTGCTTGCACTGTTGCGTTTCGTTCGATCAGTGAGAGCGCCGGAGGCCCACATCCCTTCTCCCATTCCTCCTCCCTCCCCCCTCCAAACACAGGCTGGCAACGTACTTGCGACTTCTTTGGTGTTCCTAGTGCCTATGGACGGTGGTGATCACTTAACATCGGCTGATCCGCCTGTTAGTTTGTCTCCTATGATATAAAAAAATCCACAAATTTTTCAATACCTGATAATCTTCATAAAGGGAATTCAATGACATCATCTCTTCGATCAACTTTATTTTAAATACATCTTGTTTTGTTTGTCTCAACAGAGAAATTATAAGATGGCCGACAGTTATTAAAGTGCTGCCAGCTCTAAAAATGTAAAATTTGTTTATAATTAATAGTGACACAGTTAAGGAGTACTTTTAAATAAGTAGGTACTTATAAATTTTAGATCTTTATCACAATCTCGCCTAATGTGACATAAAGATATGGTCTACAATGGTAAACATAATAAATCTAGAAGGGAACTCTCAAATGCAGATTTTCTGGGGAAAACACCTATTGGTGACAAAATTGTGCCACCAAATATTCGTAACCCTACATTGTTCCTAGGTGATTGTAACTCCTAGATCATAGGTCGTGGATACTACGATATAATTTAGCAGTAATGAGACTTTCCCAGAACTTTTGATATAGGGACCTTTATAGGTTTTGTAGGTGGTAGAGCCACGCTGATGCTATAACTGGTTTCAGCATGAATAGGTCGACTTGTCCGGGGTAGTACCTCCCTCTCACAGAAACACCGACTTGAAGTAACACTGCTTGCATAGCTACGTTTCGCGCCGAAAGTCCACCTCCCTCCCTGTCTTCCCCTTTCTCCCTTCCCCACCAACACAGGCTGGCAACGCACTTGCGACTCCTCTGGTGTTACTGGTGTCTATGGACGGTGGTGATCACTTAACCCACCTGTTCGTTTGCATCTTGTGACAGAAATAAAAAACAGTTAACTTAGTTACTGTCACTATAGTTTATTGAACCTGCTGAGGATGCTATTGAGAAGATAAATCTCTAATTATAGAAGACTTCAAAAAGGTAAGGATCTCTTTTCGGAAGCTATATAATTGATTTTTATAATTCTTTTACCCGAGTAACCTTTTAACTTTGATAGAGTTCAAATTCACTCTCGTTTTATAGTTTTTATTCTATTCATCAATCATCACATTTTCAAATCTACTGCTGATTTGATTTTTTTTAATCGAAAATAAATAGTAATTATAGAGAATCCATTACAGGACTGGGCTTCAAATTAAGGAATGGATGAAAGTTTAGAATAAAAAAAGTTAAAAACATACTTTTAATTAAGATTCTAAATTCTTTAAAAAAAATGAAATAATTTTGATTATTATTTTTTTCTATAAAGGTCATAAAAAAACAATTATTAAAAAAATCAACCTTTGATTTAAAAAATTTTGTTTGTTTTTTTTTTCCAATTCAATAAAAATTTTCAACATATATCATAAATCAACAATATCAAAAATGACTAGGAGGTTATTCTGGATGGTAACTAAAAAATTTAACAAAAATAATAAAATGATTTTATTCAAAACATCCGATTTGCTTTTTTTTTTCTCGAACTGACTACGCTATTGACCTAGCAAGGTCTTAACAGCTTCACCGGACTACATCCGATTTGTTGTATAAAGCGCCTTTATAGACTTGACTATTGATCTTTAAAGCACTCGGTCTGTCTTTTTATTAGTTATATTTCTAATAATTTTACCTGTTAACAATTTTTTTATAGTTTATTATCTCATTCGCAGTTTCAATTATCCGTTTATGTGTATCTCTCATAAGAAATTCCAACGGGTCGCAATTTCCAGGGGGCAAGGATCCGTACTGTACCAGGAGCTTTTTCTGTACTAACGTGAACTGGGATTGTAATACGTTCAATGTGTTCTGGAGAATGATAGATATATTATTACTATTTTTATAGAGTGAACAAATAGGTACATAGGATATTAGGTACTTAGATTAAGGATACACTTCACTATATAAACAATTTTCAAAATTTTATACTCTAATTTTAGAACGACATTTTAGGATTTTAGATTATTTTACACCGATTTTACCTAAAACTTGTATGCCTATTTTACGTAAGTATATTAGCCTAAGAGTAATGGTTACTATTGAGATACTGATTCAAGTTGGCCAGAGAGCATCAATAATAATAACCAAGCCGCGGCCGCACAGACAGAAACCACAGTACTGCACTTCATCATTAGCTTGTGAGAAGAAACTCACTGCAGGGCCATCGGCCTCTTTCAGCCAATAACGTCTTGGCGATTTCAAACTCTTAAAAATCCACATTTCTATTTTTATACATACATACAGTAGCACTAAAAGATTTCTCAGGATCAGGTTTCCTCACGATATTTTCCTTCATCGTCAGCCAAAAGTGTTACCAATTTAAGTTAGTAAATGTACTTACGTAAATTCCAAAAAAATTTTGCTACATACCGAGGTTCGAACATCCGGTCATTCAATTGATACTGGATTGAAGTCATGAGTGAAAGCGATCAACCACTACTGTGCTTAATTCACAGTAAAAGCGTCTACAGTCCTCGCCAAACTTTTTAACTCCTAGACGTTTTAAAACTACATCGTTTTACTAATAAAACAATTATAAAAAAAAATGAAATACGTATTAAACACTTGCTTTAAAAAGGTTTCGTAACAGATGCACCGTGCTCGCCCGAGGAAAGTTCGCGCTATCCTTTTTTCGCAAATCTAACTTAACCTAACCAGAGCAAGATGGTGAACATTCAACGAGCGCGGTGCATTTAAACGTAAAACGTAACCTTTTCTAAGCAAATATTCAATACGAATTTAACTTTTTTGTAATAACACCGCATGTGTTTAAGCTCTGTACTAACGAATTGTGGTGTACTGGTTAACAGACCATTGGCAACATAATGATAAATAATACCATCTTTATTAGAAAATTTGACAAACTTGACCAAAAACAAATCATGTAATCTGAAATTATAATTTTTTAAATTTAGATAGCTTATAAACATGATCTGATCTGATCTGATATTTTGAGATTTGGGTCTTAAAAAAACAGCCGACGGGTTAACTCTGTTTTCTATTATACTCTTGAATAAATTAAGCGCAAGCCCGAACTCAGGGCTATATTCAGAGTAGCTAAAAAGATTGACAAAGACTGTAAGTATTATAGACGCATATACGATTTTTCAATATGGCTGTCACTCAGGAGTGCTCTCTTTACCTGGTTGTTACTACTTCTTTATTTGCTACTAAATACCTACCTGAGATTGTTATAAATGACTCGAAATGTCATTTGATAACCTTTAAAAATATTATAGATTCACTAACTTATGATACTTTGCAGGACTCATCTAAACTTATAATGCAATAAAGTCAGTCAATTCTCTAAGCAATATACAAAAATTTTACCTCCACTCGTTTTTATAAAACTGGTTTCGTAATAAAAATCAGAAATACCTTACTAATTAAATGAATCCAAACTTACATTCAAATTGTTCAGTGCGATTCGTTCCTTTGCATGATTTTCAATACTTTTAAAAAATTTAAGTAATATTTGTCTAAGCGTCTCTTTATCGTGAACTATTTCAAAACTAAAGTCATTTACTTCCATCCTTTTATAGTGGTCAGACAGTCGAATTATAAAATGATCCAATACAGGAGTTATTACAGTTAAATCGTCGCCCTCTATGAAATACTTGTCATTTGAAGATGTTAATGTAACGGATTTTTTAGTTGATCTGTACTGAAATGTTGTATTAGAATCGTTTCCAAATTTCGACAAATCTTCTTCTGTAAAATCTGAAAAAAAATCTTTCGCTTATATTGCACACAAGGCGAGAATCTATACTAATATTATAAAGAGGTAAAGTTTGTGAGTTTTTGACGTTGTAGGATGTAATCTCAGGAACTACTGGTCCAATTTCAAAAATCTTTCAATGTTAAATAGGTCATTTATCGAGGATGGTTATAGGCTATATATATCATCACGGTAAGACCAATAGAAGCGGAGCACCAATGAAGAATGTTACAAAATGGTTTTTTTCCTCTTGAAAGCTTCCGCTGCGTATTAACGTTAACCCAAAGTAACTATTCCAGACGAACGAAGGCACGGGCAGAGGCTAGTAGGTTAATAAAAAACAAACTTACCTGTAAATATTTTCGCAAATCCGATACATGTGTGGTTAGATGTAATACAAAGTTTATATTTGTTTTCTTTAACTGATTCTATTGGGGAACAATAAAGACTCAAAGGTAATAAAACCTTGCGAGAAAGTACTGATATTTTGCCCGACGAATCAATTATAGTGAATAATATATTTACACGCGTCTCGCTTATATCGCAATCGCTTGACAGAAAAACTTGTGTTTCTATGATTTCTGTACCGTTGATATTATCCAAGCAAATTGTAGACTCAGAGCATGTGAATGGCAGACAACATTCGTATGTGATTTGTATGCTCTGTATCATTTTCGGATCTTCGCAAGTTAACATAACAATGACGGGGCACATTAGTAAATATAAAGCTTCGTCTCCTTGAGGGAATTCTTGAAACAAATTCTGAATTGGTTTACCAACGTCTGCTTTTATTTTTATTATTTGTTCTACAACAGTGAAGTTGTTGCCTGCATCTGGAATTTTTTATTCATTTATTTGCTTAAATAATGACGATGTTATAAATGGTACGTGTTATGCGTATTTGTATATGTGAATTACAGTGTATATTCAAACTACTGCGAATTTGAAAAAAAAAATCTAACACAACAACGTAAAATCCAGAAATTTTCAGTTTCCTCATGAGTTTAATCCAAAAATCAAATTATGATGATATATTTTTCTACATTTGTTTTTAATAGATGAATAAATATGAAGATTTTTGAATCTATTATAATATATATTATGGGACTTAAATGATGATAATGGTGACTGTCCAGGTATATTACAAAACAAAGAACTTTGTCACGTCTGTTTGTATGTTCGTGATAACTTAAAAAAACCTACTGAACGGATTTTCAAGCGGTTTTCACCTTTGAATCGAAGGAACAAAAGGTTTAGGTGTACACTTTGTCAAGGTTTTTTTTATTATCAGGGAAGAACAACGTCTGCCTGACCCGCTAATGTTAGATAAGATTAAAATGTGATGTATGTCTACATATAAATTTGGATAAGAATATATTTTACTAACTAAAACTCTTACCGTTACTTCCCAAAATATTTTGTAATGAATTTTCTATTTTCTCTAGCTCAACTTGAACTTGTTCTGGATCGAAAACTTCATTAATTATTGGCGGAGCGTGATTATTTAAATCCGGTTCGGTGCCTAAATAACAAACATTTATTGTTCCATTTTTTGAGAGCGCCACCAAACCACCTGATAGTTGCTTTAAATAACACCGATTTAAACATATAGCTGGACTTAGTAAATCGCATAACCAAAGAAGACTTGTGTTTTCATAAATATACAGTTTAGAATCATCCGTTGAAACCATCACTAGAAGCCGAGCTGTTGGTTCTGTAAACAGAATTATATAGGGTGCTTACTAAAATCCAATGAAATGGCTATGAATATTTAAGATAAAACATAACTTACCATAATACCAACCGACCAGGTAAGCATAAAAGGATATTGGTATAAAGTTAAATTTGATTGTATACTTCATCAAACCGTTGTCTTGAAAGCAGTAGAGATGCCTTTCACCGAGTGTTACGATACTTGAAAAATTATTACTGGTCTAAAAATAACCAACAAAAAAATAATTATGAGGAATACAATAAAAATATGAATATTATTTTCAGGGATGTAACTACTGCTGCAACAGTCACATCAATGATGGTCACACGACGTATAAACAAAAATTCATAAAATGTTACCCACAACCTAAAACTCTTATGAATAATGGGCGCACCCGATCCATAGATGAAGGCATTTGTAATTCGATGCTGTCAGACCCTCTGTCTCAGAGTGCAAAAAGGCTGTACAAAATTGCAAGTTTAGCTTTTAAGATTTAAGTAAATGTGATTGTAGTAGTATCTAATGTTTAGGTGGTGTTCTTACGGGGCGTCATTGTCGGTACGCTTTTTTTTTTTTTTCGAACTGACTACGCTATTGACCTAGCAAGGTCTTAACAGCTTCACCGAACTACTAAGGCGAGCGCTTAAGGCACTCAGCCGATTTTATTTGGGCAACTAGCTCAAGGGTGCACGTCACACCTCGGCTTCGCTGTTGCCTGTTACATGCAAACTCGCGACCTAACTTAGCAAACCTAGCTAACTATTCATATATGTTTGAGTTGTTGAGACGCATATGTGTACCAAGCATACACGCCTCATCAACCCCTCCATATATTTTTTTATCGGAAAATTAGAGTTTTTTCAGTTCGATAAGGGAAAAAAATAAAACCCTTCCACTTCCATGTGTAAGCGTATACGCATGCACGTGTGTGGGGGTGATCGTGTAGTGTTGTAGCAGTGATGTAAATTTTTGTGTTACTGTATCGCGCGAGCAGCACACTCAAGGGCTCCACACCGAGGGAACGGACCTAGGCTTGAGTCGCTGCCGAGGGGGGCCTAATCTGATGTGCGGGAGCCAAATTTACCCCCGTACCACGGCGGCGTGATCTATGGTTACGCGGGCGTGGGCGTGAACACGCTCTATTTGGAGAGACAGGCTGGTACTGATCGTTCGCTGTCGTTATTTCATCGGGAGGATCGGTAAAAATATGTCGCGGGCGTCTTTTGTAGCGAGCAGCGTTAGGTACGGTTTCGTATTTTGCAGCGGATACCACTAACGGACTGGAGTCGGTACGCGACAAAGCCCATAATAAAGAGAAAAAAAAATAATGGGTTCAAAATTTAATAGTAATAATAAAAAAAAATATATGGCAGATGTGAATCATCAAAATTATTTTGTATTAGTTATATGCATAATAGAACAGATTACGACAGAAATCAATTATGGCATAATGAAAATGTAAAGTTAATAAAATTACAAATTAGTTCCATAAAATAATGAGTGTTTATTTATTTTATTACATAAATATTCATTTTTATTAAATACAAAAAATCAACTAGGCGCTGGCGCGGTGTGTGACACTAGGTCGTCGGCGCGTGCCACGTAACACTAGTAGAACAAGTGGCCCACAAGATAAGGTTGCAAACGTTTTTCAGTTTTTCGTTAATAGTGCAATGTTCGTTTTTGCGTCGACACGCCAACAAATCAGGTTTACCCTCCGCCTATAGATATTTCACATTAAAGATAACGACAGTGTTTTTAGCAACTCATAGTGACCACACGGCGTGGAAGTCATTTTATAATTTGGCCATAAATTTATTATATTTTTAATACCACGCTCCCACAAGACTTGCTCAGTAAATATTTGTATGTAAAAATTGTATCAGCCAATGTTTAGTAAAATATTATTCGAGAACATTCTTTTGTTAACATTAAGGACAAAATAGAACCTTTTTTTTTTCGAAATGAAAACGCTGTTGACCCGGAAAGGTCTTTACAGCTTCACCGAATTACCGAGGCGAGCGCTGAAGGCACTAAGCCGATTTGGGATGCTTGGGCGACTAACTCAAGGGTGCACGGTACACCTCGGCTTGGGTTGTCACCTGTTTTGTGCAAAAATCGCGACCTATGTTTTTTTTTTCTTTTACGTGGGGAAATCCCTTGTGGATACCCACCCTCCCGGGGGAGAGGGTGGGTTATGTCCGGCTCGCACGGACTAAAACCCCACGGTGTACCGACAGACCGTAGTGTTGGGGCGCAAGGGATCGTTCTAAGCTATTCCCCTTAGATAGCCGCTCCAACAGTCCACCCGGCAGAAGGTGGCCGCCGGACTCCTACCTACAGAGAGGTAGCTGGGTACACATCAGCTGCCTCCCCTCGACCGCCGGACCTGTGCAATGAGGGGATGAGCTCCCCGACTACATCCCCTCAGGTCCGGCTACGGTGGCAGGAGGAGTTGGGCAAAGCGCCGCCTCCTCCTGCCGGTCCTCCGTTGGCGAAGACGGCCACTTTGGGGGTCCACCTCGCGAGCCCTCTCCGCCGCCTCCTTTTGCGAGATGACTTCTTCGCTGCCGAGCGTGGTTTCATCCATGCTCGGCAGCGACAAATCCTCCCCCACCACCGCCACCAGAGTGCGGCGCTCCACCTCCCACGCAACACACTCAGAGAGAGTGTGCTGCGCGGTATTCTCCTCAGCGCTGCACTCATGGCAGGTGACGGTCGGCTCCCTGCAAGCAATCCGGAGCAGATACCACCAGAAACAACCGAGTCCGGTCAGCACCTGCACCAGCCTGAACGACAGGGAGCCCCATTCTCTCCCAACCCACTCCCGCAGGACCGGGCGGATGGCGTCGATGGTGTACGTTCCAAAGCGTGCATCCGCCAGGTCCTGCATCCGCCTCTCAATCGCCTCCTCCCGCAACTCTTTCCTCTTAATCGCTATCTCTCTGGGAGCCGAAGGCTCGCCACTACGTTTCCTCGCCGCCGTGAATTCGTATACGGCGGCGAGAACTCCTGCCTCCAGCTCCTAAGGTAGGGAGCCGGCGAGCGTGAAGGCCGCCGCCGAGGACACCGTCCGGTACGCCCGGATCGCCCTCAGCGCCACCGTGCGCTGCGCATTGCGAAGCGCGCGCACGTTAATGGCACCGAGGGCGTCTGTCCAGACCGGTGTCCCGTAAGCGGCCATCGCCCGCACGACTCCCATGTACAATCGCCGGCACCTGGCCCCCGGCCCCCCAATATTGGAGAGCAATCGGCCGAATGCCGCCGCGGCCCTAGCAATTCGTGTCCCGAGCCCCGCGAAGTGGGGCTCGAACCGCCAGCGCCCGTCCAGGATGAGGCCCAAGTACTTCATTTGGGCCCCCACCCTGACCCGGGCGCCCTCCACCATAATGTGGGCCCCAGGTGGTGGCCCCTGCCAAGGCCCATGAAAAAATATGGCCTTGGTCTTCTCGAGGGCCACCCTGAGGCCCAACCTCCATAAGCGCCTGACCACTAGAGTTGTGGCCATCGTAGCCAGGCGCTCCACCTCCTTCAAATCCCTCCCCCCTCGGGCTACGACTAGGGTGTCATCCGAATAACAGATTAGGTGCGCTCCATATGGGAGTGCGCCGCGGAGCACCCAGTCGTAGCCCATGTTCCACAGGAGCGGGCCCAAAACCGACCCCTGTGGAACCCCCCGCTTCGTCGCCCGCCGAACCATCCGCCCGTCGCCGTCCACGTAAGCGACCTCCCTGTCCTCGAGGTACGCTTCCAACAGCCGCCGCAAATACGGGGGCACTCCAAAATAACGGAGCGCCACCAGAATGACCCCGTGCGGTAGGCTGTTGAAGGCGTTGGCGATGTCCAAGGACACCGCCAGCACCCTTTACACCTGGGAGATCGCCTCCGCGGACAGCGACTTGATCACTATCTGAGCTAACGTAAGCTAAGCTATCTAGATATACGTATACGAGTTATTGAAACATGCCAAACGTACCAGGCATGCGTGCCTCAACAACTCCTAATGTAGAACCATCATTCGAGCGGCCTAAAGCTATATCGATGAATGTAGTACAATTTTTAATTATTATATAAAGTCTTTTCTATTTATTTCAAGTTGCCTACCTGAATTACTTGAATTTGAGTTATTTCTTCTCCGGCATTATATGCCCACTGTGGTATATTTCGTTTATTTTGCCTCATACTTAATTCACTGAATTCTCTTAATTGTTGATAACTGTAACATAAAATATCATACAGTATCTATGTATCATCTATATTTATACATATAAGAATGTAACTCTAAAGTGTCTATATTTTTTCGATTTTCGTGAAGGAAATTTGTTGGAGATGTCTAGGAACAAGTTATAAAATAAATTTCAATCGTTTTTAGAAATATCTGTCTGTTTGTTTGTATGAACACGCACCACAGCTAAAGTACTGGGTTCACAATAAAACTTCATCAAGAAATTCATAAAGCATATCCTCGAGAGTAACTTAGTCTTGTTTCATTAAAATAGGTTGATTCTTAAAAAGTTATTGTAATTTAAATGACACGAGTTAACTACGAGAGAATAGTAGAAGAGTAAATGGACGTAAAACATTCAGATTATTTTATTAATCACCGTTTTTTTTTACATAGGGTTCCACGCAAACGAAGTCACGGGCACAGTTAGTCTTAAATAATATGTATAGGACTAATATATAAAAAAAAAATTATTTACCTGTAAATTTCCATTAACCACGTCGACTTGATAACGACAAATGAGTTACAATTTGCAATGTAACATACGGGTATAGGGATTATAACATCATTGAAAATACACATGAATAAAAAAACCTCCTGATCAAAAAAGCTTAAACTACCGTCGAGTCCTTGAATACATATTAAATCTCTTGTTTTAACATTTCCGAACGACCCACAAGTTAATGCAGCAGCTTTTGTAGTAAGTGCGTGTTTAATTAGAAGTTCTAATGAGTTCTGTTCTCCTGTAAAGCAATATATTTATTTTTGATAAATAAAAATAAAAAGTGTGTCTCGCTATTTTAAACTATTTACCTGCATCAGTGTTTCCTTCTTTACGTTTTAAATTATATATTGCGTAGCTTTGCGGGTGTAAAACGATTATTTGACGATCTGTGTAGCCTCTGAAAATAAATATTAATGGTAAACCCATTACGGATTGGAACCTTGTTAAGTCGTAATCCTTATTAAGTAAAAAAAAGTAATTCCCTTTTGCTGAATCACAAAATACGCGATATCTCGAATAATTTACATTTTGTGACTCCAACAACACATAAATGTTGTTACTAAATGTTACTTTCTGCGAAATATGATGAGACATATTTATTCTCTACTAGCCTCTGCCCGCGACTTCGTCCGCGTGGAACTTTGGGCTAACGCTAACACGCAGTGGAAGCGCTCAAGAGGAAAAAGCCCTGTTTTCGAAACATTTTCATTGATGATCTACTCCTATTGGCTTTAGCGTGATAATATATAACTATAACCTATACCCTACCTATAACCTTCTTCGATAAATTAGCTATAGAACACTGAAATCATTTTTCAAATCGGACCAGTAGTTTCTAAGATTACCCCCTACGTCACAAACTCCCAACTTTACCTCTTTATAATATTACTAACGATAACTCGAATTTCTCGAATTTCATTTCATTACACTTTCTAAATAACACAGTTGTGCGTACGTACCGTTACGTATGTACGGACGTATATGTTTGTTCCTTGTCGGTCATATTTCGCTGTTAAATAGCAACAATAATTGATAAAAATAAAAATAGATAAAGTATTTATTTAAAAAACTGCAAATCGCATAAACCAAAACAAGATAACATTTTTTGTTGTTTGTATACAAGGAAGATAGAGAATGCCTCCTTAGGTTAAGTTGAAAATTTGTGACCGTGCACTATTATGTATGTTCTGGCAGCTGCAATTAAGGGCTAGTTCCTTTAAGCATAACGCGTTAGTTTCTTCGACTATATACGCTATCATTGCTGTTATACGCTAAGTATATTGCAAAAAATAATAGTAAAACAGAAGTCACATCTCAAAAGTTTTGCTTCAAAGGCGACTTACCCGACGAATTTTCCAGTATCAATTTGTAGTACTATGTCATCCAATTCTGTTTCTAAAACGCAGTGAGAGGTATTTTGAACTGTTGTGGGTTTGTATATTTTTAATAATGACTCTATTCCTAGTAATATACAGTCGCTATCACCAAGAGTAATAAATTTATCCACTATGAGGCATCCAGAATTTAATATACCATCTGATGATTCGTCGTTTTGGTGCTCATCATTGGACCACCAATGCTTTACTTTGAATATTGACATTTTTTAATTGAATAATAACTAAAATATGATTATACTGCATAAAACTAGTACGCTTTCCTTTAGTTGCTACGTTAGAGGAGTTAGTTTATCAAATAGTTACCTTAGCAACAATATGTACACAAATATTTTGGCGACATTATAAACTATTTGTGTAATTTATATATTGAAATTATACTGTGTTATTACAGAAAAGTTAAATACTTTTTTTTTTTACGTGAGGAAATCCCTTATGGATATCCACCCTCCCGGGGGAGAGAGTGGGTTATGTCCGACTCGCACGGACTAAAACCCCACGGTGTACCGACAGACCGTTATGTTGGGGCAGCAAGGGATCGGTCTAAGCTATTCCCCTTAGATAGCCGCCCCAACGGTCCGCCCGGCGGAAGGTGGCCGCCGGGCTCCTACCTATAGAAAGGCAGTTGGGCACACACCAGCTGCCCCCCCACGTCCGCCAGACCTGTGCAATGAGGGGATGAGCCCCCCGACTGCATCTCCCCAGGTCCGGCTACGGTGGCAGGAGGAGTTGAGCAAAGCGCCGCCTCCTCCTGCCGGTCCTCCGATGGCGAAAACGGCCACTGAGAGGGTCCGCCTCGCGGGCCCTCTCCACCGCCTCCTTTTGCGAGATGACTTCCTCGCAAAAGGAGGCCACTGCTCGCCATGCCTGCTCGCTGCCGAGCATGGACAAAACCACGCTCGGCAGCGACAAATCTTCTCCTACCGCCACCGCCAGAGTGCGACGCTCCACCTCCCATGCAGCACATTCAGACAGAGTGTGCTGCGCGATATCCTCCTCAGCGCCGCACTCGTGACAGGCGGCGGTCGGCTCCCTGCGAATGATCCGGTGCATGTACCACCCGAAGCAACCGTGTCCAGTCAGTACTTGCACCAGCCTGAACGTCAGGGAGCCCCACTCGCGACCAATCCACTCCCGCAGGACCGGGCGGACGGCGTCAACGGTGTACGTTCCGTAGCGCGCGTTCGCCAGGTCCTGCATCCACCTCTCGACTGCCTCCTCCCGCAACTGCCGTCTCTTACACCCTATCACCCTGGGAGCCGGAGGCTCCCCACTACGTTTCCTCGCCGCCGTGAATTCGTACACAGCGGCGAGAAAACCTGCCTCCAGCTCCCAAGGAAGGGAGCCGGCGAGCGCAAAGGCCGCCGCCGAGGACACCGTCCGGTACGCCCGGATCGTCCTCAGTGCCACCGTGCGCTGCGCACTGCGCAGCGTGCGCACGTTGGCGGCACCAAGGGCGTCTGCCCAGACCGGTGCCCCGTAGGCGGCCATCGCCCGCACGACTCCCATGAAAAGTCGCCGGCACCCGGCACCCGGCCCCCCAATATTGGGGAGCAACCGGCCGAGTGCCGCCGCCGCCCCAGCAATTCACGGACCGAGCCCCGCAAAATGAGGCTCGAACCGCCAGCGCCCGTCCAGGGTGAGGCCCAAATATTTCATTTTGGCCCCCACCCTGATCCGGGCACCTTCCGCCATTATGTGGGCCCCAGGAGGTGGCCCCCGCCGAGGCCCGTGGAATAACAGGGCCTCAGTCTTCTCGAGGGCCACCTTGAGGCCCAACCTCCTTATGCGCCTGACCACGAAGGTTGTGGCCATCGTGGCCAGGCGCTCCACCTTCTTCCAGTTCCCCCCCGGGAGAAAATTTAAATACTTGCTTTAAATAGGTTTCGTACTAAATGTACCGCGCTCACCCGAGGCAAGTTTTCGTTATCCTTTTTACGCAAACCAAAGAGCAAGAAGGCGAACATTCAGCGACCGCGGTGCATTTAAAACGTAACCTTTTTGAAGCAATACGTTATGCAACTTTTTTGTAATAACACCGATAGAGTTTATTTCTCCCCACAAATATACCAGTTTGCTTAATAAAAACATAAGTATTTCTAAAATACAAAATGTATAAGAAGGAGCATTGAGTTTTTGACGAAAACTTAAATCATCTTTAATCACCTATCATATTTTAATATAATATTTTGTTCATAATCTCGTGCTAGTTAAAATATTGTTGATTTTTAAATCGATCCGAATTGTGGTCTGTGGAATCGTTTCATGAAAAAATCAAGGTCTAAAATATTTATTATTCAAAAATCAATGACTAATTTTTTTTTTAGCTTTTATTTGCATAATAAACTAATCAATGTTTCGTTTTGGAGTTTCAAAATGTTATAAAAAATTTATGATTTCATATAAAAAAGGACATTTTTTTTCGTTAGTCATCATTAATAAAGTTTACGTTATATAGTATATACGCAACCATATAAAACTCGGATACATTACAGACACATTATCAATCATATCTTTAAAAAAATGTGTCTGCGTACTTTAATAAGGTTTAGATATCTATATTATAAAGAAGAGAACGAGAAAATATAAATAAGATAAAACCTATTTTTATTATTAATCTATTCTTAATTCTTTATTGTTTGATCATAGTGATAGTAACTTTAAAAAACTTGTGTGATTTAGTAGATTTCAGTGTTCTCCAATGCTCGAATGCAAGCGAGATACTGCTCCCATTCTACCCGACGCGATGTTTACCTTCACTACTTTTCATCACACAAATATCACACAAAATTTCAAAGCCGAAGAAACGATAAGAAGTCTTATCTAAAAACCGTTTAACAAAAAAAAACTATAACTATCATTACAAACAAATAAAAATTATAGAAGTATATATATATTTAAAACATATACATTCGCTGGCCTAAAGTAGAAACATAGTAGAAATTCAAAAATTTGTAAATCTACCTTTAAAATTGTAGCATTAGCTATCCTGCAGCAAATAAACCTATTTCTTAACGATACGTCAAGGGAATTGAAATCACATAACCATCTATTGTTTTCTAATATTTGAATACGTTCAAGTAATTGTAATTTATTGTGAATTTATTTTTATCTTAATAAAAAAAATCAATTTTATAGTGTCAGAGATTATTCCCTAATCGATTCGTTATTTAATATCGTCTAAAATACTTGTTTTTAAATATTTTATAATTGATTATTTATATATCGATCTCAGGTATCATCCCTAATTGTATCTATCTGCAATTTGATATTGAGAAGAACAAGAAATATATAAGTAAATAACTAATATTATTTTGAGTTTTTGGCGGGATCTTAGTCTGTCATGTAGTGGATTTTATATTTTATTCATAATCTTGTGTTATTGGACTCTATATTTTGTAAATTTGGTGGTGTTTTACGTAATATACTTAGTTTATTGTGCATAAGTGAAGTGAATGGAAAACAATACCACGGAGCATGAAATTCTGAGATGCCACAAAAACTCCCAGGAAGGTTCTAACAAGGGATCCACTATCTTGTTAGAATATTGACTCACACGACGCTTAATATTGAAGTGATCGCACGACGCTTGTAATATTATTGATTACTCGACAATGGCAGTAATAATCTGAAAGATTGGTTACAATAAATAAAGTGAAAAAAAAAATAATATTATATTTATTAAAGAAAACTTTTTATATAAAAATTCCTTAGATATGAATGACCACAGACTAGGGAAGTCGATTATTCGCAATAAAAATCGATTATTAAATCTATTGAGCCGTGAACTGTGGTATCGATTCTTGGAAACACGAGATCTAATGTATCGCTAATTTAAAAATAGATAGCTCTTTTGGATGCTTTTTTTGAATTATATTTTTTTAATTATTGGATTGTTTAATCTTTGTCTAAATAGAAAAACCGAATAGTTAATTTTATTATGTCAAGATTCAGACCGATGTGAAGTATTAATTAAATTTATTGATTTTCTGTCTAAACATCGATTAATTGATTTCAGATTCCATCTCTACCAAAGAGGTACATTTGTAAACTGATAACGCGATTGAGAACGCCAATGTGATTGTCGAATGTCGATTGATTTGTCATATCGCAAAAACTTCTTTATTTGTTTGTTAGAAATTGAAGTTTTTATAAATTGTGTTCAGTGTATTTTTTGTACTACAAATATTTATATTGTGAGATCAGCAGCAACAACACGAAATGGCTGATGAAATACCTCAAAACAATGGAGAAGATAGAGAACAAAGACCGAACGGCAGCGGTGATGAAGGCGACGCATGGGGCAGTCACGAGTCCTCACATGTGCGTCGTCATGCAAGAATGCCCGTGGATAGAAATTCACCTTACTACAACATGAACCATAAGAATCGTGGTATCGCTTTTATTTTTAATCATGAACACTTTGATATACATAGTTTGAAATCTCGTACTGGTACTAACGTAGACAGCGATAACCTGCACAAAGTTCTTAAAGGCTTAGGCTTTCTAGTCACCGTCCGCCATAATTGTAAAGCTGAAGAAGTAAATCATTACATACAGCAAATCGCTGATATGGATCACACAGACAATGACTGCTTGCTCATCGCAGTACTAACTCACGGCGAACTGGGAATGTTGTACGCTAAAGACACGCATTATAAACCTGATAATCTATGGTACTATTTCACAGCCGATAAGTGTCCCACATTGGCAGGTAAACCCAAGTTATTCTTTATTCAAGCTTGCCAAGGTGATAAGCTCGATGGAGGTATAACACTTTCCAATCGTACTGAGACTGATGGGTCTTCTAATGCTTCGTACAGAATCCCCATTCATGCCGACTTCTTAATTGTGTTCTCCACTGTACCTGGATATTATTCTTGGAGGAATACTACTCGTGGATCGTGGTTTATGCAAGCTCTTTGTGAAGAACTGCGTTACAATGGATGTGAGAGAGATATTCTTACACTTTTAACATTTGTTTGTCAGAAGGTAGCATTGGATTTTGAGTCAAACACACCTGATATCTTGCCTATGCATCAACAAAAGCAAGTGCCATGCATTACCAGCATGCTAACTCGTTTGCTTGTATTTGGTAAGAAATAATTGCAGTCTCATTGTTTTACCTATTCTATGGGTACCCACTATTATAATTTTATCATTTATTTTTGTTTGAGACTGCAGTAACAAAATGATTTTCATGATTATTGTGTGTTTTGAACCAAGATATACCAATAGAGATTATTCCACCTTATTATTTTAATGATTTTGTTGTTTATAGTAATCCTTTTTATTGTACCTAGATATGTAATGATCACGACAATTTAATGTTAAATTTAATTGTGAAATTGTTAAAAATATCATTAGGTTAATTATATATTGTATTTTTATTCACCTTACAAACATTCTGCTGATAAAAGAGTTGTTGTCACAAATTTTTAACCATGTATTGATTTTACATATCTGTATGTGTTGTAATGAACTAAAATAAATATTAATAATCAGATAAGTTATAGTAAGCATTTGCTCAAAGTATTCCTTATATTGATGCTTTAATTATATACAGTGAAGTGAAACTAAAAATAGGTGTTTTAAATTTATTTTTTAGTTGTGGCATTCATTTTATGTACTTAATGATTTGGATCATAAACTAAGACAATTCTTACAGAAATTCCATTAATTATATGATAAATTTTTTAAATCTTTTATGGTTCACATAACCTTTCTTTCCTATTGTGAATTCCTTGGTTACATGATGATTTGAGACATGATAAACTAAGATTGTGTTACCAAATTAGTTTTGTTGTTTTGTGTTTAGTTTAATTTAATACCTTGGATGTTGTTTATAATGAATGATACTCTGTCCTTAACTATAGCATTTGTCAATATGTTAGGAATAATATTTCCAGATAAACTGCCATTTTAGAACAAAATGCCATTTTCTTATTGTATAATTTGTGTATGTCGAAAGAACACCATGTTCTGTGTAGTTTTGTATGAATTCATTGTATTTGTATTAAAAAATATATAAAATTTTCTGCAATAATGAATCTCATATGTTGGATTCTGATCGATGTGTATGTGATAAAAATTTAATGACTGATTTTGAGGATAAATTTATAATTAAGATTAATAATAATCCGTGAGGAGGTACATTGTTATATCCAAGTATTATAATTACGGTAAATTATAAATATGGTGCCTTGTGTAGTAAAAATAAATTGAATTGAGAAATTACGCACAATTTACATGTATTATAACTTTTAACAATAATCTCCTCACATATTTGATGCCACTAAATGACATAGTTATTATATTATAAATATTTATATTTGTGTAAACAATAAAAGTTTTTTCAAGGGTATCATTGTTTATTTTCTTTCTCACATAATATTAATTTACAATTAAAAAAAAATATAATTACATTTTTGGCTTATAAAACTATATTTTTATTTTAATCAGCATGAGACGCCATGTGCTTTGTCTTTTAATTCCCAACAGTGATCCCAAAATTGTATTAGTCTCTGTTCCTGATTAGCGCAGAAGTGTTTAAAATCACGTAACATTCTCATTTGAAAAGTCTCATCTCCAGTTGCTGGTGTTTGTGATGATTTCCATTTCTTGGATATCATGTGATTCCAAGACCACAAAAAGCCCATCTGTAAATAAAAAATGGTGACATTGGCTATTTTTATTTTTCTAAACATACTGACAACTTCTTTTTATCACAAAAAAAACCACATCGAAAATTTAATGTTTCTTAATACCTGTTAAACTATTTATTAATACAATTTTGTATTCCACACAATACACTTTTTATTAATAAAAAAGGAATCTAATACTCTTGTGTTATTTAAATTGAAATAAATAGTTTGTAATGGTTTTCAATGTGAGGGAATTATCAACAAATTCATTACTTATATTTAATTATCAGTTGCGGTAAACTATTCTAGATAATAATAGGTTCATAAATATCACAGATGTACTCACTCGTCTGCTACTATTGTAGTCGTTATTCTTATCAAAAACATGTCGTGAAATATACGCCTCGCGAGGACTTGGTGCTGCTTCAGTATATACTGGATATCTAAATATATATACACAACTAATTATTCCCACACAACACAAAAAATCTAAATAGTTTGATAACAGTCTAGTTCTTAAAATTAACTTCGGAATAATGAGTAGTGTTTGGTTTGTTTTTTTAATTTACAATTGCTTTTCCTTTTTGTTTTCATGAACTTTTATAGTATAATAAATAGTGAGAAACCCTTCGTTTTGAATTCTTGTCAGGTTTTTACTTTTATATCACCCAGTGCCTGCAAACATCGTTATCGCGAGAATAGTGTTATCTCGTAGGCACTTCGTGTTTTATTTGAATTAATTGTGTATTGTTATTTATTTTTAATGCAATATAATCTTATCATTACTATTAACCCACAAAACGCTTTTATAGTTTAAGTTCTCTCGCTTAAATGTTATCATTAACCATTAGCTCCTATGCAACAATCAAACTTATGTTCAGCCTAAATGATTTTCTAAAGAGACCTCTATATGCTAGTGGAATAATACTCTGAAAAATAGTAGTACTCATACTAGTACTAGTAAATCTTCGACAATGAAATGTCTCCTCTTTCTGTCACTAAAATAATATTCCAATAAATGCCCTATCTGTCACTGAAATAATATTCTAATAAATCCCTTATCTGTCAGTAAAATGATACTTTAATAAATCCCCTATCTGTCA
>JACEII010000039.1:1121995-1144338 GCA_014332785.1 Antheraea mylitta | reverse complement strand
TTTAATAAATCCCCTATCTGTCACTTAAATAATATTCTAATAAATCCCTTATCTGTCAATAAAATAATACTTTAATAAAAACTCTATCTGTCAGTAAAATAATAATGAATACTTGGATTAAAGTCTCTATCTAATAGAGTGAGTTAGAAGACATTAAGGAGATCTTTAAACATATTGACAGAGTGATGTTCAGTTATCATTTATTTACATTGCACGGTCGTATGCGAATATTTGATCTCATACTCTTCGTATTCTTCTTATCACCTGTATGAAGTTGGGGCGGTTATTGTATTGTTAAATTATATACTATTATTATTATTGTATATCAATGGAGGCAAACGAAGATGTGGGTCACCTGATGTGAAGTGATCACCGCCGTCCATAGACACTAGAAAAATCAGGTGTGTCGCGAGTGCGTTGTCAGCTCGTGTATGGGGAAGGGAAATGAAGGTGGGCGTCCGGATATTTCACTGACCGAACGAAACGCACAATGCAAGCATTGTTATATCACATCGGTGTTTCTGTGGGTCGGAGGAGGATTACTCGAGCAAGCAGACACATTCATGCTGAAACCGGTTGTAACTTCTACCAGATAGAAAAATATTATTTCAATATATTCTACAGTTACCTGCTAGGATTAACGGGTTTATTGGCAGGCTTAGTCCGCGAAGATTTCTGTTCAGCTTTCACAGTGGTGGGTATCAGTATAAACATATTCCCTGTTACGTGCACGTAGAGATGGTCGCCCACACTCCTGTCGCTCTCGTGTGACGTGCTCTCTGTACATTTAACGAAACCAAACCGACCGACGATAACTTCTTGGAATAAAAACAACCTCTCCAACCAGGTTTCTTCTGGAAAACCTAATTTGTAATACAAAAAAAAACAGATTTATACTAATATTTTTTGGACGAATAATATAGTATATATATGTACATTCAAAAGACTAGGATGCATTTGTTCTTCGTTGAAAAATCTATATACACACCATGCGACCACTATGGCATACTGGGCTGTCGAATAAGATTTTATATATAAAATAGGGTACATGTATACGTGAAAATTTTTAGAATACCTACAACTGGTTTAGGAGAACGCAAAGGCTTTTCATTGGATGGAAAATTTGAAGTAAAAATATCTTAGGAATAAACAAGAATGAGATATGTTGTTATAAATTGCCATTTGTAAAAAAATATCGTATAATATATCTTCTGTATTTAAAAATACGAAGAGACAAAACAGCTAAGAACATCTACATTCTCTGTTTCACAGTCGATTTTCTTTGTCATTTTTTATTTACTAAGATAGGTATAAACAAGAACGAGATATGTTGTTATAAATTGCAATTTGTAAAAAAAGATCGTACAATATATCTTCTGTATTTAAAAACACGCAGAGAAAAAACAACTAAGAACATCTATCTACCTTCTCAGTTCCACAGTCGATTTTCTTTACTATTTTTTTGTTTACTATCTATTCACGAGCTTTATTAATAATAAAAAAAAATTGAAAAATGTTCGCTTTTTTTCAAAATGTTGAAACTTGAAAAACTCATAACTATATGCAAATTTCGAGTTTGATCACATCTAGTTTAAAATACAAAACCTGAAGTTTTTTGTCGGTTAGTATAAAAATGTACTTGACACTTTGCATAACCAAGCTTCTTACGATATTCGATAGACAATTCAAAAAATACATATTCTGTTATTAAATTAATATTTAAAAATCAATCACCTTCAAATAATGCAGTTTTATTTCTAAGCAGTGGTTCTACATTCAGAGGCACATAGATAGGTCCTCGTAGTGGATCCGATTTTAAAGTAAACGGTAGGGCGAGCGGGTCCGCAGGTATAGGAACCATTTGCAAACGACAATTTTGCGCTTTACGTGCCCATCCAAATATCTAAAAGGAAATTACATGGGATAAACATTTCTGATGCTCTAAGTTTTAAAATGCCATTTATTTCCATATCACCTATGAACTTTAAAATAACAAGCTCCACAAACTAAAACTTTACAATGTGACTAAATTTTAGAAAATAAATGCCATAGCGTACTTTTAAGTATATGGTATATATTACTCGCTAGGTTTTACTCTTGGCTATGCTCGCCTTAATGTAGATTTCATATATTCTTTGGGAATTGTACATTTATTGGATAATACGCTGTCTATGTCTAAAGTATTCTATATCTTCTTCTGTACTCCTGACAACGTGTATGTAAAATCTAATGCTGATCGGTTGAGCAGTTAAGGTGTGAAATTGTAATAAACAAACAAACTCACATTTATATTTATAATATTAGTGAAAATATCCATTTTCTCAGAACTCAATATGATCACAATAAAGCAAAGTATAGTGAAGTAGGTAACTGCTATATTTCAATATATTTTCTAGTTAGATCTTTATTACATATGAAACATCTAATGTATCACTGCTAATTTTCGTATGAGATAAAAAATAATATCTATACTAATATTATAAAGCTAAATAGTTTGTTTCTTTGAACACGCTACTCTCAGGAACTACTAGTCCGATATGATAAATTCTTTCAGTGTTAGATAGCTCATTTATCGCGGAAAGATGTAGGCTATATATATGTATATTATCACGGTAAGACCAATAACAGCGGAGCACCAATGAAGAATGTTTCAAAATTGGAGTTTTTTTTTCTTTTGAGACCTTCCGTTGCGTATTAGCGTTAGTCCAAAATAACTATTTCAGGCGGACGAAGTCGTGTGCAGAAGCTAGTGTAATATAATTGCGAATTTCAATCACTGTTATTTTTCCTGTAGTATGAAAGAAAAATATATCGCTCAGGTAATAGACGCTATATAATTAATACCTTTCAATTAAATGTAACAACTTTTCATTTATCACCAGTGCTTACAATAAACATAATTTCTGTCTGTTCGCGACAAACTCCAAAACTACTAAACGAATTTTCATGTAGTTCACAAATGGATAAAGCGATTCACGAGGAAGGTTTAGGTAAACAATTTATTAAGGTATTTTTTAATTATCAGAGCGGGACAACATTCGCTGAGCTTGTTAGTGTAATAGTACCTGGGCGACCGAGGCTAGCTCGGTTCTCTAAAAAACATTTTCAAATTAAAGTAAACTGTTAGGTTTGCCTCATAAAATTAACATTTTTTTACAAAAAAAAAATCTCTTCTACTGTCACTCGGATTTGAACTGGGGTTACACGGATTTTCGAAGCAACCGATTTCCATCTGAGCTACTTTTGTTTTGACAGCGTCAGCGAAATTTACCTTTATATTCTAGCTATATTTGTTCATTGCCTGAAAAGTCAGTTAAAAAAAGATTTCTATGAATAAAATCTAGCCAACTCGATTTATCGTCCTCAAAACTACCTACATACTAAGTTTCACGGGAATAGATGACGCTGTTTCCGAGATTCTTAATATATACAAATATAAAAATATACAAGAATTGCTCGTTTAAAGGTATTAGATAGATTAACTGGATGTATATACGTACGAGTTCAGCAACAATGTTTCCGCTAGCAACAGCCCACTGTATACACATCTCGTACGCTTGGTCCGGTCGGAAAGTGGCTTGGTATCGCGCGTGACCCCATTCTATTCTGTCACTTTTGTTATTAACATCGATATCCAAATGAGTTTTCTTGTAAAGCGGATCTTTAAAGAAACATTTTTTTTTACTATATTTTTGACAACCAATCTTTTAGGCTATTACTGCCATTGTCATGTAGTTAATAATATTACAAGCGTCGTTTGAATAATTCAATATTCTAACAAGATGGTGGTTCCCTTGTTAGAAGCTTCTAGGGAGTTTTTGTGGCAGAATTTCATGCTCCGTGGTATTATTCTCCATTCACTTCACTTACGCACAATAAACTAACTATATTACGTAAAACACCATCAAGTTTACAAATTGTTGAGCGAAATAACACAATATCATGAATGAACTATAAAACTCACTACATAATAAATAGAATAATAATAAAAAGTACATAATATTGCTCACCAACGTTTATGTTGGAGTTTTTGGCAGGATTTTAGTCTGTCATGTAGTGAGTTTTATAGTTCATTCATAATATTGTGTTATTTGACTCTATATTTTGTAATACTGGTGGCATTTTCGTAATATAGTTCGGTTATTGTGCATGAGTAAAGTGGATGGGAAATAATACCACGGAGCATGATATTTGAGATGTCAGAAAAACTTGCTGGCAAGTTCTAACGAGGGGCCCACCATCATGTCAGAATATTGAAACCATTACAAAACACTTGTATTTTTTGGAATTGTAATTGGCAGGACAATGTTTGTATAAAACTGTTTGAAAAATCCGAACGGAAAAATTAAAAAATTGCGTTGCAAAAGCTCTATATAAAAGAGTTGTGATTGAGTGAGACAGAACACATTAGGAAAATCTTTAAAAAGTATTGACAGAACTGACAGATTATGATCATTACTCATATTATTTAATTACATAGTCGTACTGTAAAAGGGAAGATCTGGGTTCATTTTTGATGTGACATATAAAGTGGCGGGTCGGAATGACTGCTGGTGTGGTGACACGTCATCACGGCATGCGTCACCACGCTATATGATTTTAAATTTTGTATTTTTTATATTCAATTAATGTAAATATTTATTGGATAAACCGCCATATATACATTTACATTTAATATTTTATTTATATACAAAATAATTTCGATGTTACACATCTGCCAGGCATCTGAATCTCATAATTCTGTTTTGATGTGAAACATCTATAGGTAGGGCAAGCCTGATTGTTGGCGTGGCGACGCAAAACACAAACATTGCACTATTAACGAAATACTCAAAAACATTTGTAAAGCTATCTTGTAGACCTCTCGGTCTACTAGTGTTACGTGGCACGCGCCTACGACCTAGTGTCCTTTGATAAATGTCGCCAAATACACCGCGCCAGAGCCTAGCTGAATTTTTGTATTTATTAAAAAATAATATTAATGTAATAAAATAAACAGTCATTATTTGATGCAACTTATTTGTAATTGTCTTTTTAACTGATTCCTGTCGTAATCTATTTTATGCTTATAACTTATACAAAACAATTTTGATGTTTCACATTTGCCAGACTTCCCGTGACGGCTCAATTTTTTTTGTAAGTACAATCGAACGAAGCCGTGGCTTACGGTTAGTAATAAATGTAAACTCACTTTCAGCATCACTTTCGAGTTGCATATAATTAGGATCCACGTTGTCGCAGAGGAAGGCCGGGACGCCACTGTCGTCGGTTATTGGGGTCGACCCGAGGATATCAATCCCACCGGTAGTGGGTTCGAGAGGGATCAGCGGCGACCGCGGTCCGAGTACTTCGACCTCCATCCATTCGTTTTCGAAGCTTTGCAAATCGCCGAGTGGTTTCACGTAATCCGTTAGTTCTGTTGAATTGTAATCTATACTAATATTATAAACCCTCCAAGTTTGTTTGTTTATTTGGTTGAACGCGCTAATATCAGGAACCGATTTGAAAAATCCTACTGTAAGTATTAGGTCATTTATCGAGGAATGCTATAAATATATCATCACGCTAAGACTAATAAGAGCGGAGCACCAATTAAGAATGATTCGAAATATATTTTTTCCTTTGAGGAGCTTTCGCAAGGTGTTAGCGTTAGCCCAGAGTAACTATTCCACGCGGACGAAGTCATACATAATTCCTACATTACAAATCAACAAAGACAATAAAGAGAGGACAGAAAAATCAGAATGTGTCATAAAGACGCACAATAAAAGTGAAACTTTTGTATTACAAGGTAACATTAATTAAACATAAAAATACACCAATCTGTGTCAGATCAGTGACGTTAGAAAATATACAACAAAAAGCCAATGTCTCAGGCGGTCACCCATCCAAGAACTGACCGCGCTCGCTATTGTTAACTTCAATGATTGGACGAGAACCGGTGTTTCCAACACTCTACCCGATATAGTGTTCAACCCCCACCTCTTTTCGATACACAAAAATGTTGCAGATAAGAATTTCAGAGCCCTTAAGAAGTTTAATTTAAAAAGGTTTATTTTTTGTATACCTTACAATGTATTGCAATAAGCAATGACAATCACCTTTATCTTTCTTCTGAGGCAGAATATGATACATGTAATATCCGATAACAAATCGCTTCGCTGTATCACCTGAGGCGTGGCATATCATTTTTTCTTGTAATAGTTTCTGTAACAGATATAGGTCATTTGACAATTTAAACCAGATGAAAACCAGTATTATCAAATATTTTATTTTATTAACCAGGTCTGCGATTAAGTTTTATTAAATAACTTCATATAAAATGTACACATTTTGACTGCATACAATAGTATCAAAACAAATATTAATAAACAACAAAGAGAACATAACTTAAAGTTTGTTCTAAAACATTTTAAAGTATGGGAACGATCTATTAAGGCAAAAAATGTGACAACGAGTACTCATAAAGCCCTGTGTGAGGTTGACTTTACAATAAATCGACACAAATTCAAAACGATATTTAGTGCGGAGACAGCTGAGACGCGGCCAGTTAAATTAGAACTCCATCCGTGCAGTGCCTTAGTTGTGTCCTCCCTTAGGCAAAAAATAAACTTTAATAATAAATTGCAAATCTGAATACCTCCATGACAGTGATCGCTTTTTCATAAGTCATTCCTTCCATGTTAGCTTGCAGCCAATGTATAGCATATATAGATACAAAAGTGTGCGAGGGCAAACTGACAGTCTGCTGTAAGAAGCCGACACCCAACGCCGGATTGCGCATGCGTTCGATGACTTCCGATAGTGGTGCGTTTGGCTTCAGTTTCGGTTCTACTACTCTATAAAGAAAAGTTGATTTATTTTAATTTATTTAATTATTCTTCTCCGAATAAAAAAGGATAAACATTTCTGATGCTCTAAGTTTTAAAGTGCCATTTATTTCCATATCACCTATGAACTTTAAAATAACAAGCTCCATAAACTAAAACTTTACAATGTGACTAAATATTAAAAAATTAATGCCATAGCGTACTTTCAAGTATATGGTATACATTATATCAGTCGTAATGGTACTCTTGGTTGCTAGTGTATCGCTCATAAAAGTGGTACTCTTAGGCTTATGTTATAACCGACCGTAGAAACACGCTTACGTATGTAGTGTAACACCCACCACAGTGGCACGCTTAGGTATGTGGTGTATCACCCACTGTAATAGCACATTTAAATGTGATGTACCACCCACCATAGTTGCACGTTTAGGTGTGTGGTGTACCACTCACCATAGTGGCATGTTTATGTATTTTATGTACCACTCACCATAGTGGTAAGCTTAGGTATGTGGTGACCCACCCACCATAGTGGCACGTATAAGTATGTGATGTCTCCCACCCACCATAGTGGCACGCTTAGGTTTATCGCGTTCTGGGAACAGTAAGTGTATACTGAGCAACCAAACGGAGTGGAGAGTGTCTGTACACAACTAGGACGCCACCATGGATAGTACTATACTAACTATCAAACACAATGCCGTCACTATACCCTACTATTACAAAAAAATACACAAATTAATTTAAAATGTAAAAAAACTCACCCATCATCGTAAGTGTCATCACATTCCCCCGTTTGCGACTGTGTTCTTTCAAGCACAGCCTTCGCCGCGGTCCTGGACAAAACTTAAAATGAATTCATTGTTTCTGGTAGCTTCCATGAACACAAGCAAATAGTTGGAAAACGCGAAAGCCATCAAGCAGTAAACATAATAAATTATGAAGGGATAAAACATGATAGGTGAAGCATATATACTTACTTGTTACACTGTGCATTGTTTAGTGACTTAGTAGGTGAAACTTGCTGGAATGAAACATTCAGAAAAGAATAAGAATAAGCAACTGACAAATAAGGCTCGGGCAAGCATTCCGACAGCCTAAAGGAGATAAAGATATGATTTATTATAGTAGCCGATTAATTTGTGAATAATATTTTACATGTTATAAACAATCTGGAAAAAAGAAAAATCTCTTAATAAAGATAACATTTGTAAAGATAATAATTTTCAAGAATATATATATAAGAAAATTATACCATGAAGAAAAAAAATTAATGTAACAATAATAACTAATTCATACATTATTTTAATTTTTCCACGGTAAAACAAAACTTTTCATAATGTTAATAATGAAAGGAAAAAAAATAATATTATGGTAATGCCAATGAAGAAACTGCATAAGCGCCTGCACACAATGCGATTCCAGCAAAGCTTAAAGGACAAAAGAAAAAAAATACATCCTCTTTCATACGCGTCTGATGAAATGTAGTAACATTCTAATGTATATAAGACCACATTTTGTAAGCTTATATTAATAGTATACATCAGTGTTTCCCAACCGTTTTTAGGCCATGCCCTAGCTTAACATTTCTAGAATTTTTATGTCCCCCCTCCCATACATAATTTTTAAACTAAGAAATATAAATGATAAGTTTTAGGAAGAAATAAATATGAAATTGTTATCAAAACATAATGAAAAACTTACTCGATTTGACGACTCTAATTACCCAGTTGATATTTTGGTAACGTAAACGAAATTATACGTAATAATTATTTACAGCATTTTTTTTAAGAATTTGTCTTCTTTGTTAAATTTGTCACTAGCATTGCATTGAAATAACCCAAAGCGAAAAGGTTAGAGTCGTGTCGAGTCCATTTTTAAATTGCCCCCCTTAACTACCAAATTACCCCCTTGTGGGAACGTTGGGAAACACTGGCATACATTATTATTGTATTTATGTCATATTATTCATTTAAGTTATTATTTTCTTGTAATTTTGTTCCAACCTATTTTGTTTTTATATTGCAAATAAATTGAAAATTTGTGCCATACTCATACTAACAAAACAGAACATATTTAGGAAAATAAATGTTATATTAAATTATAAATTTCAGTTTATTAATATTCAATGATAAGAAAGCAGAACTCAGCACAGAAACCAGAAAAAATCAACACCTCTATTTATTAATGGAAGACGTGATTTTTTTTTTCTTAACTTGGTAACTTGACAAAATACAGTGACAAAGTATCACCAGACGCGTATGAAGCCGCCCCCCAAGTTATGTTTATCACAAGAGCAAAACGATAACGAATAAAGGCCATTAATATTGGTTCAAAATGACGAATTCAGATTATATATAAGTTACAATCGAGCTTTAAGAAAGGATCAATAGTACTGCTTCTGAATAAATAATAAGTTTTTGCCGGGATTTTGAAATGTCATGTAGTGGATTTTATATTTTATTCACATTCTTGTGTTATTTGGTTGTATATTTATAATATTGATGCTGTCTCGGGTTATAAAGTTTAGTTATTGTGCACGTGTGAGGTGGATGGGAAATAAGACCACGGGACAATGGATATACATATATATATATATATATATATATATATATATATATAAACAGATTATATATGAAGGGAAAATTAGTGTCACAAAAATAAACACATATTTTTAGATTTGCTCTTGCGGAATATATACTTAGGAAGCGTATTTGTAACCGTTTCCTGTTGGATAAAAATAGTAATGTTTTGTTCGTGTATGCAGGTACTGACATAGCTTCGATCCTCAGCCGGGGCCGGTCTGGCAGGCGGGTGCTGCCGACGCGCTCTCTGAACGGAGAGCTCGAGACACCGGCCGCCCCCTGGCGCACCACACACAACGCACATTTTAACAACATCCTCACCAACAAACACTATCTAACTACACTACACGTGTAACATTCATCATTCATAGAATATGATATGGTCATTAATAATTATCTCAAATTAAACCTACTTCAAAAATTCACCAGAACGGCATTTCATCATATTTAGGTACCTACTTAGTCTTTCGGTTGTTATTAGCCTACCAATAACTCAAATCTTTAAAATATAAAGTCCAAATTTATTAAAATTAAAATGAGACCTTTATGAAAATTTGAACTAATGAATTCGTTAATTAATACTTTATGGTACTCTTTAGTTTATACACGGATGAAATTATGCCACCAGACAATTTATTTATTTCAATGTGTGTATTTATGTATGTTAAAGAAGCTAAAAAAAAATGAATGAACTAAAACATAAAATTAATTTACATGTAACTAAAAATACAAAATATACCCTTTATATATGACAAAGTTCCGAGGTATCAAACATTAAAAAAAACGAATCGAGTCCCTACTTTTTGAAGTCGGTTAAAAAGGTGTGATTACTAATATTTTGTTCAATAAAAACAGTCTAGCCTCGTTCAAAAAATTGACCGATACTATATATATTCTATGTATAATGTTACATATAAAATTTAACTAAGTACTATTACTTAAAACCGTACAAAATTTACATAATAATAAGCGAGCAAACATAATATTGTCACAGGTTCATAGGTGCATACCGTGCATTACAATTTTATAATAAGCAGTGCAAATATATACGCATGTGATAGCACTTAATTAGCATTATCAGTAAAAATACTATGCACAATTCATTTAAAACTTTTAACGGGACTATTTATTCAATATTATAGACAGTATTTTTACATTAATGTTCTTCAGCTGAGCAGATATTATCAAGCGGATAAAGTAATATCATGGGTGGGCCCTGTTCCTACCATGATTTTGAGTTTCAGTGACAGTGACAAGTTTCTGAACAAAATGGACGGATACAATCTTGAACATTCTTTTTTTTTTCATCAAAATGAAACATTAGTATGAACAGCCAAATGTACGGAACAAGTGTATCAATCTGATTAAATAATATAATTGCTAAGTACGCTGTACTTCTACTGTTATTTATAGGTATTGAATTCTTTCACCTGTTGATCAACTGCACTGTTTATCTATAAAATTGCTATGTAAAAGTTACTTAATGTAATATTAGTATAATGTAATCTATCTCACTATTACCGATTAGTATCTAAATAGTTACGGTGTAAGGATTAGGTAAAAGGCCACTCCAAAGTTAAAGTTAAAAAATACTTTAGAAAAACGAACCCTTTTATCTCGGAGCCAATGAAATGAGTGCGCATAATGTACGCCACAGAGCAAATAAAGAGCAAATATAAATTTTGAATTCGTTCGACATTAACATAATCACGATCAAAGGAACAGACCTAACGGGAAAGAATACATTTAGCAAACTATAATCAATTAGGATAGACGGATATATGAATTTAGAACTTCTCATAATGGACTCGGGTAGGATCAAGGTCTGTCTCATTGATCACATAACTGATAAAAATCAATTTGGCGCATAGGCACAGGGAGTGGCGGCGGCAGTGGGCTAAATACTGCTTATAATTTACTTCGCTAAAACTGCACCATACGTAAATTTAATACTGGTATAATTTAATATACAGTTTGTTACTGAAATTTATTTAATGTGCATTTAATCTATCCCGCAGGAACAGTACTTATTTCTGGATCCAAAATGCCCTATGTACTTATTTGTACCACAACCAACTTGTATCCAAGCTTTAAGATGATTGGCTTAGTAGTTAAGGTATAAAAACGTAAGAAACCAACAAACATTCGTATTTGTACTGCTAGTTAGTATTGGGATTATGGCTTTTGTGAAATCTTAACATTTGATCGACGTTACATTTATTATTTTAGTAAATCTTGTCTTTTAGATTGTACCGTTAAGATACATTTCAGAATGGCTAAAACCAAAATAGCTCCGATGGAAATCGGTTGCTTTGAAAATTCGTCTAACCCCAGTTCGAATCCGAGTGACAGCAAAAGAGATCTTTTCGTAGTCCGGTGAAGCTGCCAAGACCTTGCTAGGTCTATAGCCTAATCAGTTCGAGAAAAAAAAATCAGAATGATTTTGAATATTATATTTGTAAACAAATTTTAAAAGAGCTTTTAGGATTGGGAATCAATAATAATCGAAGATTATAATTATTACAGATAGTGAAAAAAAACGCAAATATTAACGTGCTAATTCTATAGATAAAAGAAATTTAAAATATCCTTATTGTTTAGCTTTAAACAATTATTATAAGAACTTGTATCCACTAACGTAGTTTATATGACAATCGAAATAGAATATTGATTTAAATTCGTATAGATTACTTTGGTGACAATAGGGATAAATTGATATTCAATTTGCTTGCACCAGTATTAAATTTTCAAAAGAAAACAACGGTCACAGTGTTTGCAGGTGGGATCATTCAACGATGTAGGATCGATAGCGATACACCGAGTCAAATCAAAGTTATCATAAGAGCTCGTCAGATTTTTAACAACCTTTTGTTCATCGTTATCTTCTCATCCATGTATAATTGTGTAGTTTATTGTATTCGTGTCCAATGAGTACCAGTATTCGAGTACTTGTCAAATTAATGTTACTCCCATACCTGCGTGTCGAAGCTTCGACTACTTGTAAGTCAAAACTCATTCCGGTAAAAGCACTGTTTAACACTTTGACCGCCACGTTAGTAATATATGACCGGGCACGACTACTCTTGTGATAAAGTCGTCGTTGGTGAGATGTATATCTTTTTACAATTTTAAAGATTCATCCCTAGCATCCTAACAGGAACGACGGTGTGGCAGTTAAAGTGTTTAACGTTCCTACATTTGTGTCATTTATATAACTCGAAACTAGCGCCCGGTGAAAACTTCTAATGTGCGAAAAATTGTCAACAACTATATTCATCGTCACACAGTCCGATAGTTCATAACGCATGACGATACAATCTTCACAAACGTGTGTTTATTGCGAGCATAGACAAAACTTCGTGACGACAAGCAGATATGGGGAACTAATATTAAATGTCACGAGTGCTGACATTAATCGACTCGGCACATCACTAGGGGGGTCGAGGCAGTGGTACGGGGACGGGTGTTTGGGGTGTGTGGGGGGTGAGGGGGGCCGGTACCTGGGCGTTCCGGGTGAGGATGGAGGTGGAGTGCCGCCGGCGTGTGAGCGCTGCGTCGCAGGCACCTCCCGCCGCGCCCGCCATCTGCACCACCGACATCTGACAACGCGCGACTCAACGCGCTACCTCTCTACCACTGTATGCCTGTCTATAATTTGCATGTCGCCTCTCGAGGACCGAACGCACCAACAACCGTGTTGAGAATCCGCCCTCCCGAGGCATCTTACTCACGGCCGTCGTTATACAGAATTACCTACTTTTCTACCGATTTTATATGCGAAACATGATCGCTAACTACCATTTAATAAATACTCATTCGTGGTATATAAGTTATATCTGCAAAATTGAAAACTTGGAAACTATATGGTGAAGAGTATTTATATTATACTCTCTCCCTGATGTAAAAAATTGTATAAGTCACTTTAGCACATTTAAAATATATATATTGATATACGGCCCTCTGTGACGTCTAATATAATTGATTCGATGTTACTATCATGCAGTCTATAATCTCAAATAAGAAATTACGAATAATATTTTATGCAACAAAAACAATAAAATGCATATAGTATAATCATCATGCCCACATGACACAAGTGCATATTGCAGTCCGTTTTTAGTGTGCAACATAGACTTTTGACACGAAAAAATACTAACACATTATAAAAAAAATACAAAGACATATATAGTCAAAGAGGGGATAATATTTGTTCGGGCAAATTTTTCTAATGTGATCAAGTGTTGAAAAAATTTTCACACTAAAATGTATAATTTTTATTTTCATGTTTGAGAGATGGTTTATCTACTCTGTAATTCTGATAACCAATAATCAAATTTTCGAATAGTTTTCCTACTGGCAATATAAGTTATTAATATTGGTTACTCTTTATTATATTACACGCAGCTAAAAATTCAAACAGTACATCAATTTAATTAAAGCGTATTTTTAAACAATCTAGGAAATACTTTCAAGAAGAACGTGCTCAACAAATGCATGCAGTGCAATAGAATCTACGTGTAATTATTAATATGTGCAAATATATTACTTTCATGCCGATATCAAACATAATTTATAAACAATGCCTTAAATTAATCAGAAAAACAATGTTTATAAATATTGCGGCAAACACTTTTTGATAGACGCAGAGTCGATGAAAATTTAAAAGGTATACAACACTTTTTACAATAAAAATTATACAAAGTTTAAAGGGCAACTACGACGTCGTTATGTTTGCACAAATAAATCAAATTAGTATATGATAAAAAACAATTAATATTTATAGACATAACGATTAGTACACTGAGTGATTATCATGTTTTTTTTTTCAATCAAAAAAAATATCCTTTACGCTTTAGGCAATATGATTAATATTTAAATTATAACATTGCTATAACATAATAAAATTTATTTAATCAAGGGTATATTCTTACCGGAGGTCAAAGGGCATATTAAATGCAGAAAGTTTATTAATTTCTCTAATCTTCTAAAATCCAATACAATGAACTTCAAAACACAAAAAAGAACGCGTGGACACTTCTTTTGCTATTAAAAATATACTCTCTATAAAATAATCTGTTTACTATTTTTTTTTTTCGGTATAGCATGGTAGCCAGACGTCTATCAAGACAATTTCGCCAATGTCAAGTGCGACAAATACACGTTTTAAAGTTAATTGTCAAATATTAAATGTAACAACGTAAAACAATCTAAAATAGCGACATTTCAACATAGATAAAACAAATAAATATTAGTTAATCAGTAACACTCCTTCTCTAATATTTAACTCATTTTTGTCCCTTGATTCCACTTTATTTTATTTGGCTTATCTCTATCTCTCTCTATCATTAGTGTTGTTACTTCTAGTTATCTCCAGTTAAGTGTATATTGTGTTTCTTGTTTTTACATTGCGTTGCAAAAATTTAGCATTTATAATTGTACTCTCATAACAGCGAAATAAATTTCAATGTTATATAGAACTACTGCGTGGAACATTACATTTTTTACACAATAGTATAAGATCGACTTGACGCTTAAAATTCAATATAAAATCATATTCAAATTGAATGTAAAAATCGTTTGTCATATTTAAGTCAAATTAAATATTACTACTACATATTACAAAACAAAGTACTCTGCCACGTCTGTCTGTCTGTTCGCTATAAACTCAAAACATACTAAAATGATATTCATGCGGTTTTCACCAGTGGATAGAGTGATTCACGGGAACGGTTTACTTATATAATTTTTCGATTTTTTTTATTATTATTATCCGGGCAGAATAGCGTCCGCCGGAATCGCTAGTTAAAAATAAAATTTAGATTCGATAATCAGTCAGTGTAACAGTTTACGCAACAATTTAGAACCATACTTACCCTCTGCTTATTCGGTCGTTTGACCTTGTTAAAGTAGAGTTCAGTCATTTTGAGGAATCCGTCCGTGAGTTGATCGAGATCGTGTCGCGTCGGCGTCGGGTAAATGTCGCAGTGCGTTGTCTCGTCTTCGAGGATTTGTCTCGTCGCTGGATTATTTAAAGGCAGAAGCAGGGTACGGAACCGCCAGTACTTGAGAGCCTATACAAAAACACCGTATATTCGTTTCATGGCTATACAAGAGGGTTACACAGACCGCGGCCCCTCAGAATAGCGAAATACAAAAGGATTCTTTTTATATTATGGAAGGCAAGGGAAGTCGCAAGTGCGTTGCCAGCCTGTTTTGGGGAGAGGAAATAGGGATTTTGGGAGTCGGGGAAGAGGAGGGGAGAGGGAGGTGGTCTTCCGGTGCTCTCACTGACCGAATGAAACGCAACAATGCAAGCACTGTTACTTCACGTCGATGTTTCTGTGGGTTGGGTGATAATACACCGGGCGAGCCGACCCTTTTATGTTGAAACTAGTAATAGCTTCAGCGTGGCTCTAAATACAAAATCGACGATTCTTATAAACTTGACTAACCCTGACTTCACATATCGCTGTGTTTCTCATATTCATATATTCATATTCATTGAAATCATATAACATTAAGGATTAATTTGATCTACCTTAAATGACCAAAATAATTTAAATATTTAATTTGAGTTGGATTCATACTGTATGAAATAAATAGCATCGCAAATAAACAGTAATATGTGAATCACCGTGGCTTGTCCTTAGGAGATGGACATATACAATCAGGGGTTTTTCTATATGCATGTGTGAGCGAAAAATACCTCTACAAGGCCGAAGTCGCTGTCGCCGCGTGTACATATGTAATGGTCCATGTAATTCCAGTTGTAATTTTCCAACTTCTCCGTGGTGAAGGAAACCCACGACACTTCATACGTGTCGTGGTTCGGCGCGTGGAAACGATACCTATAGTGGATATTAAACGGAGGGTACGGGTGCCTGGAATAGTACATAATAATAAATGGAATAATTTGTTTCGCTATTAACCTGGATACTAGCTTTGGGACAGATTGGTCCCAGCGCGCTTTTTTAAAAAAATTTAAATTTCCCGCCATCGGCAAAGACATTTAGTACATGTACCATATGAGTCTATAAATCTATGGTCACAATAATATACTTAATTATATTCAGATTATATATGATTTTTATATTATCATGTATTTGATATTATTTTCATAAAAATTATATCTAATTTAAAATATATTTCGTTTTTTTTTCTTATGATCGATAAAATATTGTATATTTCCTTGAAATAAGTTTTATATGAAATAAGGAGAAAGAATAATAGTAAAGTTAATTGGCTGAAAACTATTGTTATCATATTCATTTGTCTAAATTATTCAATATTTAATTTGATATATTCATATTGTATTAGTTTAATGTATATTTAGTTCAGTATTTAATGTAAAATATTTTTTCTAACCTAAAAGTATAAATACAATAGCTAAGTTGGACATTTCGTGGTTTAGTACAAAAAATAGTTCTTAAAAATCAAATAATAATGTAATAATACATTTTGCATAATAATTGGAATTATACATTACATCATTTATAATTATTCAAATCTTGTAATAAATCCAGTATTTTTTTAAACCTTATACTGCCAAACTGTTTGCTAACCTTTGCATCATAAGATCTATTTTCGTTTGTATGGCGCTTAAATCTTTATGGTTTTTCACTAATACAGGTGTTAAAACACTGTCAGGCCAATAGCGTAGACAGTTCGAAAAAAGTAAGACAATACATCTATTTTTTTATCAAAATATCAAATAACCTGAAATACAAGTCAAGCTATTTTTAGCTTGGAACACCAATTCATCGACCTGGACAACCAACACACTTAAATTTAGTTATATGTACAGAGTTAAAAAGATTGTATATTCGACTTATTGAAAAGTTTTCTGTAACTACCCGTAATTATATATAGGCTGATAAATACATACTTAATGAATAACGTTCGATATATTCCTACCTTGGACGATATCTCGTAACGGTGATTGTAGAACCCACAAGCGTCAACTTGTGGAATATACGTCCAATAGACAACAGGTATCGTTTAGTTGGCGCTGCGTTGGCTGGTTTACCACACTGTGGAGCCACCTTCGAAGGCGGTGGGGTGGCAGTCGACGGGCAGTGGGATTCTATGACTTCGTTCTCGTTAACGCCAACAATTAACTGAAAGCCCTGGTAAAGGAGGCTATACACGTTAGGGTATGCATGATGGTTTTAGCCGTCTATGCATAACCGAAAGGTATGGCAGTTTCATATTACAGATACACGTTAGGGTTTTTATGCACAGTTATTGTATTGTTTTGTATGTATACTACTGTGCACGGTATATCAAATTAAAATGGACAATAACGATATTATGTACTTAGCTTAATTCGTTCTACAGAACAGAAAAAGAGATCGCATTCAATGGTGTAAGATTGATAATTTTTTTTCTCGATCTGACTACGCTATTGACCTAGCAAAGTCTTAACAGCTTCAACGGACTACTAAAGCAAGCGCTTGCGGCACTCAGCTGATTTTATTTGACAACTAGCTAAACGGCACGGCACACCTCGGCTTGGGCTGTTCCCTGATACCTGCAATGCGCGAGCTATCTGAGCTAACCTAAGCTAACTATCCATATATATATATATATGTTGTTGAAACATATATGTGTACTAAGCATACATACCTCTACAACTTTTATGTATATTTCGTATCGCATAATTTTCTAAACTATTTCAATTTGGTAAGGAAAAAATAAAATTCTTTCATGTGGAGGTGATGTGTGTAATGTTGTCGCAGTGATGTAAGATTTTGTGTGAGTGTATCGCGCGAGCAGCGAAACGGAACTCGGCTTGAGCCGCTGCCGAGGGGGGCCTAATCTGGTCTTGATAAATGATCTTACGCCGTCGCAGACAATAAAGAACCGAGAATTGTGCAGGCAAACTTATCGGACCCCACAGATCAATTTTGATATTTGCTTGGTTAAATGTACATATTATGCCGATAACTGTACAGTTTTAACACACACGGCATTGTCTGTCAGTTACGCATGCAAGGCTAAAACGATCATGCAAACCCTAACGTGTATGGCCTTCAAAACGAATAATATAAAAAACTCATTCGACGAATCTAAATTCAATTATACACCGGGCCGGAATTAGAGATGGACAGCAGAGCCCACATACAAGAGGAGACAATATAAATAACACAATATTTGAAATATAAAGAAGTGTAAAATTACAAAGTCATTTTCTAATACATTACAAAACATATTCATAGTTCATATGAGTTATGTTGTCCCAGAGCCTTGCAATTTTAAAATCATGTATGGATTGAATCGCGATTGGAGAGTAACCAGAAATTGAGATAAAGTTGGTTCTTCGTTCAGTGACACTCGTATTAAACGAATGAACTAATACAAAAAAGAGCAATAGCTGTGTTTCGCATAAGTTCCTGTGAACGGGCAATATCCTTAATTTGGGCCGGTAATAGCACCCACGTAAAAGAATTCTAGAAAATTCTCTATGAAGACATTTTGAAATGTTTCGTGTTACATTGCTGAATATAAAGGAAATATTGCATATTTATAATTTAATACTTGGTACAAACCTGTGCCAGTCTTTGTGAGACCAACTCCTTGAAGACTTCCATAGTGGTGAGAGGGTCTTTATAGATCGCCCTGTTCTGTGCAAAGTCCGCGTTTACATCGTCCGGCAAGAGATTATAGTCGGATACTAAGTAATCGTTTTGTAGGGAACGTTTGTCAGGAAAGTAATCCGTTGTGATGGGTAAACAAGCAGGTATCGTTAGAGACTTCCAATCTACACCTGTAGATTATAACAATGCTTTCATTGCCCGCACTTTAATAGATTTAATTGTTTCTTTCGATAAGACTAAAGCATTGATACGGTTTAAGTTTTGAAAAATTACTACCACCGTTCTTTTGTTTTACGCATGCTTTTTGACTTGCTTGAAGAAGTATAAGGCATTTTAAAACTATGAAATACATTTTCACCGGTATAAGGCAAGAAAGTTGAAATAATATCTTTAATAATATAAAATTTTAATTAATTTGGAGGACGGCGGTATTTGCGTGATACTTATTATATTGATATGAATATTATAATAAGAAAAACCTAAAAATACATGATGAAAATAGAAACTAAAAAAGGGTAGTCAAGAAAAGATAACAAATTAAGTTAACATTTGAAAGCAAAGCAAATCGCAAAGACTGATTGATGATTGTGATAAACTTTATTAGCTTTTGAAACTACTATTTGAATTTTGTAATAGACTAAAAGTTGATTAAAAACATGCAAATGAATAAAGAAGATTATACAAAATCATGCAATATTTACACATAGAGCGTTTGGAAGCCGGACTTTCATTGATTCTAAATGAGAAACGCATAGTATTAAAAACGTGTTTTACAAAATATTATTGATAGATAAAAAACACAGTTGATACTGTGTATTAGGATTTGCTAGTGACAATATATAAGCAATAATTATTTAATAGTAGTCCCTTAGCGTTGTAATTAACTATTAACACATAAAATAAATATGCATTAACTACTCAATAATGCAAACCCAGTAAATGTCATATCAAACCTATAGCTCGGTTCGCTTTGGCCCCAATTTGTACCCGTGTAGTTTTCACGATTATTTTCCAACACGACGATATCATGAAAAATCAGAAATGAGGTGAAGTTTTAGTAAAAATAGTACAAGTGCTCATTTATGACGAACGCCACTAACTACTATAAATAGTTATAGTAAGGCAAATGAAGTTTGAATAATGATTTATAACCCGAGAAGTACATGATTAATGAAACTTTTATCGTTGATGTGATGTGATATTATGTGCACATTGGAACTATAAAAGAATATACACAAAATTTAAATAGTCTAGTTTGTTTTTCCTTTAAGAGTTCATAATTTGATACAGCTGTCAATTTAAGACATTACTTTTAGGACTGAAAATACTGCTAACTCGCTGCTAACACTCCTTAATAATTACTTTAATATTGTTATAAAAATTAAAGGCAGGTTTTGGGATGATATTATGTATTAATAGCTGACTGCCATGACTTGGTCTACGTTATTATTCTTGTTTTTGTGTTAAAAATACATTTTATGTACAGAGGAGAATCATAAAGTAAAAAAAATTCTTGGTAAGGAAAGTTATTCGTTTACTTTCCTTGTCCTGCGCATGCGCACAATACCGTTCGACCCACCTCTCCACCGTAAGGAAACATAACGCTGAAGCACGTAGTGCTTATACGAATTGTGGTTAGTTAACGCTTTAATAACTTTACATTAAATATATCGTGCTAATTGTTTTTTTAGTTAGATATAGAGTGTGCCCATGAATCTAAAAACTAAAAAAATTATACAATTATATCCAATATTTTTAGCGTAATGTGCGCACAACGACAGATTTCTATCATTTTATTTATTTAAGATCATATATAGTTAGAAAGTATACTCCTATACATATATCAGGAGTGTAGAGTTACAAGTTAATGTAGTCCGGTGAAGCTGTTAAGACCTTGCTAGGTCAATAGCGTAGTGGGTTCGGAAAAAAATAAGTTACAAGTTAATCAAAAAATGTTTATTCTCAAATCAAATAGCGCCAATAGCACAAAAAGCGCAAATAGGTATACCCTATTAGATAGCCTCCACTAATATTTCTATATAAAATTTAAAAGAAATGGTCTGTCTTATTGAAAAAAAAAATTACTGTTCGTACTATTCTATATTTCTTTACTTCTTTTTATTTACTTATTTTATTTTATTCTCTTTATCTTTTTATTTACATTATAAAAAAGAGTTGCTAATAGTATTTCACGTGTTATTTAAATTCCGAATTAATTGATAGATAGCACTACAGATAATGAAGGTTTGATTTAATTTGTTACTTATTTACATCGAAACCAGACGGCAGCACAGTCACGCGCCCATATAAGCAATCAATCCTATTGTATGATTTTCATTATTTTTTATGTTTTTTTTTTCAAAGTTTTTGATTGATTTGTTAACTATTTATTGACAAAATCAAAAATTTTTAAAAGCTTTACTTCAATCGTGTGTAACGATTACACGCACTCATTTTCTTTTTTATCAAATAAATTTATCAATATATAACACGAAGCAAATAAGGGATGTGATATCTATCTCAGTAAAGGTGCATACGTATGACACAGTCTTATGTGCTTAAACTACAACTGAATATTTAAATGCTTCATTAGTTACTTTATACTTACTTAGATACTTTTAATGACTTTTATTCCTTTTTTTTCAAAAAAGCTTTCTCAACTTTTACAATGACTATATTCAATGATAGATGATTAACCTAAGTTACTTAAAATAATACTAAGTTAGCCGTAGTCCTTCCCGAGTTAGTTGTCTTAGAATTCATATTTCATGTAAATTGTTTAAACAATCTTTGCTAATATGAATTATGAGCTAACAAGTAAGTTGAAATATAAGTTTACGAGAAATAGCAATGAACGTATGACATGGCATTCTTTTGAACTACATATTTATACATTGAAGCATGAAAAAATTGTCCAACATCATCACTCAATGCACAAACATTGTTTCAAATATCCGTGACCAACCTGTTGTTAGAGCGGGAGTCCATTCTTGTTCTCCGGTAGCTCCCCAGAGGAGAGCCAGTGAGGCGTTATTGGTAGTAGGAGTTCCCGAGACCCCAAGAACGCCCAATGTTCCCGATGTACTTATCATACGCTTTCTCGTCATTATGTTACCTTTTAAAAGATTTTTTTCTAAATGAGTACCCAAAATCTGTGCGGAAATCGTGCTTCCATTTAACCTTTGTATAAATTTTTGTGGGAAAACGTACTCCCATTTAGCCTTCGTATAAATTTGTGCGGGAAAGCGTACTCCCATTTAACCTTCGTATAAATGTATGCGGAAATCGTACTCCCGTTTAACCTTCGTATAAAGGTGTGCGGGAAAACGTACCGC
>JACEII010000039.1:1074282-1121985 GCA_014332785.1 Antheraea mylitta | reverse complement strand
TACTCCCGTTTAACCTTCGTATAAAGGTGTGCGGGAAAACGTACCGCTATTTAACCTTCGTATAAATGTCTGCGAAAATCGTACTCCCATTTAACCTTTGTATAAATGTGTGCGGGAAATCGTACTCCCATTTAACCTTCGTATAAATGTGTGCGGAAATCGTACTCTCATTTAACCTTAGTATAAATGTGTGTGAGGAAACGTACTCTCGTTTAACCTTCGTATAAATGTGTGCGGCAATCGTACATCTATTTAACCTTCGTATAAATGTAAGCGGAAATCGTACTCCCATTTAAACTTCGGATAAATGTGTGCGAGAAAACATACTCTCCTTTAACCTTTGTATAAATGTGTGCGAAAATTGTACTCCCATTTAATCTTCGCATACCCGAGTTAGTCTCTCAGAGCGACAATATATGTTTCACTATGTTTTTTTTTAAATGCCCTTGTAATCTAAGCACTTATGGTAACTTATGGTATATCTCGACTTGCACGTTGAGCCATCTTATCTTAGGTTTTTTTTTTTAATTTTTATTTTTTTTTGGAATTTGAAAGTTTCTTTTTACTTCGACACAACTAGAAGTATATATTTGTTCAAATTATAAAGGATATTATAATTTTCCAAAGACTTCTATGGATTAAGGTTAATTGCTAATTAAAGTAAATATTTATTGTAAACTTTTATTTGATATATACCCATATACAGAGAGTAAATTCAATTTTATAACCATATTTTACTAAATGACGATAAAATAGTAGTAGGTAGCTCTTTTGGTATCAAAGACCGTGGGTATATGATGGTTACTCATATTATTTTATAATCCATTTTATTATAATTAACACATAATTTTACATTTGAATATTAAACCTACTTATACAAATTCATTATAAACGATAATAGATAAAAGTTCTATACCAGGATAGTGCAAACTGTACGTAAGTTTTTAATTATTGTAATATTTGCGGTATCGGATAATTATAGGACCTCTGTTTAATATAAAAATATAACCTGTGTTCATTGTTTCAATACAATTAAAAGTTACATAACAGGCTTGAATTTAAAAATTTAGAAGCTGGTGAGAATTGGAAAATATGTTTTGTGTACATATTTGTGTATGTATGTTTACGAACGCGAAGGCTATTATTTATCTAATTAAAAATAAAAAAACTTATATCGTGGAGAAGCATCTCGTAATAGGGTTGACTTCCGCTCCCCTAAATTCTGATTTGTTGGTTAACCATATTAACAAATTTAAAAACTACTATGTATATATTTTTCTCAACATAGATCTAAAAGAAAGAATTACAGCTGTAATATGTGAAAAGTCTTACCATCAACTTGATATATAGAATGGTTGTTGTTAACGACGGAACTAGAACTGTCCTTGGACACGTTGCTGTCACAACGATGTTGATCAGTTTTGGCGGGTTCACCCGCGGGACGAGCCTGGTAATGGTGCTGTTGTATCAGAACACCAGTTGGACCTAAAATAATGAGCAATGACGTCATAAACCTAAATACAATTTGGTTTCCAACTAACTGTGCCTGCGACTTCGTCCGCGCGAAACTTTATGTGAGAAACTGTGATTAATAAAGTCATTTGAATGTATTAAGTCAATTTACTTATCTAGTATTCTCACGTACGCGTCGACATTAAAATTACAATAACTTTTGATAGAATCGGCATATTTTAATAAAACAAAGACTAAGTTATCCTCAAAGATATGCTTTATTATTTTCTCCGTGTGCTTCTATTGTGAACCCAGTACTTTATCAGTGATGCGTGTTCATTCAAACAGACAGACATACAGAAAGACATTTCCAAAAATGATAGAAATGAATTTTATTACTTATTCCTAGACACCGGCAACAATTTTTTTGACAAAAATCTAAAAGGTACAGGCACGTTAAATTTACATTTTAATTACGATTATAGAAGAGAGACAAAGTTTGTCTGTCTGAGGCAATCTCTGTTATTACTTTTTCGAGTCAACACTATTTTTTTTTTAATAATCAGAATTTCCTTTTTTCCAGCGGCTATATTTTATTGGTGCTGAAAATTATATTGTTATCAGGGGTATTAAGTTAGGAGCGGACGCCAATGTATTTTTTATTGATAACATTCCTATGACATCATAACTAAAAAGCTGTAGATACGTCATAAGCGCTTCGGTAGTGCCTTGTTAAAACTTAGCTAGCTTATTTTTGACGGCTGCCCCATCAATCCTCCCGTATCTAAGCAACATATAACTATTTCTTTTTCACCACTAATATTAAGATTATGACATCTTACTTCTATATTTTATCTAAGACAGTGTGCCGTTACAATATTACTTTACGTATGTGTGCGTTATCGTGCCATTTGTTTTGTCAAAATGTCGTGTAAGTAATATCTACAGCTTTTAAGTTATAATATCACTACAACACTCATAAACGGTAATATTAATTTCTTTTCAGTTTTTCTCGGTCTCATAGAGCGGAACCTTGACATTTTTATACCTTTGGGGAATATATGTGTCCAACGTCGTCTGTTACTGGTCAATTTTACAGTGACGTGTGAAGGATCGAATGGATTAATGAGGGCGCGACCAGTTCTCATGACGGGCTTGTGAGATGACATCGAACTGCGCGGTGACAATCGATTACTTGAAACGGGTGAGTCGGTCGCGTCACTACCTGTTTCGTATGTATTCTGCTTATCTAAAAAAAATGTATAATCCACTGCTATACACTAATAAATGATGAAATGTGTCGTTACATTTCAAAACAAGCTAAATGCAATTTTAGCCGTATCTAATACGTTATTTTACAATACCTTTAAATTTTGTACATTTAAAATATAAAGATCACAAAAAAATTAAAAAACTTATACGACTGTAGAATGTTAACTGAAAAACTTGAAATCCTAAAAAAATTAAACATGTAAGTTATATATACAATAAAAATCGATTTAGTTCATTTTGAAATGTAACGACTCAAGTATTAGTCACTTCTGTGAACTAGATGTTTCTAATATTTGAACGAAATTAAGATTTAACACTAATAATTATTACTAAAAGTTATGTATAATCAGCGTCAATTTTTTTAACAGCTCTGAATATAGCTAAGCAGAAAGAAGTTCAGGTATAAAGAAGTATTATCTTATATGTATAACTAACATCGAGATAACTCAAAGATAAATAAATGTCAATTTTAGATTCGTATAATAATATTTTAAATTTGTTTTACCTTAAGATTTTAACTATATTACGCGCAGGCCCAAAGCTACAGCTGTCTTCAGAGCGGTCAAAAAGATTGTTGGAAACTGTATATGCTTGTGAAACAGATAACATTAATTTAAGTTGGGGCTTAGGATTTATGCATGATGTATAGTTTTTTCTAAACTAGAAATTAACACGTTCACGCCGGCGCGTACCACCGGTGGTACGCGCCGCCAGAAAAGACAGTCTAGTGCGGGCCACCAGTGGTACGCGCCGGCGTGAACGTGTTAATCTGAAATTATTTCTACAATATATGTAAAAGTTAGATTTTTATCAAATTCACACCTCATATTGAATAGAACGTGCTACCCTCGTTTAAATACAAGTATGATCATCCAATAAAAATTACAAACTAAATATTTTAAATGGAACCTTATTTGAGTTATATATCTGATTAGTTTTTACCACTATACATTTTTAAATATTTGATACTTTTACAGTAAAAACTTTAAATAAACTGTAAATTTAAATTATAGACATTTGACACATATTAAAACAAATTACTTATATATTCAATATCGGATATTTTAATAGACATTATAAGGAACATTTAGAAACAATGGTTTAACTCATGAAATGGTTAACATCATACGTACTTGCCGTTGTGAGTATGTCGCCGAGACTGTGATGTATGTCAGGGTCTGACATTTTTCTATGGTGCAAACTAGACGTGGGAGGACTCCTTCTGCTGATGCCTTCGAGGCCAGCGACAGACGTCTTTTTCGTACGTGTCACTCTTTGTACACTGCAAAACATGATTTTGTCGGAGTTTTTGCTGAGATCTTGGAATGTTATGTAATGAATTTTATATTTTATTCATATTTTTGTGTTATTTGTCACTATATTTTGTGATATTGGTGATATTTCACGAAGTATAATTTAATTATTGTGCATAAATGAAGTGAATGGGAAATAATACCACGGAACATGAATTCTGACTTGGCAAAAAAACAAAAACTCTCTGGAAAGTTCTAACGAAACGGCTACCATCCTGTTAATTAATTGAAACATAGAAATTGTTCCAGTCGAACGAATCTCAAATTATAAAATTATACTAAAGGTTTGCGAGCTTAGTACGGCAAGATACGCACAGTCGGTTGCGCATAACATCGCGTCGCCACGTCTCACGCACACGCCACGCCAACCACCAAGTTTACCCACGCCTATAGGTGTTTCACATAAAAACTATAGAACTATAATATAAATAAACAACGTCATAACATACCACGTGCTATGGGCTGGTGGTAACTGGAATACTTGAGCATCATAAGCGTCATAATCAAATATAGAATTATGCATGCACTCGTCTTCTTTTAAAAGCTTCCCTTTCCTTTCATCTTCATACATCTTCCTCAGTGGTTCTTGACTCTTCCTCGGCGGTAACTTAATCCTCGGTATGAAATTCGAATAAGCCACCTTCTTGTTCGTCGAGTAGAACGACAAATTGATCCAATGAGGCATAGAGTAATCGTCAATTGAATTCAAATTATTATCTTTATTATGAAATTTTAACAGTGGAACGGCGTGTAAAGGTTGTTCGCCGACGCAAACTAAATCGCTTCCGACGCCGTTATCAATTATTCTTTGTTTTGTGACATTAGTGAGTTCTCTATCGACTTCGAACACACCGACTCCGGGTGTTATGACCACGCTCAGTTGACCAGTACGGTCGAAACATCTATCTAGATAGTGCTTTTCGAAAACTGGAAATAAATTAACTTCGGTTAACACTTCAGAATGTTAATTAAATTTAAAAAAAAACATGGCGAAAAATTCTTCTTTTTATAACGGCAAGATCATCTATTTCAACATTATTCATATGTAAATTATGCTAACTTATTTAATAGAATGTTCTTCTTCTTTTATTTTTTGTTTTGGCTTCTAAGAAGCATTTGCCAGTGTCAATGTTTTGTTTCAATCGAGACTACAATATATTTGACAAAATAAATGTCATGTGATTATTCCAATGTTCGAACAAAATGGTGGCTTCCTTGTTAGAACTTTCGATTTTTTGTGGCTTCTCAGAATCCATGGTCATTGGTATTACTTTCCATTCACTTCACTTATGCACAATAACCAAACTGTATTACATAAAACACCACCAATTTTACAAAATATAGAGTGAAATAACACAACATTATGAATAAATTATAAAATCCACTACATGGCAGACCAAAATTCCGCCAAAAACTCCGATAGCATGTTCAGATAACGCGTTAATCGACATATAGGTCTCGCCAAACATTTCGGCCGCTCTGAATATATAAGAAATATTAAGAATAACATTAGTTAGTTAAATGAATAATAATGATTATAAATTATATATAATATTATACTTATATATAATAACACTAAGACAGGTTGAGGGTAATTAAATGCCAATTTAAAATTTTTGTAATAATATCTAAATTTGTTTTGTATGCTCTTGACGACTTGACGATATTATGTTTAACACCGAAATTACTGCTAAATTCAGAGCGGCCAAGAAAGATTGACCAGGATTGTACGAATCCTTGCAACTCAATCGAAGCTTTCGGTAAAGGAATACATCGTGCTGACAGTATAGCATGTTCGTTAAAAATTTTTTGAAGTTCGCGTGGCTAGTTGTTAGACTAACTTCGAGTCAAAAATTTATCACCAAAGACTTGTTGTTCCAACGATCACAGTTTGAAGCCAATTAATTACCTCTAGAACTTGCTACTATCGTAGGTCACATGGTCATTTGACTTCAGATGAGATTGTAGGCAAACAGTTTTTTTTTATATCATATAGGAGGCAAACGAAGATGCGGGTCACCTGTTGTTAAGCGATCATCGCTGTCCATAGACACTAGCAACCCCAGAGGAGTCGCAAGTGCGTTACCAGCCTGTGTTTGGGGGAAAGGAGAGAAAGGGAGAAGGGAAGGGAGAGGAGAGGGAAGGGTAGATAGGTCTCCAGCGCTCTCACTGACCGAACGAAACGCAACAATGCAAGCACTGTTACTTCACGTAGGTTTTCTGTGAGAGGGTGGTGCTACCCCGGACTAGCCGACCCATTCATGCTGAAATCAATAATAGCTTCAGCGTGGCTCTACCGCCTACAGAACACACACAAGAAGAACATACAAGACACCGCAAGCGAATGCCAAAGTCAATTAAGATATATTTATAATTATGTTCCGATCATAAGTTAATTGTATTTTAGTGAAAATTACAAGGTGTGAACGAAGGTATTGGATGTTCTATAAAACATAATATCTTAGTTGATTGAAGAAGGCGTTACTTTGCGGAAATCCATAATTAAATATTATAGTGGACGCTACTTTGCACTTCCGCTACATAATATCTTACAATATCTTTGAAAACCTAAAATACCGTTATTATTTAGAAAAAAAAAAATAGTTTTATACTCAAATTAGTTTAGAATACAAATAAAAAGGTTTGTGTAAAAAGTTTACCATTTAAACTCATATTCAAGACTTCAAGAAAGTTTCCTTGAGCAGCGGTTGAATTAATCGCCGTTGGGATTTCTATGTTAGGCCTTTCATGGTACTGTAGCACAATTTTTTGATAATCCGTGAACAGCCTCCGTAATTGTAAGAGAACATTTGACCAGTCCTCGTATCGTTCATTTTGCACTGCGACCCTAGAACAAACGGGCAATCCTAAAGTTTAAATGTTGTTCACTGTAAACATGTGCGTGTGACGTATATTGTACTGGACTCCAAGAATAGATATAATTGAAAGTCATATGTTTATATGTGATTTAAATTATAGCAAGGTATATTAATAACTTGATTATATCAACACTATGGACATATTATATCTATATAATAAAAGATTTAACACATTTTGTTCGATAATGTATAGCTTAATATTTTCATTACTTTCTTATATAGCACTGAGGGTAATATATAGATAGTAGTTTAAAACTCCAGCTATGTGGCTTATGATAAATCCCATCCCATTCGATACACTATTAGTATTCACATATATAATATACATGTTACCTGTTACTGTAGATGATGTGCGTGTCATATTTACAAATATTTTTGGAAGAGTGTTATTGTTATTTACACATCTAATAACAATTTTAAATTTATTTAATATATCAAAAAAAAACGCGTGCGTAGCCGCGGGTAACAGCTAGTAGTGTATAATGTATATCTTGTAGGTGGTAGAGTCACGCTGAAGCTATTACTGGCTTCAGTATGAATGGGTCGGCTAGTCCGAGGTAGTACCACCCTCTCATTGAAAACCGACGTGAAGTAACAGTGCTTGCACTGTTGCGTTTCGTTCGGTCAGTGACAGTGCCGGAGGCCCACCTTTCCTCACCTTCCCTCTCTCCTCTTCCCTTCTTCCCCCTATCACCAAACACAGGTTGGCAACACACTCGCGACTCCTCTGATGGATGGTGGTGATCACTAAACATCAAGTTCGTTCGTTCGTTTGCCTACTATATAAAAAAAAAGGTAAAGTGATTTGCCATCTGGTTATTATACTCTCTATCTACATAAACAAAATGATCAGTACTGATTTTGTGCGAGTATCACATAAAGACTATTGGGTAGATTTCAATCAAATATAAAAAAATACCATTACAGCTTAATTTAGCTGTGTATTTATTAAAGTTTTAAGAAACTACTGTTAAAAACACTAGGGATCCGTAATGTGTGATTCCTAGCCATGGAAAACTGAGGCAAACAGCGTGGTGCTTACGTTTTTTCGCCTGCGCATAAAATACATTGTTAAGACAATAAACATCGCAGACGAAGTCGCGGGTATCAGCTAGTACATAATAAAATACCTGTAAAAATCTTCATAAAATCTTCCTCTGTAGTCTTTTTGTAAACACTCTTTCATGTGTTCGGGAAACTCTTCTAAAGACTTTGCTTTGTAAAATGTTCTTGAAAACAAAACTATTGTCACTTCATGATTGCTGCCATTTCTCTGATAAACAATATAACTTCAGAATTCAAAAACATAGCACAGAACCTAATGTACATTTGTTCCCAAGCCTTACTACATATATATAGCCTAATAGATAGAGAAGTTTGTTACAACCTGCTTTTTTTAAATTATCAAATTACACCACAGTTTTTAAGTTACTATTAAATTTGAAAAATTGGAAATATCATTTATTTTCATTAATAATCAAGTCATAAATTAACATACTACGACAAAACTCTAAGGAATGTTGTGTAATCTATGAAATTCATGTATTTATTTAAAAAATACCTTCCACTTAGCAAAGAGATCCGCCAGAAAACCGTTAACTGCTTTTTCAAAATACAAGTCACCGTGTATGTCAAAATCCCACATTTCAGAAGACATTTGTATGAAGAGATAGACCATGGAAGTTGAGGATCGGAACACTATTTTAGTATCTTCAGTGATAACTCCACACGCCACGCGGTCTCCTTGTGACCACATCTCATAAACTTGGCATCTGATAGCTCCACTGCAGTATTCTATCTTTTTGTTTAAATATACACATGTGCTCACCTGAAATAATTTATTTTATTTTATACATATTTTATACAAGATTAGCTTTTCCTATGTTCTTTTCTGTACCCTGGACAAAATGTATACAAAATTCTATGACAATCAGTTAAATAGTTTAGGCATGAAAGGGTAACAAACAAAGTCACATTCCCATCTATAATATAAAAACAAATCTCTGAATGTGTTGCTAAGCACAAATCCCGAGAACAACTGAACAGATTTCACTAATTCTTTTTTTGTTGTGTTTGTTATTGTCAGGAGAAGGTTCTAATGCAAAAAAAAAGCGCATATTTTAATTTACTTAAGGCGAAAGGAGTTCGCGGGCACTGCTAGTTTATAATATTAATAACGATGAGCTTAGCTGATATACTATATGATATTATATTATATAAACCCAAGACATACAGACTCGAATAAAAGTAGCGCTCAAAACCGGCCGCAAAAACTCCCCAATATACATATGTTGTTATAGTTATGCCATAAACTTATGATTTTGCAAATTCAACCTTACCAGAATAATTTAAAATGGTTCTTACAAGGACGTAAGCGATGTGAGACTATTTGAAATGACTGCATAATTCAGAATTATGCACTGATCTGACATGCACAAGAATGCATCTTGAGTTTTTATATATCAGTGGAATATGTATGTACATTTGAATACACTATTTTATTTTGTATATTACCAGATGATTCTTCAACCTCCACATTTCTGACCTCCCCATATACTGGTCTTTGAATGTGAGCTCCACAGAATCCAGTGCAACATCGGCGACATTGACAATGTTGACATAGACATCAGCGAATGTTCTTAACTGAAATGTCGTAGCTATACTTTGTTCAACACTGATAGTATCTGCAATAGATTATGTAGTTATAGATTTAATGGCAACTATCCAATTATTAAAATATAAAAGTAATTTCCATATTGTCTACCAAGTTAATAAAATTTAATATGGCAAACCACTTCCTAGATTCACCCTTCATAAAACCAAATATTAGAATTATCACACTTGTAAAAAAAAAAAACTAAAACCAATTACAGTAGTCTCTTTGTTAATTAAAATATGCCAGACAATAAAAATAATGCGAACCCGTGTTTAAAACAATGTGCTTGACAGTCTTTACTCCCACCACCTTTTGTTACACAAAAAGGTTGCAGATCAGATTTTCAAAACCTGCTATAAGAAGTTTCACTTCAATAACAAAATTCTTTAAACTTAAATAGTAATCAATAAGAGGGTCTTCCACAATCACAGACCTCTAAATATTTCTGAACATTCTGAATATAGCCCTAACTTTGGGTTTGTGTGTAACATAGTCAAGAGTTTAATACAACATAAAGTAAAAATATAGAACCTCAATAAAGGAATAACAAAAACAAACTTAAAAAAATAATCTGCACCCTTCCCCTCAGAGCCTAAAACTTCTATTACTTAAAATATGGAACATCTATAACTTAAACTAGCAATTCTAGTATTTACACCTCAGTTACTTAAAGAAATACTTCAATCAGAGCATCTGTAACATAAAGTGTCAGTCAATGAGTCGATTCAAAAGAGTGTACAAAACTTAACTCAAACAATAAGTATACAATCCCCTATTGTTTCCTTGAAATTCCTAAAAGGTGTATTTGTCATTGTTAGCACAGCAGGCCAGCGGCTTATTTGGATGAGTAGTTATTGATTACTGTCCAGAAACCTGTTTTGTGTCACAAAAGTAAATTGTGCTGTGTGATAATCGTTACCCAAGTAAAATAAGTTTAAAACGAAAATGAACAACACTAATTAAAGCTATAATAACTAATTAAAGTGATAAAAATGGTGAAAATGGATTGAAAAGGGACTTTGTAGCAGCTCAGTTTGGAATACACGAAAGTACATTATCCCTAATAAAAAAGAAGTTGAACTCTTGAAGAAATTAGAATCTGGAGAAAGTATTTTATGTAAAAAACGAAGAATTGCTGTATTCCTTATTTTGGAACAAAATTTTATTTTATTTATTTTTTTAGTTTATTTATGGGGTCTAAACAATGTCCAAACCAAAATATCAGTGTTACAGACCCATACTGAAAGAAAAAGCTAAAGAGAGAAGTGAATTCACTGAAAATCAATAATTTTAATGCTAGCAATGGCTGCTTAGAAAATTGAGAAATAGCATGATTTGGCAAAAGGTGTAAAAGTGTGAAGAAAGTATGCAGAGAGTGTGAGTTTAGCATTAACCTTTGATAAGTTAAGAACTCTACAACTTAAAACATTTTGTTTCCTTGAATTTTAACTTATCTAAGTTGTACTGTATGATAATACAATAATTATAGTAGTCAAAAATTGGTGTTTATTTATCCGTAAGTTATCTCAATGTTAAACATATAATATAAAACATATTTATACATAATTTGTGATTTGGCCAACTATATTTAGAGTATTCCAAAAGCTTGACTTGAACTGTAATTTATATTATCTTAAAATTTTATTTATTATTTTCCAAGCTTAAAAATCCCTACATTACTATACAAAATAACATTCTATTTTCACATTATAATTACTAAAACTATGAGCCGCAGACTCAGTGAATAAGTGGAATTTATTATACACAAATTATATTCATATTAAATATGCTATTTTGAGAGCTAAAAAAAAATCTAATTACATAAAACAATGTTAGAATTCTATAATGAAACAAAACAATTATTTGATAATATTGATTTATAGAACACATTAAGAACAAAACACAAAAAATAACAACAGAGAACCTTTATTACCATATACTATTCAGAGACTATCTAAAGTTACAACAATTATCTGTTACTCAGTAACCGTTTTTCAATATGAAATCATATCACATATAGTGATTATGAAATTACAATTTTACTCTAGGTAAAGATATTCTATATAAACATTTATCTTGAAGAAGTTCAGAAGTGTATAGTGTTTATTTTTAAATTATTTTGTATGTTACACTGTAAAAAAAATATATACAAAATCAAGCCTACATATAAGCATAAAAATACCCTTCAAAATTAATTATTATGTACCTCTTACACGCCCTGGTACATCCACCTTTGTGACCTGCAGTAAAAGTCGAGGGTAGTCATTTTCAGGATGATATATTTCTACTATATCTTTCTCTTTTAGCCCAGGATAATCTTTTAAGCTTATTATTAGATCCTCAGCTGAAATTATAATGTCAATTATTTCACAAATTTACAAAATTATATACTACTGTTTATTTTTTAGTGCTTTACTTACGACTAAAGCTCGATTGATGAACGATAAGTTTGAAAGACTTCATTTTAACAAGGTTGTTTTTATTTGTAAAATATGTACTTCGTTAACGTTATGTAAACATTTTCACAAAGGTGTACTACTCCTTGGACTTAACATTTTAAAACTAAAATTGCAGCATTACACAAAACAAACAGAATTCATACGTGCAAGTGCAAAATCAAAAACTCTCCAATGATAACATAAAATGTCAAAACTGTCAACTGTGTGACCACATTACAAACATTTGATGACAACTTACTAAAAGACTACGTATCCTTTGATCACTGTTATTGTCTTTTCATTAGTATGTGATAATTTTTATAAAATTTAACTCAATTCAGTATAACATTATTTTTTTCCAAACGAAAACGCTGTTGTCCTGTGAAGATCTTTACAGCTTCACCGAACTATATCAGTATAACACTTTTTGAAGTGATCGTAGAATTATCCTTTTGAGGTTATACTTCTTTTATCGAATAAATGTAGGCGTCCATATTTTCGCATCATAAGTATCGGATGCATAGCATAAAACGGTTTGGTGGAATATGTAAAATAATGGCGGAGAAAAACGATAATAGCGGACGACGTGAAGCCAGAGAACGCGTGGAGTCCATCCATTAAATGATAATCGTCGGCACGCATCGTAAAAGTTGACCTCCAAGCATCGGTATCAGCTTTACCAACGGGCAGATTCGTGCGGTCCATAGCATGTGGATCAGAGGATACATTTGTATCACTTCCTTTATAAAGATTACTACTATTGATTTGAAGCGATGCGTCCTATATTTATACCCGATTAGGCCTCCCACGGCAGCGCCTCAAGCCTAGGTTCGATCCCTCGGTAGGGAGCCCTTGAGTACGTTGCTTGCGCGATACAGTGACAAACAAATATACATCACCGTAGATTCACGTAGCTTTCGTTTCAAACTAAAACTCAGAAATTCCTTATTAAGGTAGGCGTCCACATATTCACATCATAAGTATAGGACATTTTTTTTTTTTCGAAATGACTATGCTATTGACCCAGCAAGGTCTTAACAGCTTCACCGGACTACTAAGGCGAGCGCTTAAGGCACTCAGCCGATTTTATTTTGGCAACCAGCTCAAGGGTGCACGGCACACCTCGGCTTGGCTGTTGCCTGTTGCATGCAAAATCGCTACCTATCTTAGCTAACCTAGCTAACTATTCATATATGTATGAGTTGTTGAAACGTATATGTGTACCAAGCATACACGCCTCAACAACTCCTCCATATATTTATTATCGGAAAATTGAGAGTTTTTCTGTTCGATAAGGGAAAGAAGTAAACCCTTCCACTTTCATGTGTAAGCGTGTAGGCGTGCACGTGTGTGGGGTTTATCGTGTAGTGTTGTAGCAGTGATGTATATTTGTGTGTCACCGTATCGCGCAAACAACGCACTCAAGGGCTCCTTACCGAGGGATCGAACCTAGGCTTGGGCCGCTGCCGCGGGAGGCCTAATCAGGTGTGCGGGAACGAAATTAACCCCCAGACAACGGCGGCGTGATCTGCGGTTACGCGGACGTGAACACGCTCTGTTTCGAGGGACTGGCTGGTACTGATCGTTCGACATTGTATTTGAAAAGTCAATTTCTTGTTAATAATTCTGTAGTCAGTAATAATTATACAGAATCCTGTTGCTCGGTAAGTGACAGTCTGCAGAGTACATAGGTGGTTTTATATGTCAAGTGATTGAACGAGTTTTTATATATCTCTGGTAATAATTTGATTATACACATTCTTTTTGATTTTTATTTAATACTCTGTAGCAGTCTTTAATCTGTGTTAACTAGTCAATAATAGGGATGTGAGCTTAATGGAAAAATCGATTAAGTGTGAATCGATTTCTCTTTATTCAAAAATAATCGATTTTTGTCAAAAATCAATTTTAATAAAAATAAATAAATGATTTCTGCCAAAAAATCGTTTTTTTTTCATATATTTAAAATTTGGCATGCTTTTCATATTCCAATAATAAACCTAAGAGATTAATATTAACAATTTAATAGATTAAAAATCAAATAAAATGATATGTACAAAAAATAACCAATACAAAACAAAATAAAAGTGAATGTTCCTTTAAATTCAATGTAAAGAATATAGAAACCAAATAATATAGTAACAATAAAATAATAATATAATAATTCATACAAATTTTTAGTACCATTAAACATTTTATCATAATAAAAATGAAATGTTAAGCATCGTAACAAAAAGACAACCTTATTAACTCAAAAAAAGTCGAGACAGCCTTAAGGACTGCCGACTGAAGTGAAAACTCAAAACAATGAATTTAATGTGTTCTCTTTAAAATTTTGATATTAATTATAGTGTGAATGACAATATTTAAATTTCAGATTTTTTTGTTGAAACTATTAACAATAGTGTGATTTTCATATCCATTAGCACTCGGAGAAATAATAATATACCTATATTTTTATGAAGTTTTTAAATCAATCAAACGTATGATGAGCTGCTAAATATCAATATAACATATCGCTAGTCTGACGCAAGCCGAGCAAGCGCAATTCGGACGGTAATGCTGATGTAGGATGTCATGACGCGAAATTACAAATACATCTCTTCTAAAGAAGTTTTCAATTTCAAAACTTTTTCGTAACTCCTTTAAAAATATAAATAAAATAAGTTATTAATGAAACAGATATTTTGTGTCATAGTGCGAGTGATTCACAAAGTCTTATAACAAACAAAAAAACATATTTACCCAGTTAATTTCGAGGAAACACAATAGGTTAGCATAATATATTTTTCAGAACATGTTGAGGTTATAAACATATAACTCGCATGAAAGACGTTTTTAGTTTTATTGAACGAATTTTACAGATAGCAGTATTTTGCTCTCATAAGAACCACAATAATCATTATAAAATGTAGTGAGTCATGTCACCTGTAAGACAGTGGGATGTTTTCGTTCTATTTTCTGTAGTTTTACTACAAATTTTTAATTCTCTGCAACAGAATATGTATATTGCTATGGTATTATTCTTTTTTGTTATAAAATACTTTCACCAGCCGCTTTTGGATGTTTTATGGTTAGAAGATATTTTTATTGTTTACCAATAACTATATTATCTCATTATGCTCACTCTTCACTTGTAAATAATAATGAACTTATTTTGAGTTTTTTTCATCCGTGGCATAATGTTTATGAAAATCGATTTAAACGCGTAATTATATAATCGATTTATTAAAAATCAATTATTATTACTACGAAAATCATCTTAAAAAAATTGTTTATAGATAATAATAATTGATTTAAATAAAAATCGATTATTTTTAAACATCCCTAGTCCATAAGTTCTGTTTGGTGATGTGTTGCTAAAGTAAATACCTAAATTTTGAAATATAAAGAATACAAAATTTGCAAAATTTTATAATGTTAACGAAGCGAGTTGATCGCGATGGTTTTATTAGATATAAAAGAATTTGTTAGTAGCTTGGCAGTTTTAACAACGGTTTTGCAGTTTTTGTCGGGCACGTAGGTGTTAATTATATATATTTGATTATACGAGCCTAAATTATAAAATACACAAATATTAAAAATTTTATTTTTGTAGATTGGTATGTAAGCAATATATCAAAAATCGGACCACGGCGGAGTCATCGCCGCTACCTTTTATATGCGGTGAAGTGGCGTAAGTTTTTGAATTTAAATTCTTTTTATCCATGTCTTATTTAAATTCTTTGTGAAAACGATGTTTTAGAATAAAGTTTAAGCGATGAGAGGAAATTGAAAAAAATATCTTTAAAAACAATGTAGATGAGTAATAAATTTATACATGTTTTTATTTTGATTTCCTAGTTTTTGGAGTGCAATTTTTACCATCTTGCAGCGTTTCAAACTGCAACATTAATATGAAGTATAAACTGCAACCAAATTTCGTAATAAAAATAACATAAAATTTAGTCTAGTCTCTAAAGATTGACACATAAATTTCTTAGTTCTATTTATTATTAAGTCTAAATACCTTCTTTTATTAACCTGTAATAAGCTAATCCTTAAAGTGTAACAAATTTCTGTGGTGAATAATATATCTGGAATTGTTATTATTAACATATTAAAATTTGTATTTAATCAAGTGATTACAAATGCTTGATTTATTAGCCATATTGTTAGTTATTCATGTAACTATTTATCTTATCACTTCATTTTCATTTTCACACATGAAAATTAGAGCTTGATGAAAGGAAAATTGTATTTATTTTTTTACACTAAAATATAACATGCCTAAGATATGGCTTTCATTGTTTTTTTGTAAATTTAAATTTCTAAATATATTTGGATAAAAAAGTAATTACATAGTATTTAAGATTTATAGAAATACAGTCAAAATCTGTTATAACAACTTGAAGGAATGGGTCATATTTAGTTGTAAAAACCAATAGTCTTAACAACTGGTGATGTTTTCGAGATACAGTATTCAGCCGGAACCTTTGTTCTGGGTTAATATAGCCATATTGTATGTTGTTCTAAACAATGTCACCATAAAGTATTTTAACCATATTCACAAAACTATTCCATGCTTATCAGCAAGTAGAAAAAATGTTCCAAAATGTATTCAGATATTTATTTTATATCATAGCAAGCCATCGAACAGACGGGTTACCTGATTTTAAGTGATCATAGTCATCCATACCCACTTACAATACCAGGGGGGGTCATGAGTTCATTACTAGCCTGTATTTGGTATATGGGATTAATGGGAGGGAAGAAGAGGGGGGCGAGGGGAGTGCAGGTGGATCTCCAGCGCTCTCACTGACCGAACGAAACGCAACAATACAAGCACTGTTACTTCACGTTAGTTTTCTGTGAGAGGGTGGTACTATCCTGGGTTAACTGACCCATTCATGCTGAAAATTTTAATAGCTTCAGTGTGGTTCTACTACCTACAATATTGGAATTATCTTTTATAGATCATAATTTGTTTTTAATTACAGGTGTGGTCTGTGGTTGTTATATGGAATGGTGAAGCAAGATAATAAAATAATATTTGTCAATTTTATTGGTATTAGTTTGATGTCTGTGTACATCATTGTGTTTTATTTGTACACATTCAAGAAGTCCAGTCTTTTAAAACAGATCTTTATATGTACAGTGTTTATGTTTTTTATACTTGGATATGTTTACGTTGAGGTAGATAATGAATTACTAGTGAGCCGTATAGGTAAGTTTTAAATTTACTTCTGTTTTGTTCATACTCTTTGTTTTTATTTTTATGAACATATTAATTTGTAATTTAATTGACAAACTTCATTTCATTACATTACACATTGACTAAACTTCTATTAACCCTTAAATACATGAGTTTTTATTTATAAAAAAGGTAATTTTGAAATCAACTGAGAATTAGGAAAAACACCAAACCTTTTTTTAATTCAAAAAGAACATACTTGTGTAATCCTACATATAAAAAGAGGTAACTTTTCTTACATCAATTTATAAGTATTAGAAAAAATATAGATATTTGCTTCTTTTACTTTTTCTATGTAAAAATTATGCTGTATGTACTTATTACTTTTTATATCAATAAATGCTATCATAATACCAGCTGAAATGAAATTGTACTTAAAGAGTGCAGACCAGCAATGAAAATTTCTACACATAATAAAAAATTAACTGCTAAATATTCCAGTTGCATTCAATAATGATGTAAAAGTTTTAGCAAAATGAAAGGGTTATACCATCTTGATGTTCAGACAAACTTATTGAAAGTTCTTTCAAGAAAAAAAAATACGACGTCGGCAATTAAAAATCGCCTTTCTTTAAATTTTATCTATTCTGTGATTAATGGACTAAAAATAAGGTCTTCTATTGTTGTTGTGATGAACTCTAAATAATTTTGAGCTGTTGTATTCAATTTTTTGGCTTCTTTAGTCTCCTGTTGAGGCCTTGTATTGGCTAGGCATATTTGTTGAGAACCCTACTATTCTGTAAATTGCATCATGCATTGGACTAATTTTAACTGATGATGGCAATAACTGTTAATTACTGTAACTTCACTAATATTGGGATTTTTTGAATGATTAAACACTTGAAAATATAAACAATTTATTAAATAAGGATTTCAGGGTGACGATGGTGTAACCTCTAAAAAAACCTAACAAATCTACACCCCTATGCATTTAAGGGTTAAATTTCCTTGTTAACATGTTACTTCAATTATGTTGCTTTTCAAAGTTTACATTTAGGTGAGCCTTCATTATGGTTTATACATATATACAAAATAAGTATATCTGTCTTTTTCACTACTTTCAAGTACATACTTACATATTGGTAACACTATCAGCTGATGGTGAAGGAAAACAGTGTGAGGAAACCTGAACCTGAGAAATGTTCTTGTAGTACTACTGTTTTTGACAAAAATATAGAACTGTGGATTTCTCAGAATTCCAGATCGCCAATACGTCGTGGGCTGGCGATAACGCCCATACCTTCCTTCGGGAAGAGGCCTATGGCCCTGCAGTGTGGGTCTCTTACAGGCTCATGATTATTATGACTTACATATTATTTGTCATATAAAAGACATATATCATTTTTTTAGGGAATTATGTTATCCAATAAATTATCTTGATGATCAAAAGTGTAATTGACTAACATAAAAAACCTGATATGAATAGCTCATTAGCCAAATTAGCCTTTCTACCATCAATGTTATACTTCATACTTAACATTAAAAAACTATTTCATTGATATCTTGCTTTTTAATCTTTTGTTACGTAATTGTATTTTCTTTATATATTTTTTTTTTGTTTCGAAATGTCTACGCTATTGACCCAGCAAGGTCTTAACAGCTTCACCGGACTACTAAGGCGAGCGCTTAAGGCACTCAGCCGATTTCATTATGGCAACCAGCTCAAGAGTGCACGACACACCTCGGCTTGGCTGTTGCCTGTTGCATGCAAAATCGCGACCTATCTCAGCTAACCTAGCTAACTATTCATATGTGTATGAGTCGTTGAAACGTATATGTGTACCAAGCATACACGCCTCAACAACTCCTCCATATATTTATTATCGGAAAATTGAGAGTTTTTCAGTTCGATAAGGGAAAAAAGTAAACCCTTCCACTTTCATGTGTAAGCGTGTAGTGTGCACGTGTGTGGGGGTGATCGTGTAGTGTTGTAGCGGTGATGTATATTTGTGTGTCACCGTATCGCGCAAGTAACGCACTCGAGGGCTCCCTACCGAGGGATCGAACCTAGGCTTGAGCCGCTGCCGTGGGAGGCCTAATCGGGTGTGCGGGTTTTCTTTATATAGAAAATGGTATATGCTGTTGTTATTTTAAATATATATATATATTTTTTATACTATTGGCGGCAAACGAACATGCGGGTCACCTGTTGATAAGTGATCACCGCCGTCCATGGACACCTGTGAAACTAGAAGAATCACAAATGCCGTTGCCGGCCTTTAAGAAAGGAGTAGGTTCGTTTCTTGAAAAATGGCAGATTGTATTCGTCCGGAAACGCTGCTACTGGGAGTTCATTCCAGAGAACTGTCGTACGCGGAAAAAACGAACATGAGAATCGCACGAATATATTTTAAAAATTAAAAAGATTTGTGTTTGCGGGCTCTATATTGAACGAATATTCCTATGTCAGTAGTGTACCTTGTGAATATTTTCTTAAGAAGATAGGCCTTACTATAACGTTTTAATTTTTTCTATATAAATATTTGTAATTAATCCACGATACTTTATAGTTAAGAAACAAGCAAAATTATGGGTGGTAGAGCCACGCTGAAGCTGTTACTGGTGTCCGCATGAACAGGTCGGCTCGCTCGGGGTAATACCACCCTCTCACAAAAAATAGACAACAGAGTGCCTGCATTGTTGCGTTTCGTTCAGTCAGTGAGAGCGCCGGAGGCCCACCTCCCTTCTCTCCTCCATTCCCCTTAACCCTTCCCCTAAACACAGGCTGGCAACGTGCTTGTAATTCCCCTGGTGTTGTATCTATGGACGACGGTGATCACTTAACATCAGGTGACTCGTCTCTTCGTATGCCTATTCTATGACAAAAAACAAAATATAATTGTCGTATACATCGACAGGATTTACCTGCACTGTGATATGTATCTAAACGACTGTTTTTTTCTGAAGGGAATTAAATGACGATCAATATTTCAGGTATCTTGGCATGCTGTTTTACATTGCTAACAGTCGGGGCACCATTGAGTAAACTATTCTATGTAATAAAGGTCAAGTGTACAGATTGTTTACCATTTCCTATGATAGTGATGTCTCTCTTTGTGTCAGCGTTATGGTTTCTATATGGATTAATAGAAGAAGACATATATTTGACGGTAATTATTGATTATTAATATGTAATGGTAATATTGATGTTGTTAAATTATAATATTGTGTATGAAGTACTTGTAATGTTTAAACAATTATTATTCTTAAGGTCGTATTGCGTTAGAGCGTCATAGCTTAGTGTGTCATGGCGTAAAGTTGCCTCATAAAGAATAGCATCTGGGCGACTAAGCCTAGCCGGTTCTTTAAAAAACATTTGTAAATTAAAATAAATTGTTAGGTTTGCCTTATAAAATTAGCATTTTTTTACAAAAAAAAAATGAAAAAAGATATCTCTTTTGTAGTCACTCGGTTTCGAACTAGGGTTACATGGATTTTCCGAACAGGCGAAATTTACCTTTGTATTCTAGCTATATGTTTTCATTGCTCGAAAACCCAGTTTTCTATGAATAAAATCTAGCTAAATCGATTTATCGTCCCTGAAACTTCCTACATATTAAGTTTCACGGAAATAGATGACGCCGTTTTCGAGATCCTGAATATATACGGATATAAAAATATACAAGAATTGCTCGTTTAAAGGTATTAGATAGATTTAGACATAAATTCGAACACCGCGTGACAATCCACATTATTAATATAAGAGACAGTACGGAAACTACCTACAAACGCTCGAAAACGGCACTCTCCCAAACATGGGCATCAACGAGAGCTTTTAAAAGCTACTCCTTGGACAGCACGGCGAAAATCGCTTAGGGTCTCGTTGATGCCTATGTTTGTGTGAGAGTGCCGCGGCCGGTACGAGCGTTTGTACGTAGTTTTCGTACTGTATCTTATATTTATACTGTGGTTCAACGATACTCAGCGTTTCATACAGGCGATTGTAATATTACTATGCAGAATTTTATCCATCTCTGACTCCAGCTTCTAAGGTATTAGTTATCCCCCCTTCAATGCTTACATAAGTATTGTCACAATTTATAAAACCACTTACGAGATCCATTACGAATTTTAAAAAAATATGTCATTAATAATATTGGTGACGTAATCGTTACTCAGAACCCCTTGACAAAGTATAAACATGAGACAGTATGGAAATCCCTAAAAGCGCTCGTACCGGTACACTCACACAAGCATGAGCATCGACGAGACCCTAAGCGGTTTTCGTGGTACTGTCCATAGAGAACCTTCTAAGATCTCTCGTCAATGCGCATACTTGTGTGAGTGTGCCGTTTTCGAGCGTTTGTAGGTAGTTTCCGTACTGTCTCTCATATTTGTACTGAGTCCTTAATAAGCAAAATTGTAGTGTCTTTGTAATGTAAAATTATCGACTTTTTACTACATTGATAGGAGCGTATATGCCAATAAAAAAGAAAAAGATTTTTAAATTATCTGTCCGTCAGTTTGCTCCGGCTAATCTCCGAAATGCTTAGATCGATTTTGACGCGAATATCACTGGCAGATGATAGTCTCTATAAGAAGTAACTTAGGCCTTAAATTATATTGTTATAATTTACTATGTAAATTGAGCCTTAAAATCATAACCCTTATTAAATTACTATAAAACTAGCAAAGCATCGTGTGCATATTAGCTGTGTATAATCATATGAAAAGTTAGTTATTATTCATTTATAATTTTACAATATTGATGGAAAATAGCATTATGAAACAATTTAATCATTTTTTCCATTAAACCCCAGTTTTTTTCTATTTGAATAAAGTAAAATTCATAATTTCTTTTTAATTTTCAGACTCCTAATGTTATTGGTGGTGCATTGGCGATGTTCCAACTATCTTTCTTTTTAATTTACCCAAACAAACCATCATCAACACCTGAATCTTCAAAAAGTTTCTTAGCGTAATACATTCTGTGATGGGTTTGTAGGCTAACAAATCATACTTTAGCTAGGCTTATATGATTTTAAAATAAAATAATATGTGAATCCTGTAGAATTTCCAAAATAATGATAAATATTTATTGAAAGGTATTCCAACTCTTTAATTGAAAGTAATTAGACAAAAAATTAATATATTTGTATAACGTGTTTTGTGTTGTAATTTTACTGAAAGGGATTTATCTTCTGACATAATTAATTCATCTCAGATATTCATTTATGTGACTATTGCATATTTATAATCTACATATTATGATCATAATACTACATTTTTTTTTATTGAAGCACGACAAAGTGACTGGTGGTAAGCATAGTACAATCTAAAAACAGTGGCGACCACCGAGAGACAGATTATCCATCGTCAGTCGCCGCTGTCATGCCGGCCATAATGACGAAAGTCACTGGATATGTACAGGCTGATCCCGTAACGCGACGCGCAAAACTGAGTCACTATGACGGGCTTTTTCGCCATGTACATGGTGGTTGCGACCCAATCGGGCTGTAAAACCCTACCACCCCGCTATCGCCATTGCCTCGTTCGTTGATCAGCAGGGTGCACCACGTGCAGGTGAGGTTGGCTTGGGTGTCTCAAGTCTTAAGATATTACTCGACACCCCTTACACCCCAAATAATATAATATAATCTGTCACATAAAAAATCTCATTAAAATGATTTGTAAGAGAGAACAAATCTGAAAGAGAAAAACAGTGCAAAATGTAAAATTTCAGCAAATCTTAAGTATTTGTCTAAGTTTAGAGTTTTAAATATTATGTTATACTAAATATTGTATATTAATGGATTCTTTCATAGAAGAGACCAGTATTATTACTTAAGCATTTATTGTCATGTCAGAATTATAGGGTAAAGTACACATGAGGCAGTGTAGGGTTCGCTACCATGTGTTACTAAATTTCACCATAAAAAAAACATTATGTAATTCACAGATCATTCCTTGTTTCTAAAGTCTTGATGAACAATTTGCTGGTTGTGTGAGAAATGTTTATTTTTAATTTTTTGTCATGAATAAATTGTGTTTTGAAGATGTAGTTGGGTGTCAGTGATATAAATAACTTGTAATTGTTCATTATTGTCATTGATCTTTGGTTAATTAAAAATATCCTTGTTCTAGAATTGAAGAGCGGCAAATTTTTAAAATATTTTATAACTCATTAACTATTTATCTAGATATTAGATATACAACTTAAATGTTTAAAAGAAAGGTAGCAAACTGTTAAAAATAATTTCATCTACACGCTCTCTGTACGTCTATAGCACCTATAGTATTAATCTTCTATACTGTTTATTGATCTCTGTAGGTATTATTTTAAAGGATTTCTTTTTACATGTCAAAAGAGGTTGTTTATTATGGTTTAGTCTGAAAATAATTATTTTCATAGATTACACGATTGTTTGCATTTGGTTTTAATTATTTTATTACGTAAACACTTACTGATTAGTTTTGATAACAGTAGGTACGCAAGGAGTTTTTAATCAAAAATACAAACTCCAACAATGTGTTAACTACATAGAAGTTTTGAAACTATGTCGTAGCTAATTTTTTATAGTTTTATCATGTTGGTCATATCAGGCACGACGTATCGTATATCGGTACGACTATTTTTTTCTCGTATTACATTATTCCATTATGAACTAGACTTAGCTTAGTTACCTATTTTAATTTAAAATGCGCAAGAGGATTACTTGCAGCCATTCATTGGTAGCATTATTTTCCAATCAATACATTTGCCGCCGTCAAAACACTTTTGATGCTGTTATAGAGATTTGTTTAAAACTGACCTCTGTTAGCTTTGGTTCTTTGTTGTCTATGGTAGACCTAAAGTAAGATATTTTGCAGTCATTAGTGTGCTTACACCTAAAATACTTCCTGTTACCATCTTAATACTTGTATTACCTATCGTGTGACGGTACAGGATCCGACAAAATATGATACATGAAATTCATGTTATGGGATATTTTTATAAAACTGATGTTTTGTTATAGTATTGTGTTAAACATTTTTATTTTGAATATATAATCTCACTAAGTTTAATTCTTTGACTTATTATGTCTAGAAAAAGATTTTGTTTTTAAATTAATAAATTAATAAATATAATAAAAAAGTATATATTAAATGTTATTTAAACTTAACAATGAAAAAACAATTGAAATGCCAGTCAAAATATTTAAGCTTTGTTTTAATTACCTCCAGCTTTAAGATGCTTACAAGCTAAGCTAGTATTATGATAACCGTGTAATTGTGATACATACATACGTAGACATCTAAAGCCTAGAAAAATAACTGATAGTTAAGCTTAACAAACATGTCAGCACTATGTGAAAATTTAAGCAAAGGACTCGTGATTCAAGTTACGGCCACTCTGTTGTGAGGCTTCACAATGCATTTATGTTTATTTATAAAATAGTTTTTACGTGTGTTGTATAAATTGTATTTGCTTTTGGGTTCAGGAATGTTGAATGTTACTATTAAATAGTTCATAATTGACCGATGACGTCATTGATTCGTTATTATTGCGATCTTGTATTATCAAGATCTTGTTTTGTGGTAGCATTATTATATATGTACTTACTAGTTAGGTATCGTAGTTGTGACAAATGTGATATAACTATAATAATTGATGAAGTTGTTCAGTTATGCTATTTAATATTTTAACCTTATTATGGTTAGAAGTGTTTGATAAATTATAATTAAAGGTATGATAAAATTATATGAAAACTTTCATTTGACACCCTTTCCATATTTTATTACGCCTTGTACTATGATAGCGATTTAATCTAGGTATATAAAGCAGATAAAGGTAGATGTATTCTAATGAAGTCGTAAGGAAGTTTTGAACGCTGATATTGGTAACACTGGCTAAACGTGACATACAAACATAGTGAACTACGGTATTGTACATTTGAAAAATACCTATAGAAAAGTTGCCTATGGTACGACTATCTACCAAGGGTAGGACACAAATCATTCTGTTTTGTTCGTCTTATTCAAAACTTGACGGTTTTTGCGACGCCATTTGGGCAAATATCGCATTAAAATACTTTCCGTATTGTTTGATGTATTGGAATTATTCGTTTAAATATCTTTGCGGCGATAACAATAATAAATGTATACTTTACGAACGTCCTATGCTTACATTTATGTATTGGTCACAGTAAAATATCAATTCTTGCAAAGGTAAAGGCTCTAGATGGTGGCGCCATGCTGAAGCTATTACTGGTTTCATCATGAATGGGTCGGCTTGGCCGGGGCTACCATCCTTTGAGAGAAAACTGACATGGAGTAATAGTGCTTACATTGTTGTATTTAGTTCGATTAGTGTGACTGTCGGAGGCCTACCTCTCCTCCCCTTTCTCTCCTTCCTTCCCTCAATTTTCCCCCTCCGCCCTTCCCGTACTCCTCAAACACAGGCTGGCAACGCACTTGCCACTCCCTTTGTGTTGCTAGTGTCTATGGATGGTGGTGATCATTTAACATCAGGTGACCCGCCTGTACGTTTGCCTCCGATGATATAAAAACACATTTGCGAAGTACTAAGTAAATTTAGGTTGGTTTTGATTCAAATCACATCCCGTCCGGTCGTTCTCAATAATCTAATTCTAATAAAATGTTAGTAGCAGTCGGAGATTGTATTTTGTTATTTATGACTGGTCTTATTCGTAAATATTATTCTCTAGTAAAAATAGTCATAGAAAATGTTTTGCAACTATCGTTGGGTAGATGATTATATTACTTCTGGTATAATTGCCACGGCTAATTACGAGTATATATGTATCTTACAGAAATTTAAACAAATCCTGTGATAGACATCAAAAACAGTGGTAATGTCATTCGAGATCCGGAAGTTTTTGATATTTGGTTGTGAAGTTTATGAGGCTAGTACAGGATTTTTAAATTTCACCTATACACATGATATGTCAATAAGATGCATCTTACATTGTACCATATGTTTATTATGGGTTTTGATTGCGTTTAAGTTTAATTATTCAATATGAATTAAAAAATGTTAATATTTAGATATTATTACATCTCTATTAAAACTGGTTAAATTACATAAACAATACATTTGATCATCTGGATTTATAACACAATTGCCTTTGCCGTGGTGCGATAAACAAAGAATTGGTGGCAATATATTAAGTTTGTTATCGTCATCAAGTATTGTAGCTTCGTACAATAGATGTCCAGGGTTCATTTGGAATAATATAACATAGTAAAATTTATTATTGTACCAATAAAAATGCTTCCTTATAACATTTTCTAATTTTAAATCTTGACACAGGGAATATGGAATTGTTTTAATAGTTTTCGCTTTATTTTGAACGTACGACACTGCTAACCTCAAACTAAGCTCTGCTCTCTCATCGTAATCATCAATATTTATCATATTGTGGCAACTGCACAATTGTTCTTCAATTCCGATGTCATTACATTTCCTGTAACTCGTATATTTAGTAAATAAGCCGGCGCACCGAGAACAAGAATCCGCATTGGATGCTTCAGAAAAATAACCAGAGAGTGATAATATGTTAATCAATGTCACATACAAATCATATGGTGTTATTAGTAAGTCTTGATTGAATAATGCGTTTTTAACTTCATTAATGTATAATTTCTTAAAATTATCAGGAATCCACATAAACAACATAGGAAGTCGTTCCTCGTAGTATGCTTCAACTGGAATTCTCAAATCACCATTTGTGATACCATTGTCACTGAGTAAAATTACAAAAGTATTCTTTAATATACCAACTTTGGTAGCATATTTTAGGAAATCAACAAGATCTTTATCTATAGTCGATGGGTCGATTTCAACACCATTGTTATAGGAACTTATCCAAAACATTCCAAAAAATTGATGGGTCTTGTATAAAGTAATAAATTGCTTGGCGTAATCGAGTAATTGGGTGCTGAATGTTTTCGTACATGAATCTTCATCCAATATCATCCCTTCGTTTGATATAAAAGATTGCAAATAGTGATCTGAGGGTAATTTATCTAGTTTTTGTTTAGAGAAGATATTTGATAGTTGGAAATGATCATCACCGAATGCTGTGATGTAACCAGCGGTTTTATATTGTTGCCAAATAGAAACGTTATCGCATTTTTTTGCGTTTATATTGCATGCTCTATTAAATGTAGATACGTTCCTTCCCGTCAGAAGTGCTATTAAATTTTGCAATGTATTATGTCCCACCTTGAATAGAAAATAACAATATATGTAGTATACGCTGATTTTAGAATAGATATTATCTGTGAGCTCGCTTCAAAAAGACTATCTGATAATAATAAAAAAACGATTTCAGTACTGCATTGAAACAAACTAGATGTAAGTTTAAAAAATATGAATTTCATTACAACAATGCACTATATTTTGTTTAAAAAAAACGGACAATGTGCTATAGCTTTTTTAAAGCTTGTACGATTACACACAATTAAATTGCAAATGGAAAATTTTATTTTCGAAACTTTTCTTACAGTTAGTCTTTAAAAGAAAAGTGTTTTTACAGAGTACGGGAATTTAAAAAATCATGTCTCGAAATTTTCAAGTACCACATTGAAAAAAAAATACGCGTCTATTATTGTATTATTCAGAAAACACGAAAAAAATAGTTCGACGAAAATAAAAATTGACTGTAAATTTCCCGTGAAATTACTCATATATATGTATATTTATACTGAATATGATATTTAATTACAAAGAATGTAATATCCTTAGGGTTACTTTCATAGGCCACATTGTTGCGTTTGGTCATTTCAAAGACTTCTTGTTATTATCTGGAATTGCACCTTTTGTTTTATTCATGCGCGTAAATTAACACGTTCACGCCGACGCGTACCGCCGGTAGCCCTCACTAGACCGTCTTTTCTTGTGGGGCGTACCACCGGTGGTACGTATTCGATTGTGCTATTAGAAATAATGAGAATTTAACGTTTATTTATTAAAAATAGTACAATCGAATACGTACCACCGGTGGTACGCGCCGCGCCGCCAGTAAAGACAGTCTAGTGCGGGCCACCGGTGGTACGCGCCGGCATGAACGTATTAATAAGTATAGGAATTCACTAATTATTGACTTTCAGTCTCGTACACTACAAAGTGACGTAAAATCACTTTATACGGCGTCTGGCGTATCTTTCTACGCTACTACGAAGTGGATTCTTTTTTCGAACTGACTACGCTATTGACCCTGCAAGGTCTTAACAGCTTCACCGGACTACTGGACAAAAAATGTTACCTTATGATAGCCTTTGTAATCCAACCACTTATTGTGCTGTATAAAGTCAACAGTTTGCGGCATCGCTTTGTAAAATCTGACACGTGACATTGTTCCTGTCCCCAATAAAAGCACATTCCACGAATGCTCCGATGATTTCTTGGTTTTTGTCAACTTAGGTATCATTTTGATAAAAACATCGTCGTAAATAAATTTTGCATCTTTCTTTCCAGCGTTTACTTCACATGATACTCTAAAAACTTCTTCTAATTGTTTAATAGCCATACCAGATTTCAGTGACATGCAGTCATTGTAACTGAAATAAAAAAACGAATTTAGATGATACCAATACCCAAACGGTCATTAACTAACGTCCATCGTCATCGTAGGTTCATCCATCGAGCCGTGAACGCTCCGGCGCAGGACATTGTGGATTATAATTTAAAAATGGCCATAAAGGATCATAATAAAACTGCCATATAGGCATCATAACATCATTAAAAATCCACTCAAAAATAGTAAACAGTTAATTCAAGATAAATAAAAAACACCCAATAGTTGCTTACAGATAAGATTTTTCATGCAGAAAATAAAATAAAAAAAAGCGCGGAGCAAGGGTCTATAAAACAAAAGAATAATAAGAAAAAAAACTAACCTCGAAAGATTGTTGATTGCGCCTTGTTTAATGAGATTCATTTGCAGGTTTATTTTTACAAAGAAATGTACGCACAATCTTGTTTTAGCTACTGAGAGTTATTAGGTTGGGTAAGATACTCAGTCGGAATGCTCCCGATATAAAGGGTAAATAATTTAAATTAACGGTACATCTATATTGATAACATCCATTGCCGAATGTATGTAAGTGTAACACTTCGGATCGGATACATCTATTTGACTAGACTTTTTATTAGTTGTGCGTAATTGTCAGGATAAGGTTTGTATGAAAGAAATTGTTTGGAAATTCGTATGGGTTAAAGTTTTATGTAGAAAAAAGTGAGTGAGACAGAGTACAGTAGAGAGATCTTTAAAAACATTGACAAATTTGACCCATTGACGGTCAGTTGTTCAATTACTTTTTATTCCATTACACGCTCGTGTTATAAAGGGAACTTTTGGTCTTATCTTCTTCGTTGGGGGGCAGTCGGTTCAAAATAACTAAAACATGAATGGCATAAGGTAGTTGGTTTGGTGGGTAGTGGTTTTGTGATCACTGCTTTCTGTAGGGGATATATTTTGTAACAAGAATGTTATTAGTTTTCCATTGTCAGCCTTATCCTTGCCAAAGATCTTGGTAAGTTCTTGTATACAATATTTTATGTTTTAACATAGGTGGATAATTTCGCGAGTGTGAACATTGGTAAAAATAACAATTGTTACTAACACTTGTTTCTTGCCGAGTACTGATTGCTGTTTCCCGAATTGATAGCAACAGTCGAAGTTAATATTTCTCTTCAGGTATTTTTTTATTTGTTTCTTATCAATATAGAAAACGATACTATCATTGGCGACTGGTTTTATAAATATTGCTCGATGGTTACAGCTCTTGTTTATAGTTTTTGGTGGTGTATACGACCAGTTCTTTGTATAATTGGGTATGACGCACCCTATTGTGTTAACCAATAAGTCTTGCGGATCTGAAAATAATTATGTTGTTATAGAATGTGTATTTGTTTAAAAATGATGTATTAATAATTCAATATAAATTAAGAGATAGAGAAAGGGAGAGAGTAATCTAAATTCGGTGTCGTATAGGATTATCTTTGTCTATCGTAGTCATCGTGCTGTGCTACAGAGAGAACGCTTTACAAAACCGAAGTAAGCTACTCTTATTCGGTTGTCTTACTCTTCCACCCGACATGCCAAATCAAAACCCGGGTATTGTATGTAAAATTGTATACTTATAAAAAAAATAAAGCTATGCAAGGCTTCGGCATATTGTATCGTGTACTAAATCGAAGCTATAATGTATTAACAAATAAAAATACTAAACGTTGTACCTGAAATGTTGGGAATTACGCTGTGACTGTTATATACATTATTATCTGTAGTTCTTCGTCTATAATATGCCAGGAATATAAGCGTGCTCGAAACGATAACACACGTTTTTAAGTGATATTTCATAATTAACTTAACTGAATGCGCAGAACTGAAAACATAAGATAATATATATATTTTAGTGTTTTTCTAAAATTATTATAGCACGAAAAAGAGATAGCAGTGTACCTGATGGTAAGTACAAGGTAGTCTATAAATGACGGTGACCACTAAGAGAGATCTAGAATCCATCGGCAGTTATTACTGTCATTTGGGATTCAATCGTACTGTAGACATTCTACTCCACTTGATTATACATTGTTATAATCTCTGCAGGTACTACTTAACCGATTTTGTAAATTATTTTACTTTTAGAGAGTTATTTAGATAGTTCTTTACAGCTTCACCTAATTATTGAGGCGAACGTTGAAGGCACTCAGCCGATTTGGGATGTTTGGGCGACTAACTCAGGGGTGTACGACACACTTTGGCTTGGGCTGTCGCCTGTTTTGCGCAAAAATCGCGGCCTATCTGAGCTAAACTAAGCTAAGCTATCTAGATATACGTATATGAGTTATTGAAACATGCATGTGTACCAAGCATGCCTGCCTCAACAACTCCTATATGTATTTTGTGTCGGATCTACTTAGGTATATTATAACTAATACTGAACTTATTTTGAAAATTATTTCACTTTTAGAATACTTGATCCCAATAAATGTAATTCAAATTAGCAAAATTCTATAACATATCGTGCGTTGCTGGAATGATTTGAAATAAAGGACAAAAATCCGTAGCAAAATTTATTACTGTTAGCTTTACAAAAAAATACGAGACACTGTATATCTCTGAAACGATTGTTTCTATATGAAAAAAAATGATAAATGTTATAATTACAGATTACTAAAGGTATTCGATATAGGTTTAATGTACACTTTACACATTCTTATTAAAATAAATAGCTAAAAAAGCTTTTGGGGTGTAAGGGGTGTCGAGTAACATATTAAGACTTGAGACACCCAAGCCAACCTCACCTGCACGTGGTGCACCCTGCTGATCAACGAACGAGGCAATGGCGCAAGCAGGGTGGTAGGGTTTTACATCCCGACTGGGTCGCAACCACAATGTATATGGCGAAAAAACCCGTCATAGTGACTCGCTTCTGGGCGTCGCATTTTGGGATCAGCCTGTGCATATCCAATACCGGGTGATTTTCGTGATTATGGTCGGCATGACAGCGGCGACCGGCGATGGATAATCTGTTTATCGGTGGTTGCCGGTGTTTTTGGATTGTACTATGCTTAACATCAGGCATAGTACAGTCACTTTGTCGGGCTTCAATAAAAAAAAAATACCAAATTGAAAATTTCATAGAGGTAAAGTTTACTTTTTACAGCATGTTAATTAATGAAGTTGGTTATCAGATAATGATATAAAAACTATAAGCCAGTAAAATTATTGCTTTGTTATGAGGATAGTTAATGAGGCGTGGAGGTGAGGGCTACAGGAGCAACCCAGGTGATATCGGATAGACATTTCGTGCCAATATATATAGGATACTTTGGGATCACAATTGGACCTGATAAGTGTCGCTACAATCGGGTTTTTTAAGATTTCTCGCGTTTGGAAATAAAATTAGAACCGGTGATAACCGATTTGGCGCAGACGAAGTTGCGAGGGTTAATTAGTATTATAAATAAGCTTTACAATTTTGTTTGCCAATTTTTTCTTCGCAAAAAATATTGTATTCTCTTTTATCCCTTATAAAGTTAGAGCACTGTAAATAGTTCTTATCTATTATAAGCAGGAAATAGCAACAGCAAACGGATGTAGGTGCCTACAAGCGATAATTTGGATAGCGCAGTGTGATAATCTCAAACTTCTGTTCATTTTAACGGCTGAAATATTCATAATATTATTAAATTATATTGTAGAAAAAAAAAATGAAACGACTGTTTAAACACAACAAAAAACGTTTCCCTTAAAAAGAAGACATACGAACACACCCACACACACACGTGACTTACCATTACACTAATTGACTTTTTTTTCCTTTATTTTATGATAATATTATTTATCACTAGGCTATGTCATTTATTTTATTATAATTATTACGCGGTCCAGTTTTATACTTCGATATTTTTAATTATATGTTATTTTATACAAGCATGGACGGCATTAAGTTTAACCTAAATAATAAAACATAATACATATGTAACGCAAATACAACAGTGAAACCAATTAATATAACAAAAATATTTTTTTGTATATATATGGTTGATACTGTTTCATGACGCATATTTAATGATATAATTATAAAATGAATGTTTACTAGTTGCATTATTATTTTATTAACCGACTTACACTTTGTGGTGGTGTTATTGCTTGTGTAGTTAAACTGAGGTATATAAGTCGAGGTTTAGGGTTCAGCGGACTCGTTGCACACTAGTGTTAAGTTCGAACACAACCGAGATGGGAAACAACCGAACTAAGAGTGGTCACTACTCTGTTATTGTATGTGGGCAGAACACCAAGAGGGAAGCAGCCGCACTGTTCTCAGCTGTTGTACCGACCAGAGCGAGATAGAGGAATAATATGCGATAGTTGCATCGGGTTCCCCGCATTTTGTGCGCTATCGTATTGAGTTATTGTATGTTATTGTATTTTATTGTGTAGTTGCCAATTGGTTGCGATTGGAAGTGATATTCGCCATTACGTTCTAAGTAACTATTTTGTTTATTCCTCTGGTAGTCCGGTGAAGCTGTTAAGACCCTGATGGGTCAATAGAATAGACATTTCGAAAAAAAAAAAAATTTATTCCTCTGTATTTCATCTTAACTGTTCCACATCTCTATTCTGTTTAGTCCGGTGAAGCTGTTAAGACTTTGCTGGGTCAATAGCGTAGTCATATCGAAAAAAAAAACTCTGAAATGGTAGGAGTAATTTTGACAAAACTTACTATTACTACTATTATTTTAAAATAATGTGATTACTATTATTTTAAAAATAGAGTTTCGTTCCAATATAACCTTATACAAGAATACAAAGTTGAACGATATGGATAATAAATAGTACATAAGTAAAACCTTGTTACTTACCAGCTAATAACCCCCGAATAATTTGTAAATAATGACACATGAATCAACATAATACTCTATAAGCATGTTTTATTTATGCGTATTGTTTCTTTCGTATATTATTAGACACAGATTTTATTAGGAAAAATTAATACGGACGTACTTATTTTAAGGCTCTTCTAAAATAATTTTTAATTTAATCGTTTGTTCTATTTCATTTAATAGCCACTCTAAAATGTACCTATTATTACTAATTCTATGAATGTTTTATTATTGTATCTAATAATTTCTATTACTTAATACAATATCCGTGTTAAGGAATTTAATAGTAGATATAAAAACTCAACATGATTTTTTTGTAGCTTAACGAAATAATTTAAATTAAAAAGAAAATTAATGGGTTATAAATGATACAATACTATTTTACTATTATGTTTAATAATTTGAGGTTTTAATGCTATGTGATACTATACTGTATTTCTTGAATAAGTAGTTCTAACTTTATTAATATTAAGAAAGTTTTAACTGAAAGAGTATGTATAATATACGTTTGTATGAATAGATAATGAGATATGAGAAATTAAGTCTGAAAGCAGAAAATAAACACACAATGTAACAATTGGGTAATTTACCCTTATATTCAAGAAAATTAAAAAGACGTGTTCCGAGTTACTTTTTATACTGAATATAGTAGATGAACGTATATCAACTAACGTAGTTTAATTAAAATACAACACTGATCCCTGTGCTAATATAAAGTACAATTCTGTACTTTTTTACAAACACAAAAGATACGATCTAGTGGTTTTAAAGCACAGTGTCCAATATTCCTGTACGGTGTTATTAAACTAATGGGTTCTATTACATCCATTTTGTCTACTTTCCGCGAGATGGTAGCTTCGTAAGACATCTCACCAGGGACAACAGTAAATGCAACAACATAAAATATGCTATCATTGTCTTTGTTGTAATAAAAATGTATTCTAATAATTCTTTTAAGGTGCAACGTTAAACAATCGTAGCATTTATCTGTTTGAGTATGTTTAAGAAAGGAATTGATCAAGGAAATAACCACCGCAACAGCTTTTATTCCATCGTTGTCTTGAATTGAAAGAGGATATAAATTATGACAACTACACCATTTCATGTGAATTTTAACGTCATCGCACGTTCTGTATTCACTAATTATTTTCAATACACTTTGACTAATGAAATTTGTGTTTGAAATCGAGTTAGTAGAATTAGAACAAGTTGAAATATCTTTTATTTCTATCAGCGTTTTGAACAAGTCGTAAGGCGTAATTAGTCGGAATTGATTGGTTACTAAAAATCTCAGTGTTTGGGGATGCGATCCTTTAAAGTATGTTGGTATCCACATAAATAGAAATGGCATTCTCTCATCGTAGTACGATTCAATTTCCATACGTTTATCGCCGTATTGTATCCCTTGATCACTTAGAAATATTACAAAAGTGTTTTCCAGTGAGCCAGTGTAAGATAATTTGAAAAAGAAATCTTCAAACATCTTATCGCTGTCTTGTGGACAATTATCTATATTGGAACTATGAGAATCCATCCAAAATATACCAAAAAAATGTTGTTTTTTATACGTATTCACAAAGTCCAAAGCGTAATCCAATAATTGCTGCCCATAGGAAACTTGTCCTGAGCAGAGTATTGACTTATGTTTTGAATTTATTGCCCTTTTTATTAAAAGGGGGGTCATGTAATGGTCGGTAGGTTGCTCATTAAAGGCTAATAATTTATCATTAAATGTATTTCTTATTGATGTAGAGTCTTCTCCTAAAGCAGTGACATAACCGTCCCTCTTAAATAAATCCCAAACATAAAAATCACGGCATTTATCTGCTGTCTCCTGACATTTATCCCAGATGGACGTGTTTTTACCAGTCAGTAGTGCCATTAAATTTGAAAGAGTATTTTCACCAATCTGTAATATAAAATATATTATGATCTATCATTTTTTCCAATATTGAGTCATATATAATCGAAATCGGGGAAAATAATGTCGTCTAATTGTATTTTCTTGTTTACTTCTGAGCAACGTACTTTGCTGAAGTTTTTGTTTTTCTTCTTTGATTGATGTTTTAATTAGATGCCCAATCTCGACGGTAGATTTTCGTTGGTCGAAATTTGACCAAACTTTTGTCTTTTCGAGTGAGAGAGCATATTATGGGTATAATTATGTGTGTTGAGTATTCAACAAATATTGAAGATTGTAAACGTAAAACCACGAAGAATGATTAATAGAAACTTATATATAGAAGCTTCGACTCGTCGATGGCATAAAAGAATATTTTCAAAATGCATTTTACTGAACCAAAAAAAAATAATATATAGGTAAAGGTACTGAATTGATTTATATCCTCTTAATTATGTAGAGATAAATAAAACCAGTGATCTGTGATTTCCGAATATCTAGCTATAGATCGATTCCTACTAAGAGTGCAACTCAGTACTCCTTGTTCTGAGTACCCAGACGCTACTTTAGGCTAAGCGCATCTATGCCTCCGCCTCCTCCCCCCTTGCCGATACCGGTGGAGTCTGAGTGGCGGCAGGCTCTCACGGAGGCTGTTGATACTCTCCGCACGTCGTTCGGCAATATGTTGAATGCACGTGTGGAGAACCTGGAGCGCCGCCTCCCTCCGGAGGAGTCCATTCGTCCGGCCCTGGCCGGAGACAAGAGGAAGGGCGGAGGGACTGGCGTGGCGAAGACGCCTTCAGCTCCAGCGGTAGCCCCGCTGGGCATAGGTTGGGCCGAGCTGCCGGTCCCGGCGGCAGTGACGGACGGCGCGGCGTGGTCCACAGTAGTGGGCCGTAAGAAGAAGACGGCCAGGGCCCAGGCTGTGGCACCAACGGCTCCAACCGTGGCAGCTAAGACCCCACCGGCAAGGCCGAAATTGCCTCCCGCCCCCAAATCGGCTGCGGTCATTGTGACCTTACAAGATACCGCAGCCAGCAAAGGGGTTGGATACAAAGAGGTAATGGTCAAGGCGCGCGAGCACGTCACCCTGGCCGACATGGGCATAGGCGACGTGCGGGTGAGGCCGACAGCCACGGGGGCCCGCAAAATCGAGCTGCCGGGCCATAACAAAGAGAAGGCCACTGAACTGGCCCGGGAGCTCGAGGTGGCGCTGGCCGGAATCGCCACGGTTGCCATCCCCATAAAAAAGGCGGACATCCGAATCGTCGGTCTTGACGATTCGGTGTCCGGGGAGGAGGTATCGGCGGTCGTGGCGGCGAAGGCCGAATGCAAGGCGGAGGACATTAAGGTCGGAGAGGTGAGGAGGAATTGGGGAGGGCTGGGCGCAGTTTACATAACGCTCCCTGCAGAGGCGGCCAAGAAGCTCGTGGAGGCCGGCAAGCTCCTGGTCGGGTGGAGTGTAGTGCGCGTTCATCTGCTGGAGGAGAAGCCCATGCGGTGCTTTAAATGCATGGGCTTGGGGCACACCCGCCCCCTGTGCCCCTCCTCTTCCAGCAGAGGGGAAAGCTGCTACCGTTGTGGTGCAGCGGGCCACAAAGTGGCCGATTGCAAGGCGGAGGCGGCCCGCTGCGCCATATGCGCAGATGCCGGCAGGCCCTCGGGCCATGTAATGGGGAGCCACACTTGTCGGCCCCCACCACGAAGGGAAGGGACCCCAACGCGGTGGGTCCTAAGGTGGTCACCACCAGGCTGGAGGAAAATGCTATGGACCACTAATGGCGCACATCATACGCAGTTTCCTCCAGGCGAATCTAAACCACTGCGCCGCTGCACAAGACTTACTAGTGCAGTCAGTGGCGGAGTGGGGCATCGGGCTCGCAGTCGCCGCGGAGCCGTACTATGTTCCCTCCCAGCCACAGTGGGCTGGGGACCGGACTGGCTCTGTGGCGATCGTGGCCAGCCGAGGTTCGCCCCTGGTGGTGCGAGAGAGGGGTGAAGGGTTCGTGGCAGCCGTCTGGGGGGAGTACGCCATTGTGGGGATGTACTTCTCCCCTAACAGGCCCCTGTGGGAGTTCGAAGTGTTCCTCTGCTCCCTGCAGGGAGCTGTCAGGCGGCTGTCGCCGCTCCCCGTGGTCCTCATGGGCGATTTGAATGCTAAATCGAGGACCTGGGGAGGGGCAGCCACGGACCTGAGGGGCGTGGCCGTTGAGGAGTGGTCAGCCGAAGTGGGGCTGTCCCTCCTCAACCAGGGGGACATACACACGTGCGTGCGACAGAACGGGGGGTCTGTGGTAGACGTCTCGTTTGCCACCCCGTCTGTCGCACGCCGTGTCCGGGGTTGGAGGGTGCTCGAGGAGGTGGAGACTCTATCGGACCATCGATATATCAGGTTTGAGGTCTCCACCTCCCAAGCTGAGAGCGGCACCCGCCCCTGGAGGGGCGCGAAGTTCCCCTGTTGGGTGATAAGCCGCCTCAACCGCGAACTAGCGGAGGAGGCGGCCATCGCCCAGGCGTGGGCCATGCCCTCCCCGCAGAATGATGTCGACGCGTCAGCAGCCCGCCTCCGTGATGCCCTCACGGAGGTTTGCAACACGTCGATGCCGCGGAGCGTACACCGCCCGGGCAAACGGGCGGTGTACTGGTGGTCACCGGAGATCGCAGATCTTCGGGCGGCCTGCTCCGCGGCCCGGCGGCTGTTCGGGCGCAGCCGTCGGCGGCGGCACCGGGACCCCGAGGAGGAGACCCGGCTGTATGGCAGCTACAGGGAGCGCAGGAAGATCCTGCAGGCTGCCATCAGCCGGGCAAAGGAAGCGGCATGGGAGGAGCTGCTACAGACACTGGAGGGGGATCCTTGGGGGCGCCCGTATCGGATCGTACGCAAGAAGTTGCGATCCTGGGCGCCTCCGTCGACGGAGTCCCTCCTGCCGGAGGTGGTGGCGAGGGTCGTGGGAGAGTTATTCCCCGACCCTCCACCGCTCTCGGCTCCTCCCATGCCTCCGCCTCAGGCGGAAGTTGAGGAGGTGTCGGACAGTCCTCCCCCAATCACGGAGGGGGAGATGGGGAGGGCTGTTGAACGCCTCCTCCACCGGCGGAGAGCGCCCGGCCCTGACGGGGTCCCGGGCCGGGTGCTCGGCCTTACGCTGGGCCATCTTGGGGGGTGGCTTCGGGAGCTGTTCGACCGATGTTTGGCGGTCGGGCAGTTTCCGAGGCTCTGGAAGTTGGGGCGGCTCTGCCTCATGGCGAAGGAGGGCCGCCCTCCGGACTGCGCGTCCGGATATCGGCCCTTCGTCCTGCTGGACGACGTCGGGAAGGTGCTGGAGAGGGTTGTCTCTTCCCGAGTCGTCCAGCACCTGGAGGAAGTGGGGCCGAATTTGGACGCCCTGTGCCTCCTAAAGTCGCTGTCCACGGAGGCGACCTCCCAAGGGGAGAGGGTCTTGGCGGTGTCTCTAGACATCGCCAACGCCTTCAACAGCCTGCCGCACGGTGTCATACGGGAGGCTCTCCGATATTTCGGAGTGCCTCCGTATCTGCGGCGGCTGTTGGAGGCGTACCTGGAAGACAGAGAGATCGCCTACGTCGACGGCGACGGGCGGATGGTCCGGCGGGCTACAAAGCGGGGCGTTCCACAGGGGTCGGTCCTAGGGCCGCTCCTGTGGAACATGGGCTACGACTGGGTGCTCCGCGGCGTGCTCCCATATGGAGCACGCGTAATTTGTTACGCGGATGACACCCTAGTCGTAGCCCGGGGGGAGGACTGGAGAGAGGTAGAGCGCCTGGCCACGATGGCCACAACCCTCGTGGTTAGGCGCATAAGAAGGTTAGGCCTCAGGGTGGCCCTCGAGAAGACCGAGGCCATACTCTTTCATGGGCCTCGGCGGGGGCCACCACCTGGGGCCCACATTATGGTGGAGGGCGCCCGGATCAGGGTGGGTGCCCACATGAAGTACCTGGGCCTCACCCTTGACGGGCGCTGGCGGTTCGAGCCCCACTTTGCGGGGCTCGGGCCGCGAATTGTTAGGGCGGCGGCGGCACTCGGCCGGTTGCTCCCCAATATTGGGGGGCCGGGTGCCGGGTGCCGTCGACTCTTCATGGGAGTCGTGTGGGCGATGGCCGCCTACGGGGCACCGGTCTGGGCTGATGCCCTTGGTGCCACCAACGTGCGGGCGCTGCGCAGTACGCAGCGTACGGTGGCACTGAGGGCAATCCGGGCATACCGCACGGTGTCATCGGCGGCGGCCTTTACGCTCGCCGGCTCCCTTCCCTGGGAGCTGGAAGCTGGGGTGCTCGCCGCCGTGTACGAATTCACGGCGGCGAGGAAGCGTAGTGGGGAGCCTCCGGCTCCCAGGGAGATAGAAGTTAAAAGGAGGGAAATGCGGGAGGAGGCTATAGGGAGGTGGATGCAGGACCTGGCGGACGCGCGCTTCGGGACGCACACCGTTGACGCCGTCCGCCCGGTCCTGCGGGAGTGGATTGGGAGGAGATGGGGCTCCCTGTCGTTCAGGCTGGTGCAGGTGCTGACCGGACACGGTTGTTTCGGGTGGTACCTGCATCGGATCGCTCGCAGGGAGCCGACCGCCGCCTGCCATGAGTGCGGCGCCGAGGAAGATACCGCGCAGCACACTCTCTCTGAGTGTGCTGCGTGGGAGGTGGAGCGCTGCACTCTGGCGGTGGCGGTAGGAGAGGATTTGTCGCTGCCGAGCGTGGTCTCGTCTATGCTCGGCAGCGAGCAGGCGTGGCGAGCTGTGGCCTCCTTTTGCGAGGAAGTCATCTCGCAAAAGGAGGCGGCGGAGAGGGCCCGCGAGACGGATCCCCTCAGTGGCCGTCTTCGCCAACGGAGGATCGGCAGGAGGAGGCGGCGCTTTGCCCAACTCCTCTTGCCACCGTAGCCGGACCTGAGGGGATGTAGTCGGGGGGCTCATCCCCTCATTGCACAGGTCCGGCGGACGAGGGGAGGCAGCTGGTGTGTACCCAGCTGCCTCTCTATAGGTAGGAGCCCGGCGGACACCTTCCGCCGGGCGGACCGTTGGGGCGGCTATCTAAGGGGAATAGCTTAGACCGATCCCTTGCCGCCCCAACACTACGGTCTGTAGGTATACCGTGGGGTTTTAGTCCGTGCAAGCCGGACATAACCCATCCTCTCCCCCGGGAGGGTGGGTATCCATAAGGGATTTCCCCCCCTAAAAAAAAAAAAAAAAAAAGGCTAAGCGCATCTAGTGTACTTTACTAAATTACTAAATTACTAAATTATGAAATATTTTTTAAACTCCCTTGCCTCGCTTACGACTTGACTATCTACAGACGATAAACAAGGTTTTTATTTAAACTTTTATCAACATCGAAAGCTCTGGTTAAAAGAAGCATTTCTTATTCTAACTGCAAGTCTTAGTTTTACCGTATATTCGTTAGAGGAGTTCAATATATTCAAGACACGAATATAATAGGTAGTGTTATAATTTAAAAACTTAGTTACCAAAATGGTCCAGGTGGACCTCCAGGGGTCTACGGGAAACCCGACGGGGGTCTACGTTGGCGTGACAAAAAAATGAGGGTTCACATATAGTAAGCGAGGGTCCACAAAAATGTATACGCTTTCGATAGTAAAGAACTAAAATGTTGGCTTGACTTCATCTATCAATGTAGGCAGATAATACTTTAAGAAGCTCAGCTAAGCTTAGCTAGCTAAGCAGCTAAGCTATCTAGATATACGTATATGAGTTATTGAAACATGCATGTGTACCAAGAATGCGTGCCACAACAACTCCTATATGTATCTTGTGTCGGAAAAAAATATTTCAAAACTAATTAGGTAAAGTCCTCGTCGATATTTTTGACCGCTTTGTGTATAACCGTAAATTCTGGCTTGCGCATAATATCAAGTTTTTTTATATTGTTATTTTATTTTCAAACGTACTACGCTGTTGACCTAGCAAGATCTTAACAGCTTCATCGGACTACTATAAGAATTTAATACAGAACAAAGTTAAAATATTATGATTAAAATCTAAAATTGGCATTTATTTATCCTTCGAAGTTAAATGTGTGTTTAGCGCTTCTATACTCATAGTGGATAAAAGTTTGGCGATTACTACCTTTTATTTTTTTATTATTATACCTTATGGTATCCTCTAAATCCGAGCCAGAAATTGTCCTTACAGTATTTTATTGTACGTGGCATTAATTGCACGATACGAGGTAGTGACATAGAATTCATTCCAATCATCAGAACGTTGTATTTCACATCACACAGCTTTTTCTTGAACTCTTTGATTTGGATCTTCTTCGTAAAAACATAAAAATCATCGTAGATTGTATGGGACACATTTTTATTATCATACTCAAAGCATTTGACATTCACAAAATCTGATTCCAATCGGTAAATACTCCCGTGTTGGATTTTCCTGCAAACCGTATATCTGGAATTGAACAAAAGTATGTTTTTTAATATGGAAGTTTCTACGTTTTAACACCACATACGCATGCGTTTTTTTATACATTATACCGGTACACAAAAAAGTGATTTCTACTTATGACACCACTTATCCACGTGTATTTTGACCCGTTGAATCCTAATGTGTAGTCAATTTGGGCCGTACATCCTCAAAATCTCGAATAGATTCCAAAAAAAAAAACGAAAAATGTGTTTTGGTTATGAAAAAAAAATGTGGAAGATCAACCATGACTTTCATGTCTTTCGATCCGATGAATCTGAATCTGAAGAATATTAGGACCACAAGTTGTTTTAAATACATTGTGAAAAATCCTTCAAAATTCCCAATAATTGCAACAAATTGCGATTATGCTAATAACCAAATTTTTTTAGACCCGCATAGAGTAGGGTTTTTATGTAATTTGATCTTTGATGTGCTGAAGCAGAATCTGAAGTTTACTTGTACTATTACTTGTAAGTAAATTAAAATGTTGCTAGAAAAAAAAAAATTAACAAGATTAACAACGCTTTTTGTATTTCTGATGTATGAAAACACATGAACAAAAAACACCCAATTTTCGCTATTTTTATGGTGTTTGCAACGGTTTTGTACGGTTCTTTTATAGGTCCTAGTGCCAGTAGTTTGGGCTGTACATAGATATGTCATTCAGTTGTTTTCCATACATATTTCCATTAAACATTGGCACGAAGTAGAATGAAATTTAGCAACACAATTACAATGATAAGAACACCATAAAAACTTTACAGTTTATTTATACATTTTGTGATAAGTGTTAACAACACTACAATAATTAAAAACATACTGAATATTTTTATTCTTGATAGATGAAAGATCTCTCATGGATCTGTAGCAACAGAAATAATTACGGCCGTGTGACAAATATTTATTCATTTTACGATTATCCACATAAACTCTTATTTTATTGCCACTTTCTTTGTATAAAAATAAAGCTCGTTCCCGACATGAATCCTTGCATCTGTTTATGTTGCTTTTATTAGTATTTAAATATTTCCCGTAATTAATCATCGCTATAGGTATTTTACAACCAGGTGTGTCCAACATGTTTACTGTAAAATATAAAAGTATCACATTATCCCTCCTAGATTTAGTAGTACAATAACTTATCGTAACTTTATGACGCATATAAGCGATCAGGTAGATAATGTAATTAATCCTAGCTATTTTTAATTAATTATATCTCTCAAAGTTATTCCCAAAGTTTATTCTTTATCTCTAACGTTCTATGAAATATAATATTTTATTTTAATGCAATTGGAAGACTTTCTGAATATCATGCTTGGTTAATAACATTGCCTTGTCGCTGTAAATAGCAAAGTTTACAAACAAAGCAAAGTTAAGCAAACGAACAATAGTTTATATCTGCGCAATCTTCAGCACTTTAATAGATAAACTCTTCTAACTTTATATTTAAGAACAAAAATATCTTGAGGAGTACTAACATATTTAAGGGTATATAATACTAGCTGAAACCCCGGGTCTTTTCGTTGTGTATTAAAATAACTTTTTATAGTGATAAATCGTCAATAAAATAAGAATCTAAAGATAAGTAGCGTAGAAACATCTAGGAAATATTTCGCATCAAATAGTCATTTATACGTCGAAAAGTTATTAGTTTTGATGTTGTTGAGACTCAAAGGGCGCGTTCCACAAGACGTTTATAACGCTCACAATAGCTTTTTTTTTTTCGAACTGACTACGCTATTGGCCTTACTGACCTTCACAGCTTCACCGGATTACTAAGGCGAGCACTTAAGGCATTCAGCCGATTTTGTTTTGGTACACGGCACACATCGGCTTGGGCTGTTACCGAAGAAAAACTCGATCTGATCTAGCTAAACTATTCTAAGCTAATCATACATGTATTCATTTTTGAATTATGCAATTAAAAATTGCATGATTCAAAAACACAACATGTAAATCGGAAAGAAACGAACTAAACTACTCGATTCAGTTTGAATAAAGGAAAAAAAATAAACCCTTCCACCAGTTTGTGTAAAAGTGCATGTCTGGATATCTGTGTGATCACCCGGGTGATCTCGGCCAAAGACACTACTGCGAAAACGCACCGTATGTGCGGGTTTGAGACGTGACGGCCCTGCCTTGTGACGCACGAGGGAGGAGTTCGCGACGTGGCCGGCCACGTGAAATGAAAAGATTGAATTTACGGATTAAACGAACGGCGCACGCATTTTTTTAAATATATTAAATAAATTTAAAATTATGATTATATGTGTAAATTACAGAAATACTTCTCAAAAATATTTGTAAGTACGACACGCACATTATATACTGTAACAGGTAACATGTACCTTACATATGTGAATACTAACAGGGTGTCGAATGGGATGGGATTTATCATCAGCTACATACCTGAAACTTCAAACTATTATATACCATCCTCAATACTCAGTTACACTATATTAGAAAGTATTAAAAATATTAAGCTATACATTATCGAACACGTTTTAAATCTTTTATTATATAGATATAATATGCCCATATTGTCGATATAATTTGGTTATTGATATACATTGCTATAATTTAAATCACATATAAACATTTGACTTTCAATTGTATTTATTCTTGGAGTCCAGGACAGCGCACGTCTCACGCACATGTTTACAGTGAATAACATATTTTGAATCAATTCCACACAGACGGATGCACGGGTAACAGTTCATCACTGCATTGTATAAATCAATGTCCTCTGCTACGTCTCTCTATATGTCTGATCGCGATAAGATCAAAAACTACAGAACGCATCTTCATGCCGTTTTCACTAATATATAAAATGATTTTTGAGCAAGGTTTAGGTGTAGTTTGTCTTATTGTCAGGGCGGGCAACGTCTGTTGAACCCGCTAGCTTAAAATAAAACGGCTAATTAGTTAGTTATTTGTCCGTAAAATTCCCGATCAAATATTACTTGTAGTCCGATGAAGCTGTTAAGACCTTGCTAGGTCAATAACGTAATTATTTCTAAGAAAAAAAAAGTTCAAATAGGTCCAGCCGTTTTGGATATTACTCGGAACAAATAAACAAACAGACATATTGACAGATATATGTATTCACCAAAAAGTATTTATTTTAATGTTACATACACACGCTTTATTTGTATAATACGTAATATATCAAAAATCAAAACTTGGGAACAAAACTAACGTACAATAAACTTTTTGAGCGGTTTTTGACGAGATTTCGGTCTGTCATGCAGTGGATTTTATATTTTATTCATAATCTTGTGTTACTTGACTCTATATTATGTTAATTTGGCGGCGTTTTTTGTAATATGGTTTGTTTATTGTGCATAACTGAAATGAATGAAAAATAGTATCAAGACGCATGAATTATGTGGTCTTGAAAATTAAGAAGATAAAAATTTGGAATGCTTGCGATATAAACGTACCATTTATAATTAAAAATTGAAAACAAAATTAACGTTGAATAAACTTTTTGAGTAGGAACACAAAATAAACCATGAAAATATTTGCGATAGGATGTTATTGCGTTACCATGGCAACGCATATAATACGTACATTAACACGCAGCGGAAGCTTTCAAAATAGCTTGATTTTGAGACATTCTTCATTAGTGTTGAGCTCCTATTGGTTTTAACGTGATGATATGTAGCCTATAGCCATCCTCGATAAATGAGCTATCTAACACTAAAATAAACTTTCAAATCGGACCGGTAGTTCTTAAGATTAGCGCGTTCAACCAAACAAACAAACAAACATAAAGCTGAACTTTATATATTAGTATAGATAATATAAAATATCTATATTACAAAGTATAACTATGAAGTGTAGTATAAGTATATCAACATTATAACTAACTAGTGAAAACAATGAATTACGAGATTTATAGATTATTTACCTTGTCTATGATCACTCATCATAACATATGTGTCGTTATCGTCTTGGACATTTTTATAAATCTTGTTTAAGGGTACATGTCTCATTGGAGAACCTTTAATATACTTTTCTGTTGTTGTTGTTGTAATATTAATAGCTTCACTACTAGTTTTTATAGATTTACTAAATGACGAGCGATTCCATATTAGAAGCAACAAAGTAAGAATACCCACAGCAAGTATCGATAATATTATTAGTATATTGAATTGTTTCCATACAGGTCTCTTATAAAACTTTTTTAACCTGACGGACAAAATGTACAAATTTAACAGACGGATATTGAGTAAAATAGAGTTAATTTAAACATCACGGATTAATATTTATATGTCATTATGACATTCCCCTGAGAATGTTAGCTATAATTTTATATCACTAGCGGGCCCGGTGAACGTAGTCCCGCATTTATAATAAAAAATACTAAAATTCAACCGCAGCGCCACCTACCGGGTCCAATTGTGAATCTAAACCATTTTTTTATATGATATAGGAGGGAAACGAACAGTTGGGTCCATAGACACTAGCAACACCAGGAGATTCGCAAGTACGTTGCCAGCCTGTCTTTTGGGAGAATGGGAGGAAGAAGCATGGGGGAGGAGATGGAAGAGGGGAGAGGAGGGGAGATGCGCCTCCGGTGCTCTCACAGACCGAACGAAACCCATTACAAGCACTGTTACTTCACGTCGGTTTTCTATGAGAAGGTGGTACTATCCCGAGAAAGTCGACCCATTCGCGCTGAAACCGATAATAGTTTCAGCGTGACTCTACCAACTACCATTCTCGAACCTACTTGAACATTGACAAAAAACTTCATCGAAATCGGTCCAGCCGTTTAGAAGGACTTCAGTGACATCACACGTATAAAAGAAATGTATATATAAAGACATGTAATCAAAAATGAGGTACAATGAAAAATATAGAATCTCAATAAAACTAAATAGAGTCTTGCGGTTTACAATATACAATACATTATATAAAATCTCACAATTAAAAATAATAACATACGTAGTTCTAGAATTTTCTATTTATATACAATTATTGTAAGTAGCAATATACGGCAGTAACGGATAGAAGTTTTGAAAAATGGTGTAATTTTATGTAGCATTTACGCAAAGTACCAACTGTATACAATATTTCTTAATTAAATATTTATATTTTATGATATAATATACATACACCTACCTTTTGACCGGATACGCGCAACATTTTGTCAATCTTGTTAAAAATATTACTGTATCTCTTCTTCTTATGTTCATAATTTTGTTCTTAAAAATCGTGCAAAGCAAAAATAAATGAACAATAAATAAATAATTATTAACGGATAAATGTATATAGTATCTTCGTACAAACTGAATGCAATGCATGTACGAGTACTTCGTATGTACGGTCGATCGCGATGTTTACGATGGACAATTTGTAAATAAATCTGAATTTTCATAAACAATTATTATTATTGTACGTGACAACCATTAGGTGTATACTAAACATTATATTAATCTTACGTTCTTATATAAAGTTTATATGAAACACAAGATAATATATTTTTCAACATATTGTATAGTACTTTTGGACGTTTATTAGGCGTTATAGAAAGCTTTCTTTTAGTGGAAAAAGCTAATAGTATATTGGTGTCCATTAATCATCGAAATCCTATCTCAGTGGGAGCAGCATATTACGTTATTGATATGAGATACCAAATAAAATATTGTTCCTATTTATATAGTTTGAAACCCAAAATGATTATACAAAAGTAATGCGGGGTGCATTATTACATTCTTATTTGCATAAATTACATTGTTGTTGAAAGTACAAATAACAAATGCTAATGTTGTGATC
>JACEII010000039.1:1046793-1074272 GCA_014332785.1 Antheraea mylitta | reverse complement strand
GTAATAAAATGTGTTCTTTAAAGGATCTGCATAGGTATACACTAGTTGCCTGTCCCGGCTCTGCACGGGTGTAGTAACGAAGTAAATGAGACCAAATATTCCCTTTAAATAAACAATAATGAAACTGAAATTAAGTGGCATGGTAACAATTGAACGTCAATTTACCATTTTTGACAATATATTTGAAGATTTCCCTACAGTCTTCTGTCTCATTTAGTCACTCACTTTCTTGTATGAAGAATTTTTGACCCAAATTTTTCACTATTCCTTACGACTTTTCTAACCTTTCCTTCATACAAACCACGTCCTGATAAACAAGTATCACATAAGATTATTATCAAAATAGAAGCAGGCATTCTGAAATGATACACTAAAATACATGCGCAAATTGATTTTTATTTATATAGAAGCAGTGTTGATTTAAATCATTTACCGTTTACGTCGGGAACATTCCGACCGAGTGCTTTACCACACACTACCAGTAATCTTTAGTAACAAGTTGTAATGAATGTAACGGATTTTAATTGAATGGAATCCCGTTGATATGTACACTTCTTTATAGAAAATCTCGAAGGTTCGTTTAATGTCATAGATATTAAAATGGCTAATTAAATAACGAGAAATTGACGAAATCTCTAAACGTTAATCAATTAATCTTCCCGATATAGATATCATACATTAAGGAATATTTTTTATTTCAGTTACAATGACTGTATACCGCTGAAAACGGGTACGGATGAACGTTGGAGAGTGATGTATAATGTTATTTACGTTTTGATCAGAATGATACCTTAGACGGACAAGGATTAGGACTGATGATTTTGAGTATTGTTTTTAATAAATCTGTTGCAAGATTGATACATTCCCCGCGTCGGCTTATACCGCATCTGAGCTTATCTCTGAAATGCGATGGCCAATGGAGGCGAAACCCGATAACAACGTATAAATGCACAGTATAAATATGAGAGACAGTGCGGAATCTATCTACAACAGCACACTCACACAAACATGTGCATCGACGAGAGGTTACAAAAGGTATTCTATGAACAACACCGCGAAAACCGCTTAGGGGTCTCGTGGATGCGCATGTGTGTGAGTGTGCTGTTTTCGAACGTTTGTAGGTTGTTTTCGTCCTGTCTCTTATATTTATACTGTGATATAGGTTTATAGCGTTTGAACACAATCTCATCTGATATTAATTGAAGATGTGATCTAAAATGGTAACCGTTAAACCTAGAGACGATTGGCTTTCAAGTGCAGTTGTCAGAACACACACCTGCTTTGCTTTGATTTTCATCATGAGAGTGGTGACTAGCCAGGCGGACTTTAAAAAAGCCTTACCACTATTCTATTGTTTCACGAGGATGCTTTCCTTCACCGAAAGTTGCGACTGAGTTACTAAGTTTTGAACCTTTTTTTATTAACATAGGGTAATCCTTTATGGATACCAACCCTCTCGGAGGAGAGAGTGGGTCATATCTGTTTCGCGTGGACAAAAACTCTACGATATACCGACAGACCGACATGTTGGGGCGGCAGGGGATCGTACTAGCCGGCTGAGTGCCTTAAGCGCTCGCCTTAGTAGTCCGGTGAAGCTGTTAAGACCTTGCTAGGTCAATAGCGTAGTCAGTTCGAGAAAAAAATCGTACTAGCTACTCAACCTTGGATAGCCGCCCCAATGTCCGCCTGGCAGAAGTGACTGCCGGGCTTCTAGAGTGGGTTGCTAAGTTTTGAACTTAGGTCCATCAACGCTATATCCGAACACCCTATCAATTAAGATAATCATTGCAAGACTAGATTATTCCTGAATAATCGTTTTGACCAAATAATAGCTTAATATGTATCTTCGGAACCTGTTCTAACACACTTCAATGAATTTTAGTAACAAACAATTTTGACTATGAAGAAAAAACATTTCAAACGTAGTGGTAGTAAAAAATAATAAATACAAAAATCTTGTCATAATATAATTTATTCAATAAATAAGTTTTTATAAGCACATTGACTCACACATAACAGAAAGACACTATAATACAAAAAGCTATACCTATTAAAATCCAGTAGGCCATCGCTTCTCAACTAAGAGCTCTTGTAAAGTAAAATAAAGTTTCAAATAAATAAATGAAACGCATGAAAGACGATAAAAAAGGTGAGAAACTATGGCCTAAGTGCGTTAATATCTTCACACGTTATTATTTTAATATCTATTTCATATTCTAAAAGTTTTTCTAAAAATCGGAGGAGTATCATGTAAAGTTAATTTAGATTCAAACAAATGAATTCATAAATAAAATGTAATTAAATATATTATAGCCATTATTTACAACTCTGTTATAGCCTAAGTATAATTAGTGGACTATACTAATTTATTTCTAAACTTGATAGTACCATATCTCAGTCTTGTTTTGGGTAGCGTGAAATATTGCTCATATTACCAGTATGCTCATGATTCGTAACTACAAAAAAATTGGATTAAGGGAATACATTCATTTAGTATTTCACAATTCCAAAATTAAAATCATTTGACAAACTCGTTCTGTGCAGCGGTGGTTTGCACTACAAAAAATATTTGCAAACCGTTAAAAAATATTTGTGACCAGGTACTGCATGGAAAAAGATTTTCGGTTAAAAATGTAAACATTGAATGCATTTCTTAGATTGTAGACAATTATACCATATACACCAATTAATATAATAATTACTACAAATATAAATACTCCAAAGTCTTCTGGAATGTCATGTAATTTTATAAAATAGTTATGTATGTATACACATAATACTTCGAGGGAGAAGGGTTTATAAGAAAATACTTATGTTGCAAACATGTTTTTCAAATTCTCGATAGAACTTAGCATAATATAATACTTAATTACCTTACTGTACTTAAAAATGTACATACACTATGTTTTAAATATTAAGTTTTGTGGACTAATCATTCGAATGTTGCAGCAAGTTCGATAAAGAAAGTGTGGTGAGCGGTTCTTATTTCATGGCGACTTCGGAGGAGGTGGACATTCTGCAAAAAACAATAAACGAAATTTGAAGACTTGTCATTAAATGCGATCTTTTATAGACCTGTTTAAGGCTTAAGGTCTAACGGAATTGCCAACGAAAGAAATAACGGCGACGTTTACCAAGGTAGGTACTTCACTCCATACAAAAGTTTTACATATATGCATGCTGTTTGTACAATTACATTATATTGTATGTTTTTATTCGATCTGACTACGCTGTTGACCCAGTCTTAACAGCTTCACCGGACTACTTACATTGCATAGGTTTCCACTTTAAGGTAAGTTTATAACTGAGGGGCTCATTTTTTCTTATCCTATATAATAAAATGATTAAGAAGCTTTATGTATTACTACTTGATACTTGTGACTCCGTCTGCGTTCTCCTGCGCATGCACACTACAACTTCTTGTCCCACTTCTTCATGGCAAGAAAATATATATCGCTGAGCATGTAGTATTTATAAATACCGTAGTTTTTTAGAACTTCAATTTTATATGAAATAAATGTGCCATGATATATTTTTAGATAAGAAGTAGATATGGAAAATGCGAAAACTATTTTTTTATCCAAATCCATTCAGTAACTTTTATATGACAACTACATACCTCTGTTATTTTATTTATATATAGAGGACAATATTTCAAAAGAAAAGGCAAAGCAAGAAAAAAACAAAATTTTACAAATGACCATGATAAATTGCAATTTTTTTACACACAATTTTTATTTAACTTTTACTTGACATAACTAATGGAAATACAATAACAACTTATAGAAAAGTTAAATATGAAATATAACAATATATGACATATGGTATTAAAGACTTACTGCAAACAGTACATGCTATTTCGTCGCTATTGTCTCCACATCCATCGCGACCTGAACAGGCCACGGCCGTACTTCTGCAGCGTCCGTTCCCACATCGCAGAGGGCAAAAGTCTGCGGCCCTCCATCTGAGTAAATATGATAGATACCGTGACTAACGTTTCACAAAAGACATGTATGCATATTGCATGCAGTACGACGAGGTCAAATATTTAGCTACATACCGTTATGAGTTGCGCGTGTTTTGATTACGAAATAGCAAATGTGACAAACGCTGATTTAACAGTTTCCATCGTGATAATTATTTTAAGGTTAATTAATACAGTTGTTCAATTAGATTTCATTTTTTTATGTTTGTTACAATAGAATGCTGTAATTTACAAACTGATTTGGAAAAATCTTTTTTTATTAAAAGGGGGATTTATTTAAAGAAGGTTTTTAATTGTAATTGGGCCTTGAATTTTGAAGATACATTAGGGATCTCTTTAAAATCGAACAAGAAATATATATTGATTGAGATATTGGTAGTTGTACGACAACTCAAGATTAAGTAGGTAACTATGACCAAGGACATTCACATGCATTTTACGGAGATTTTGCTGATGTTGGTTTTTTTTATTTTGCTGTCTGTGGAAGATCACTTTAAATGTATATTCATTTTCTATTTATTTATTTGTCAAGAGACATAAGATTAGCAAATTAACTATGTAGTTGTTTATATCAAATTCATTTGATTAACCAGAATCTCTTAATTTAAAATTTTATATATTTACTGACATTGATATATTTACTGTAAATCGATAATCTATGTTGTATAGTGTACTAGTGTAGTGTATTGAGATAAGTATTTTAAAACACTTCCTTGTATAATAATAAAGCGAAACTTACTTTTTGCTTTTTCATTTGTATTTAAAGATTATAAAATTTGTTACAAATACTAAAGAAACTGTGTCGTTTCTAATAGTTGAAAATATTAGATCGGATAGTAAAACAGTTCGTTGGAGATTATTTTCTCTTGTGTTGGTATTAGCCATGTCTGTCAATAGTTAGAGTATGGTAATAAGTTTCGACAGTCAGCGAAATGGAATTCGGAAATCATTTTCCGGGATGTACAGGACGTGTTCGGGTGTCGAGGTTATTCTCACGCTAGGCAAGACAGATATATCCAGCTAGTATTAAATTATACAGACTACCTAGATGTTCAGTCTTTTTATTTGGTCATAAAATATACAGAACCGATCTAGGACATTTTTCCATCCTTCCCAGATTATCATGTCAATATAACCACCTGGTTAAAAATATCACAGCATAGATATATTTGGCAATTTTCTTCTACAATTGAGAAAGCTTAAATTTGCTATTTAACATTTTCATGATTTTTCTCGTATTTAATAATATATGTTCTATTTTATTTTCTAGTTTTGCTTTATCCTTCATAAATGTATCTTCTGTACTGTCTTGTATATCCACAATTATAATAATTTTCATGTATGTTATACCTATTAATATGAAGTACCTGTTGTTGATCCTTTAAAAAATATTTACCTAGATTGTTCGTTGCATAGATGCGGTGGCTCGTCAGATGCATCCTTGCAGGAAATAATGGCGTTGCAAAATTCGTACTCCGGCAAACATTCGCCAGAACCGCAACGGAATGTATGGCGTGGACAACTGTAATATTTACAGAAACAAAAAATGCGTCAGTTCCAGTAAGTTATATATCTAAGTAAAATCAATAAAATCGAAATAAAATAACTACTTCAAGGTGGCGTCAAAACACCATTTTATTTAGATTATACTAAGTTTATTTATTTCACTTTAATAGCTTCAGAGTAATTTAACTTAATTCAATCGTTTTAAACAACATTTTAATATATTTTACATAACTGTTCAGACCCTTGGTTGGTAAAATAAGCAAAGTTAATAATCTGATCTAAATGATTTACTGTACTTGTTTGAATAGTTAATGGATTAAATATAGAGCATCCCCTGCAAATACATCGACAAAATATAGATAAATGGATAAAAGATATTGTGAAGTGGGATCCAAAAGATAGACCAAAACCACAAAACAGACTAATGGCCGATGTAAAGAGCAATAATAAGGAACATCGATTATATAGGAAGGAGATTCAGTAGTCCGGTGAAGCTGTTAAGACCTTGCTGGGTCAATAGCGTAGTCATTTCGAAAAAAAAAGGAAGGAGATTGGACGAGACTGAAGCTCAGCTTTTCTTTTCTCAGGAAAATACCTAAACTCATCATAAAATAAATTGAAACAGTTATCAATGAAGAGACTATAAATTATGTTATGCATGGCTAATAATTAATAAATTTTGGTAATTTTTAAGAGAAATTAATATTTTAAGAGAAATTAATAACTTTGTATCTTCAAGCACAGTGCCTTCTAATACTAAGATCATAATGTAAATTAATATCCTTGCTATGGTTAAATTCGTTAAATAAATATTCTGTTTTTCTATTAAAATAGTTACCAAATCAACTTACCCTCTGCGCCGTGTCGCTTTACAGTTCCTTTCATCTTCGCCGTCCGGACATTGAGGAGTACCATCGCATCTTGAGGCTCGTGACACGCAACGAGATCCAGGACCACCGCATCTAAACGAATTAATTGGGCATCTCTCACCTGTACCGTCTGCAAACGTCAAATATTAATTAAACAAATTAATAGAAAAATAAAGATACACTTTAATTAGAAACAAGTTACCTTCAACCATATATTCCTTTAATAAATAATTTTTTCCAGTTATAATAAAATATGCATTATTAGTTTAGGTTTTTATAGGATTGGGTAAGTCATAAGATTTATTGACCATATTGTTATTATTTATTAGAATATTATTAAATACATCTCATACTATTAATGGAAATGAAAGTTACAGAAGTTAGATAGAATGTGCGCTATAGATAAGTGCATATATAATTACCTTTACCAGTACCTTGACACTTTTCATCAGATCCATCGGGACAATCTTTGCGGCCATCGCATACGAAGTACCAGCTGATGCAAGCACCGGTCGACCGACACTAAAAAACAATAAATTATTATCTGAAAAAATGAATATTAATTTTGCTATTCTTATAAAAACTATAAAACGTAGTCGATTTTTGTTCCCATATCCTTAATCAACAAAATATTTTAGTTAAACTCGGCATTTAACGTAGATCTCAATGACCATGTAAAGCATATTATTTTAATAAGCATCTTAGAAGGTATCACAAACCAAAAATTACTCACAGAAAATGTGTCAAGATTATATATAACTTCTATGATTTTGACGAACTCTCAAAGCAACAAAAATGGTTCTAAATTGTTTTTTTTTTTCGAACTGACTACGCTATTGACCCAGCAAGGTCTTAACAGCTTCACCGGACTACTAAGGCGGGCGCCTGCGGCACTCAGTCGATTTTATTTGGGCAACTGGCTCAAGCGTACATGGCACACCTCGGCTTGGCCTGATACATGCAATTCGCGACCTATCTGAACTGACCTAAGCTAACTATTCATACATATATGAGTTGTTGGAACATATATGTGTACCAAGCATACATACCTCAACAACTCTTATTATATATTTCGTATCGGATAATTTTCCAAACTATTTCAGTTCGAAAAGGGAAAGAAACAAAACCCTTCAACTTTCATGTGTAAGCGTGTATGCGTGTACGTGCGTGGGGGTGATATGTGTAATATTTTTGCAGTGATGTAAGATTTTGTGTCACTGTTTCGTGCGATTCTAAATCGTTTACTCATAATGTTACATAGCTAATAGCGGGTACTCCTCGTCTGTACAGTTATCATGAATAGAGTATTAAAAATCTTATAATAGAAAGCGTAAACAGTTATTACGTTAAAAATAATAAAACACCTGAGATCAACATCGGTTGTTAGACCTGTTTACAGTCATTAGAAAGCAGTAAAAAACTTTGATTTATTTCTATTCCGATAATATCATGGATTCAGTAGGTACTGAAAACGATTTCGGATCAAATGATACATTTTTATTTTTTAGTATCACTCAAGTCAAGACTCCGTGCGCAACGTGAATAGTATACTATCTTTTTGGGATTATTAAAGTTAATTTTTATTTTTAGCTTCGCGAAGTTTATCGAATTAGTATTTAATAAAGCATAGTGGTAGAAAAAATGGCAGAGCATAAATCGATTGATCTTGTTATAAAAACAATTAATAAGAGTTAACTTACCTGGAACGTTCCAGGCATGCAACCTCTATTTCGAGCTGAACAAGCAGAAGTAGAGTTGCTTCTATACGTGCAATCGCATCTTTTATTGAAGCATCTGGTGTAAGCATCAACTTGTTGACATTGTGAATCGGTTACGCATAGCATTCCAAGAGACGCCGGGCCGAGATCGATGACTGGAGCTTGTTCCGTGCGATTGCGATGTTTATCTAAATAAATATACTTATAAGAATTGTAACACTAGTCAATTTTCTAAGAATAGGAGAACAAGGAATTACATCTTAAATTAATTCTATAGCTATTAATTTCATAGCTTCAAATAAATTCATCAATTAAGTGAAAGTACTTATATCGTATCAGATATTTAGAACTGCCTTTCAGCTTCAATGGTTAGAGAGAGATGACTGCCATAAGAAGTTTACACTACGTCTATAAAATGTTATTCATTTTATAGGTGTCATAAATTTTGGAGAAATTATAGCAAAAATCTAACCTTTTAAAGAGGATTTCTTCTGGTGTCCAGTTTTCTGCGGTTTGTTTCCTGAACTTTGCTGTTCCTTTGTAGTATTGTTTTTCTTATAAGATTTCTTTTCTACTGATGGCTGCGTTACTACTCTGTATATAGGCTGATCATTGGCGTGTAAGTTTGCTGTCATTTCATCTACCCGTATAAATTCGTTTGGTTCACCATCCTTTCTGATTGATATGGGCAGGCGTTTTGAAGATTCTACTGTTGGTGCATTGGGATTATCTTGTGCTGATTGTATATCATCATCAGTACCTAACACATCATTACTGTATATTTCAGAGGATGCTACAATTGGCTGAACATTTTCTGCACTGATGCCTGTATCAGCAGTAATCGTTGGTTTTGGATATTTATTTGATAATTCATAGCTAGGACTTTTAGATAAGTCTAACACAGGATTTTTTTCAGCGATAACAGTATCGGTAGTGTAAGTTGGTACTTTGGTTGGTACACATTTGTCTCCGCTTTGTCTGAAGTAAGAATTGCATGTGCATCTTCCGAATAAATTAAGTATGACGAATTCGCAACGGCTCTCTTTGTCCCATAAGCGACAATGTTCATTGCTGTAACAAACGTGGCCTGGCGGTGCAGCTATAAAATAAAACCACGTATTACTTTGATTAGTTTTACTTTGTATTAGCTATAAATTGTAAGTTAATTGGCCTTTGAAAGTAAAACGCCTCTTTATTGACCTGAAAGTAGCTTGTCTGCAGCAATTTTCCTACTGGTGATTTTAATATCGTCTCCCATTATCTGCTCTAATGGCTTTAGAAATACAGTTTTAATACACTATGAATTATTTGCATGAACATAATATGGCACGTTCTTGGACATTTCAATATTAATACTAAAACTAATATTTTGAAACGATACTTGTGTTGATTGTTATAGATTTTTTATTAGAGGCATGTTATTCTAGTTTTATTTGTGATTTTCATAGTGAAATTAATATTGTTAATGTTTTTAATTAAATAATAATTAAACATGTAACTATGCAAATGGTTATCACTACGATTTATTATTAAACCAATCCGTTTCTAAATATGCTCTATATCTTATACAGACTTCTTTCGTATCAAATAAAGAAGATGTGAAATGAAGTATTCTCTCTGTAAAAAAAAAATCTATTCTTTCGTTACGACGTAAAACGTAGATTGAAAAATATATAAATGTATTTCGTAAAAAATATATAAAGCATTTGTTCTTGTTTTATATGAATTTTGGACTTTTTAAATGTCTATACGAATAATTATGCAAATTGTTATCACTACGATTTATTATTAAGCCAATCCGTTTGCAAATATTCTCTATATCTTATACAGTCTTCTTTCGTATCAAATAAAGAAGATGTGAATTGAACTATTTTCTCTGTAAATAAATAATTTACTCTTTCGTTATGACGTAAATCGTAGATTGAAAAACATATAAATGTATTTCTTAAAAAATATATAATGCATTTGTTCTTGTTTTCAATGCATTCTGATCTTTTTAAATGTATACATAAAAATCACGTTAAAATAAGACTTCAGTTATTATTAATTGTTAACAATAAATACTATTGCTTACTTTCTATCATTGTAACAATAAGGTCAATAAAATAGAACAGTTTAATATACTTAAGTGATCATTACAAGATCTTGTGATAGTAGGCCGTAAAAGCGTACAAATCTTAGTCTTGTGTTGCAACTGATATTACTATCTTTCAATCTTATGTAGCATCTCAAATTTCCGACCTTTTTCTCACAGTAAAATCTTGACATTTGTATTATAAAATAATAAGCAAGGTTCACATGGGTAAGTACTTTACGCACCGGTTCGTATGACAGAACAATTACATTTTTTTATAGAACGAGTGCACTGCGGTAATGTACCTTTATTATTGAGATAGGCTTAAGAATATCCGTTTTTATGGAATTTGAAATTACTGTGAATCAACGATATTATAAATAAAGGTACTTTATCTTCATGATATTTTGACAAACAAATGGCACGATAACGCACACATATGTAAAGTAAAATATTATAACGCTACACTGTCTTAGATAAAATGTGGAAGTAGGATAGCATATTCTCAATATCGGTGGTGAAAAAGAAATAGTTATATGTTTCTTAGATACTGGCGGATTAACAACGTAGTCGTCAAAAAGAGGCCAAGTTTTAATAAGGCGCTGTCGAAATAAAACCTCATATATAGATTATCATAAACAATTACATATAAATCCGACGACGTCCCCCATGTTACTCAATATTATTTCTTTTCACACAATAAATTCATTTCTAGAGAAAGTTAACTGAAATAACATTAACCCTGCTCATTGTTCCATCGTTATTATAAATCTTTTTGTTGTTAAAAACAATGTAATTAAATTATTTCAAATCTCTACTTTCATCTCGCCTCCTTATAGAATTATACGGTGGTTTATCTGTTTCAATTCAGCACAGTAAGTCGGACCGACCGAGTTCAATTTACCATGACGCGATTATTGAAACGCGAGATGAAAACGAAAGTTTAATCGACGTTTTTTTATAATTTTCAAGAAAATAAAGGAAAACCTAAATTGATATTTCCTGCTGAAATATTAAAACTGATTGTAGGTTACCACCATTCTGATCTATAACTATATTTACCGTAGAAGACTTTTTACGCCGAACTTTTTTTTTGTAAGTTGTGCCAGTTTTATGAGACATATTATCAATGCATGTTACTATAGCTATTATCGAATTTACTCTGTGTGCTTTGTAGTACATATAAATTAATACTCACGTGATAGACAGGTATGTTTTCTGAACTGCAAGTGTCCATCAGTGCAGCGGCAAACACCCTCAAGGCACGCACTATACGCCACCTTTAATGTACATTGCTCGGAGACTACACATTCTGAACCAAGGAGTGTTGCTGTAAATAAAAATAGTACATAAAAAGTTTTATAATAAATTGGTTTACGTATAGTGTTTATCGCGATAGCAATGGCTTACAAAATTGTTCGACCTGGAATTACTATACCAAATAATTAACCCTTGTATTTTTGGAAAGAGTGCTGAATTGTTAAAAACGAATTAACATATGGAACAATTTACTGGAACAGTTCCAATTGTTTAGTTCCAGAATAATGTAGGATTACTTATATACATTGTACAATACGAGTTAAGTCGTGTTTAAAGTTACATCGCGTTCGCTGAATTAAACTAACAATGATTAAAAATTTAGAACATTCATTTATCTTTTTATACATTAAAACAATATTTAAAATAATGATAGAAGTTATTTTGTTTTGTAAAAGACAAGATCAATCTTATAAAGTTCATTGGGGTGTAAGGGGTGTCGAGTAACATCTTAAGACTTGAGACACTCAAGCCAACCTCACCTGCACGTGGTGCACCGTGCTGATCAACGAACGAGGCAATGACGATAGCGGGGTGGTAGGGTTTTACAGCCCGACTGGGTCGCAACCACCATGTATATAGCGAAAAAGCTCGTCATAGTGACTCGCTTCTGCGCGTCGCGTTTCGGGATCAGCCTGTGTATATCCAGTACCGGGTGACTTTCGTCATTATGGCCGGCATGACAGCGACGACTGGCGATGGATAATCTGTCTCTCGGTGGTTGTCGATGTTTTTGGATTGTACTATGCTTAACATCAGGCATAGTGCAGTCACTTTGTCGTGCTTCAATAAAAAAAAAATAATTGTAGGAAAGAGGTAATTTACAGAGACGATTTTATAATCTAAAAATTCCCTCTAAAACTGAATCGATCTAATCTATGTCAAATTAAATCGCCTAGCTTTTATGAAATTAATTTCGTATGGAGTGACCCAGAGGTAATTCGAGTTGTAGATGTCAATAGATAATATTTCTTTACCTATGAAATTGCCGTTCTGCAGTACTGGCCATTTCGAAATTCGTGGCAGCAACGCGGCACAAGCGGCACGCATCATCAACGACGTTTATGGAGCTAACACTACAAACCAACGCACCACCTGTCATTGGTTTGTTCGCTTCCGTTCTTGGAATTTCGACCTGAAAAGTGAACCTTGCGGTCGTCCGAAGACTTTGGTCCACAATGACGAATTAAAGGCGACTGTGGATGCTGATGATACACAATCTACGGCTGAATTAGCAGCAGCTTTCGACGTTAGCGTCAAAACAATATTGATCCATTTGCGTCAAATTGGCAAGATAAAAAAGCTTGACAAATGGATGCCCCACGAACTCAATGATCGCCAGTGCGAAGTACGCCTCGAGACGTGCGTTGCACTGCTCAAGAGACACACAAATGAAGGAATTTTGAACCGTATTGTTACCTGCGATGAAAAATGGATTCTGTTTGATAACCGCAAGCGCTCAGCAAGTTGGTTGGATCCTGGTTCAGCACCTAAACAATGCCCTAAACAAAAACTTACCCCTAGAAAAGTGATGGCCACTGTTTGGCGGTCTAGCGCCGGTGAGATTCATCACAGCTTCTTTCCAAACGGGGTGAGCATTACTGCAGATGTGTACTATGAAGAACTGAACACAATGATGGAGAAGCTGGCACATTTCCAACTAGCATTGAATACAACGCGCACGACAACGCGCGACCTCATACTGCACAGCAGACGGTTTCCAAGTTGCAAGAACTGGGGTTGGAAATTCTCCGTCATCCGCCCACAAGACCTTGCGCCTACAGACTACTACTTTTTCCAGAATTTCGATAACTACTTGGCGGGAAAAAAATTCAATACCCGAGAGGCAGTACAAAATGCCTTCGAAGAATTTTGTTGCCTCCCGTCCAGCTGATTTCTTTAAGAAGGGCATCAATAAACTGCCACTGCGTTGGCAAAGATGCATTGATTGCATACATGAAACAAATTCGTTTAAATTTTTTCATACAAAACGGCAATTTCATCGTTAAAGACCTAATAAAACCTGATATGAAAAAATACATAGCTAGTATTTGAAGAACACTATGAGTACTGTTTGGCAGCTCGACTATGACTTTAGTATAAAGTAAATAATAGCTTTATTAGTGCCGACATTATTAAGCAGAATTAGTTTTTATTGTGTATATCGGATAATTTTTAATTATCAGAAAATGCTTTTATCTCCTACAAAGACCAATCGTCGCTTAACAAAATAATTATTACGAGTATATCTTCGGTTCTCAATCTGCGGGTCGCATTTTAAAGTATAGGCGGTCTTAATGTGTACAAAAAGTCCATACCCGGGAATTCCCTATATTTTTCCAGTTTAAAAACAAATACTAAAAAAACGATATCATATAATTCATTTTCTATGTTTTCTATGAATACGTTGGTTATATAAGTGTATAAACGCCTAGCCTCTGCTCCCGACTTCGTTCGCGTGGAATAGTTACTTTGGGCTAATGCTAACTGCGTGTTAGCTCGCGGAAGCTCTCAAGGGAAAATACCTCGATTTTGAAACATTCTTCATTGGTGCTTCGCTCCTATTAATCTTAGCATGATGATATAAAGTCTATAACTATCCTCGATAAATTAGCTATATAACACTGAAAAAAAATCAAATCTGACCAGTAGTTCTGAGAATACCCCCTACGACGTCACAAACTCACAAACTTTACCTCTTTATAATATTAGTACAGAAGTATAGATTTTTGTTCGTATTGCATTTGTTTTGAATTGTATTTGTATTTTTCTGTATCTGTACCATATTTGTACCGTATCTGTATAGTAACTGTATTGTATTTATCCTATGTATATCTATTTATATCGTGTCTTTTTCTGCGCCTGCATCTGTATTGGTATAGTCGATCGAGTATTTGAAATTAAATTTCTATGAACGTTTCATTGTCTTAGTTTGTGAGGGTTGTTCGCACGTTTTTACATTTTGACTATTTAGTTTATCACGACACTATAAAAGTTGAGAAACGTTGTTTTACGATAACAACATTTTTTTACAAGTAAATGAGTTTAGTGACTTTCAGAATTATCTTCGTATGGATCGACTTGATAGTGTAACGAATTTCAAAGCGCACTAAGATCAATTACGCTAAGATTTAGAATTGTTTTCGCATATAAAATAAAATGTGATGAACTGGAAATACATGAGAAATCTAAACCAAGCTTGCTTTTTTGTTATCATAAAGCCAACAATGACCACACGATTTTTATTAAATAAATGACGTTGCTAAAGCTCGCACTGTCACGGTTCAGAGTTACAAAATTACGTTTTAATTCAACTCGCTTATCTCCGTCGCTATCTGTTCGCGAGCTTCGTTGACACATTAATCTAAAAACGATGGTACTTGCGTTCTGGGATTCGGTACGGCCGTGCGATGACGCCCGTGAAAATTGTTTCATTAAGTGCGTGACTTTGATTTCTAATCTCGAGATATGGTCTAATTTCCTAAACAGATTCAAGGTCGTTTCGATTTAATTTGTAGGCTTGTAATGGTACGTTATGTCTTCGGAAAAGTTACTTTTATTGCTAAACTACAGTACCGTTTGATCGATTAGCACAAAACTTCGCACTTCAAAGTATTTTTTGTTTGGAGAAGCTTTTAATGCTATTTAATGATAGTAGAAGAAAAATTAATCATACTTACAATATATGATGGTACCATGCTTCGAAAGGAAACATTAAACTACAAGCTGTAGGCTATTTATTAGACTACTATTATTGTAGGTGGTAGAGCCCCGCTGAAGCTATTTTTGTTTTTAGTATGAATGGGTCGGCTCCTCCGGGGTAGTACCACCCCTCTCACAGAAAACCGACGTGAAATAACAGTGCTTGCATTGTTGTGTTTCGTTCGGGCAGTGAGAGAGCCGGAGGCCCACCTCCCTTCCTCTTTCCTTCTTTTCCTTTCCTTCCCGTCCCCCTTCTCCCATATACAGGCTGGCAACGCGCTTGCGACGTCCCTGATGTCGCTAGTGTCTATGGACGGTGGTGATCACTAAACATCACGTGACCCACCAGTTCGTTTGCCTCCTATGATATATAAAAAAAAAAACTACTGAGAGTAGTACACTATATGTATATGCTCTGGTTATGTGCGAAAAATAGATCTAGAATTGAGAAATTCCTATGTTAACTATTTAAAAAAAGTTATCTAGTACATGCCTTTCATCATTATTCTTAGTTGAACATTGTTTCCTATATGTCTAGCATTACTATCTAATTTTTATCTATATACATATAAACTGTTATCTCACTCTTCAGAAATGCAGTAAAGGCGTATAGAGCAAAAAGATCGATTATATTAGCTCGAAATGTTTATTAAAATAGAAATGACATCTATACTAATATTATAAAGAGGTAAAGTTTGTGAGATTATGATGTTGTGACGTTGTAGGAGGTAATCTCAGGAACTACTGGTCCGATGTGAATAATTCTTTCAGTATTATATAGCTTACTTATCGAGAATGGTTATAGGTTATAATTCATCACGCTAAGACCAATAGGAGCGGAGCATAGATGAAAAATGTTTCAAAATCGTGATGTTTTTTACTTTTGAGAACTGCTGCGTGTTAATGTTAGTGTATCTATTCCACGCGAACGAAGTCGCGGGCAGAGACTTAGTTTTTAATATAACACTTCCTTAATGCGGGTTGCAAAGTAATAATACTTTAAATATTAAGGAGAGGCGTGAATGGCGTGCAATATATGAATTATGCGTGACTAGCCTCTGCCCGTGACTTCGTTCGCGTGGAATAGTTACTTTGGGCTAAAGCTAACATGCAGCAGAAGTTCTCAAGGAAAAAAATCACCGATTTTGAAACATTCTTCATTGGTGCTCCGCTCCCATTGGTCTTAACGTGATGACATATAGCCTATAACCATCCTAGATAAATGAGCTATATAGCACTGAAAGCATTTTTCAAATCGGGCCAGTAGTTCCTGAGATTACCCCCTACAACGTCACAAACTCACAAACATTACCCCTTTATAGTATTAGTTTAGATGAGTTCACCGAAATTACTAATAACTTTGTTGCAACGCAAATGGTAAACTGTTATGTATGGACGAAAGCTACTGCCTACACTCTTTACCATTTTACCTTAATGCTATGACCCCATTATTCCTTTTTTTACTACTATCTAGTTTAAGTGCTCCACATTTTTCGTTATTCTGAATAATTCATTGCGTAATAAAAATAGCTACATTTTGCGTATTAATTTTTTTTTTATGTCATATAGTAGGCAAACGAACATGCGGGTCACCTGTTGTTAAGCGATCACCGCCGTCCATAGACACCAACAACCCCAGAGGAGTCGCAAGTGCGTTGTCCGCCTGTGTTTGTGGGAATGGAGAGAAAGGGGGAGGGGAAGGAAGAGGAGAAGGGAGGGTAAATGGGTCTCCGGCGCTCTCACTGACCAAACGAAACGCAACAATGTAAGCACTGTTACTTCACGTCGGTTTGCTGTGAGAGGGTGGAGCTACACTGGACGAGCCGTCCCAGTCAGGCTGAATACAGAACAAGCAAACAAACAAACAAGAAAACGAGTTAATATTCCATTGTTATTATAAAGTTTCCAAACTTCTAACTCATACGTTTAAAATCGGTTGCAACACATATTCCGGGCAGATAAACAAACAAACATAAATGAAGTAAACGATAAAAACCCATTAACTTTGTAGAACTTATTTTTTAAAACCTGAGTATGTTATCAGACACTGGATTGAAATTCTATACATTGTTTTTTTTTACTACAAGCTTAATTTATTGCTTATAACTTTACTGAATCTTAATAAGCTATAAATATCAAGCATTTACATTTCTTATTAAAGTGTCTACCTATAAAATGATAATAGTGAGTAACGAGATACTTAAATAAGTAATTGATGACCTATATTGTATAGTCACTATAAAATTATAAATGGCTAAAATTTTATGGCGTCTTTTGCGAATTTCGACGTATTTTTCTGGCACGTGTAACTTTTATTTTGTACGCTTTATAAGACTATTCACAGGAAAATAAAGCGTTTATATAATCTAATTCAAAGAAATTCATAGATAAATAATTCAAATAATTATTCGAATAAATCGATGAGGTGTCCGTTCGTGAACTTTGCCACATAGATAAGTTTAGGGTCGCGCAAATAGTACCGTACCGTTTATGGAACGCACGCTTTCATCTATCATAACGGTTATCAGCAGTTAGTTATTCGGATTCAAAAATATCTGAGTCATTGTACATGAAGGATCTCAAAAAATACTATAAAACATTGTATGCAATTAACTAACATTTGTTGTATATTTGACATGTGCTTTGCACAGTAATTGAATGTATCCGATATTTCCGATAAATATGAGCAACACTGAATGAGGTATAACAAAAATGTACTAATAATAACATTATATTCAATCTCATGTCACAAAATTGTATAGATAAGTTCTAAAACAATTATATAAAACTAAGTGCCCATATAAACATTATTTTAAATAATTTATAGGTTTTAGAGTTTTTTTTTAATGTATCCTATTCTGAAGAATCTTGGTTCGCACCTATTTTTTACTTGTAATGTGTTGTATACGTAAAAAATCGTAAGTCATTTATTTAACTATTAACTGTTTTAGATTTAATGCGTTTATTGTTTTTTTCTTCGGTTATCTTTAGATTGTACTCCACAAAACCCGCGCCGGAGCCAACACAGCCCAATGGATGAACCTATTCGGTGTTATTACAAAAAAGTTAATTACATATTGATACTTGATTTAAAAAGGTTAAGTTTTAAATTCACCGCGCTCTATTAATATTCACCATCGAGCTCTTTTGTCTCGTTTTGTTTAGGTTAGGTTAGACTTGCGAAAAAAGTATAACGCGAACTTGCTTCGGGCGAGCGCGGTTTATTTAGTATAAAATCTTTTTTTTTCTCGAAATGACTACGCTATTTACCCAGCAAAGTCTTAACAGCATCACCGGACCACTAAGGTGAGCGCTTAGGGCACTCAGCCGATTTTATTTGACAACTAGCTCAAGGGTGCACGGCACACCTCGGTTTGGGCTGTTGCCTGATATGTGCAATTCGCGACCTATCTGAGCTGACCTTGTTTTTTTTACATGGGGAAATCCCTTCGGATGCCCACCCTGGCCGGGCAGCTAGGGTGGGGTATGTCCGACTTGCACGGACTAAAACCCCATGGTGCCTCCTTACACCTGTTGGCCGGGGAGCAGGAACTGCCTATAGCACTACTTCTGCTCACCCGGCAGGTGTCGGCCCCTTATAAGGGGCCCCTTCTGCGGCCTGAGGGATCAAGGTGGAAGAACCCTCAGGGAGGGGCGGGTGTTGAACCCCCCACCCGACGAACTGTGGGAGTCGCACGGCACTATGCCCCCCCCCCACCACGTGGGCCTGCTATTATGCTGGACGACGGACGTGCCCGCGTCACGTCGCCCGCAGGCCCTTTACGGCGGCCTTAGATCGTCTCCGACCCGTCGCCGCCGTGTTCGTCGGCCGCGGGAGAGGAGCCTGGTGGTCTGCTCTCTCTCCCTCTCCGCCGCCTCCTTAGCGAGCATAACTATCTCGCAGAATGAGGCGACGGAGTTCCACCCGGTCTCGCTCTCGACCATCTTGCAGACGACAGTCGAGAGCGAGAGATCCGGGCCGATGGCCGCGACGAGCTCGCGGCGTGGCACATCCCAGGCGGCACAAACTTAAGCTAACTATTCATACATATATGAGTGTGTACCAAGCATACATACCTCAACAACTCCTATATATATTTCGTATCAGATAATTTTCTAAACTATTTCAGTTCGATAAGGGAAAGAAACAAAACCCTTCCACTTTCATGTGTAAGCGTGTATGGGCGCACGTTTGTGGGGGTGATATGTGTAATGTTGTTGCAGTGATGTAAGATTTTGTGTCACTGTATCGCGCGAGCAGCGCACTCAAGGGCTCCACGTCGAGGGAACGGATTTAGGCTTGAGCCGCTGCCGAGGGGGGCCTAAACTGTTAGCAAGTATTTAATACGTATTTAAGTGTTTTGTAATAACACCGACTAGGTTTTAGCGTTTGAGAACCATCTCATCTAATGTTAAATGATGATGCAGTTTGAGATGGTAAATACGTAAATCCTAGAGCGAGCTGGTTCTCAAATGCAAGTGCCGGAATACTAACATGTGTTTGACGATAGATTTTCAGCTTGAAATGGTAGCTAGGTAAGCGAAGAAAAAGCCCTACCGCAATGCTATGGTTTCCTCATGATGTTTTCCATGACCGAAAGATCCGACACAGTTGCAAAGATTCGAACTAAGTCAAATAAGATAGCATCGCTTTAAAATAGAATTATATCGCTAATGTCATAAAGTACCTATTGCTCACGGCTTTGTTGCGTTAAGGTAGGTTAGACCCATCTTGATCGCCTCCTCCCGCCACCGTAGCCGGACCTAAGGATAGGTGGGTCGGGCGGCCCACTTTCCTATGGCACAGGTCCGGCGGACGAAGGAGACGGTCGGTGTGTACCCGGCTGTCTCTTTACAAGACGAGGCCCGGCGGTGGCACTTCTGCTGCTGGGCCACACCGCTGGAGCGGCACGATGAAGTCTATAGAGATCTCGTGCCGCCCCAGTCATAGCGCAGGACATACACCGTGGGGTTTTAGTCCGTGCGAGTCGGACATAACCCACCCTCTCCCCCGGGAGGGTCGGGTATCCAAGAGGGATTTCCCCACGTTAAAAAAAAAAAGGTTAGACCCATCTCTCGGGAACAGTCCTTTTTCTGGTTTAATGGTATTCTATGTACTTTTTCCGAACCCTTGATAACATTTGTTTGTTACATTTTCACAATTTCGCTACTAAACTGGTAATCATGACAATTTGGAAAAAATATCAAAGATAGAAAAGGATGTAGAAATTATTTATGCAGAAAAAGGTACTGTTTTCGAGGGTTATGTTAAATTTACGTTAACATGAACGTAATCGCGAGCAAATGTTAGTTCAATATAAGGTTAAACTTCTCATATAAGTAAGGCGTAATATTGTTGGTAATTGTCGAAATGAAGTCTATATGGATTTTATGAGTGGTCTTTATTTATTACTAAGTTCTGTCCGCGACTTTATCTTTATTTATTACTAAGCTCTGTCCGCGACTTTGAGCTAACGCTACACGCAGCGGAAGCTCTCAAGAAAATACCCCGATTTTGAAACATTATTCATTGGTGTTCCGCTCCTATTGGTCTTAGCGTGATGATATATAGCCTATAATCTTCCTCGATAAGTGAGCTATGTAATACAAAGAATTTCAAATCGGGCCAGTAGTTTCTGAGATTACGCTCTACAACGTCACAAACTTTACCTCTTTATAATATTAGTATACAAAATCCCATATCTCTTGTATCTCTCTTTACTCTAAACAAAAACTAAACTAAACATATTTTTGGTATCATATTGGAACAAAGAAGCTAACTGTTAAATAATGACTAGGAGCCAACCAACGACTAGTACGAACACTGTCACGGAACATTACCTGTGTTACGACATTTGCGTGTAATTAAAATCATTATGACTCGAAAAAAATGCAAATTATTATCTAAGACTGTATATATATAACTGTACATTTGAACATGATATTTTGGCATTACAGATTATTAGCTTTTGATGTCGGCTTATAGATGTAAATTGGAAATTTTCTTTTGGAACAGTTTGTGGATGAAAAGAATACCCTATGTTTTTTTTGTCCCCTCTGACAACGTGTAAGCAAAATTACATAATGATTGGTTGAATACTTTAAATAATGTATGAAAGCGTAACAAGTTCATAGGCGTATTTATAAAATTAATTATCTTATTTTGTTGTGGTAGAGTCACGCTGAAGCTATTACTGGCTTTAGCATGAATGACTCGGCTCGCTCGGGTACTACCACCCGACACACAGGAACACCGAAGTGAAGTAACAGTGCTTGAGTGCTTGCATTGTTGCGTTTCGTTCAGTCAGCGAGTGCGTTGGAGGACCGTCGTTCCTACTCCCAACCCCTTTCCTCCCCTTCCCTCCCTTCTCCCCTCCCATTCGCACCATTCTCCTCAAACGCAGGCTGGCAACGCACTGGTGTTGCTAGTGTCTGTGGACGGCGGTGATCACTTAACATCAGGTGACACGCCTGTTCGTCTGCCTGCTATGATATATATAATAAATGTATTTTTATATTTTTCGTTTATAAGATCCTTTATTGAAGTTCCGTGGAAATAATTTTCCAAAGTTTATTGTATCCATGTAAATTACTATTGTTAAAAATTTGGACTACATTCACGTCTATTATTAAGTGGACTGTATTTTCAAATTCTGTGGTCAAATATTACTAGGTAGTTGTACCAATGTACAATGTTATACATTTTCGTAAAAGCAAATGATTTGATCTCTTAAAGTATTCAGATTTATTCACATGTGATGCATATCTGGGTTAATGGACAGAGATGCAATAATGTACAGAAAAACTCATGTTCCGCAACCGTGATTTGAAATCACTACAAGTAGGTAAGAAATTGTTGTAACAACAAAGAACAATACGCCAAGGGTCGGAGTAATGTAACCTTTTAAGAAAAGTAAGTTTATAGATTCATAGTAATACGGGTAAAAATATTGATTAAAACAGTAAAAAAAAGTAATTAAGCTTTTAACTTCCAAGTTATTGCCGCTCGTAAACGTGTTTTAATACTTTTTCATACATACATACAGAGTTTCAAAATAAATAAAAATGGTGCAAAACTGTCGAGATACTCATAATGTATGTGCCAAGGCTGGCACAGCGGGACTAATTTATAGCATTTTGATCAGAGAGTAACACTGAGCCGCGCTTGCATTGTTGATCAAAGTTTATATAAATTGATAGAGTAAGTGTAATCGAGACTTATTTAACTTAGAATAAGGATGTATTGGTGTGATAATGTGGCACAGAATTTCTATTGTCATATCATTTTATTTAGCTTTGGATATAACAAACATACAAATAAAATTGCTTTGCAAAAGTTGCTTGTACAGGTCAATTTCCGAAATTTTTAATCGATTTTAACCATTAACCTAAATTCAGTTATGAGTTTGTGTTCATATAGTGAAGTCAATTATTATCTTATTGCAAACAGCAGTAACAAAATTTATAAAAAAAAAAAGATAAATTTAAACGAAGTATTACGAACAAAGTCGCGTACATCAACTAGCAAATAATAATATATGTATGTGTAATAAATATTTTGTAGAGCTACATACATGAAATATTATATCGCAGTTTTTTTTTTTTATATTAAAGGCAAATCACAGTTAATATTGTACAAACAATAGTATTAAAAATCAAAGAAAAAGACAATGACAAGGCTTGGGAACTTTATTCTATCATAGGAATATTTTTACGAAACAATATTTATTAGTCATGTATGTTTAAAATTCTAGGCACGTTAATTATATTTACGAGTCACGAATGACCATGCGATTGACCGTTTTTATGACATACTGACCAGGAGGAAATTAAAATGACAAGCTGACAGCTAACACGAGCTAAACTGACGTTTAGATACGTGTTTATAGTTCGTACATACCTTAGATATTTTCGCAACAATGAAACGATGCGCTGCGGGAGTGGAGGTCAATTTAAATTCAACGTATTATTTTTTATAAATTGACCTGTGCCTTAACGGTAACTTGCAAATAGTTCCGCGTGTTAGTTATACGTGGATCAAGTTACTATAAAAGGATAACGCGAGAAAATTATGAGTTATAGATAGAGTTGATGGCTCGCTAGAGGGTATTACATGGGATCCTCGTTTGAAATGCCGTCAAACAGGACTCGCGAGTCCAGAAAGTATGTTACCCATTGGATCCGTCTAGAATTCCTCCTTATACCGTAAGCAACAAATATATTCACAATTCGATTCAATGCCTTAGAATTTATTGTAATGCTACCTTTAGGTATACTGGATCTTTATTTTGAGTTACATGGTCATTAGTAACGGTTTAATCAATAGAAATTCAGTAATAGTGCTTTTAAAAGGGTCATTATTCTTTTTTTTATTAGCGTCTGATATTTTTGAAAATTTACCATCTATTTGTATTGTAAATTAAATATTCATTCCTATATTGGCACTGGAGGGTTTACGAATGAATCTTAAGTGTATTAATTACCACAATACCATTAAAACTGCTGTAAAATACGAAACGTTCTCCATTAATAATGTTGAAGTATATAAACTGAGGGCTTATAAAAATGCAGTTATATCTTCGAAGAATCAGAGCATTATCTTTTATACTGTTTCGCTTTTTTTCTGCAGACTCTTGATCCTCACCTTTGTTCTGATTTCGTTTCTTTATTACTTTAGAAAACCGTTTTAAATTTAGTGCAGCTTAAATGCAATTTTAAAGTGACCAAGTCAGGACATTATTATTATACTTAACTAGTTATGACTAATTGATAATGTTTTTATTAATATTATCATTTTTCTTGTTATAGGTTTAACAGGTATTATATAAAAAATGCTAATAACTCGAATTTCTTATTGAAATTATAACCTTTATGGTGGCTTAATTTATTATTTTTGACTATGATTTTTAGATTGTAATCCATAATGTCTCAACCCAACTACCTAATAATTTATTCTGAGGATTGTGTATTATCATTTATATTTAATATTCGTGAACGTAAAATTATAATACCTAATTCAGATGTTCTTTTGTACTTATTTTCTCAAAATTTGGATTAATTTAGCTATGGTAATTTCTTCTTGATACATTTAGACACAACTGTCGACGACTGTACCTATTAATTCTTACTCTTCATTGTGTACATGTGTATGTATGTGTAAATGAACAGTGGTGATTTAATTATTTTCAGTTAGTGACACAATACTTTAAATTTCGAGTTAATACCCTTGCCTTAACAAATAAGGCATCTACGTGAATGCTTACAAAACCACACTAATTAGCTAGTTCTTAACAATACTTATTGATACTTCTTTTATTTACCGATACTTTTACGTATCTATGTAAGCATATGAAATATAAATATTTGTTTGTACTATCTAAATAATAGCCTTTTGCTAAATAAATATGAAAGAAATATCTTTTATAAGGATACAAACGTAGCCGAAGACGCGGACAGTTGATACTATTTTACAAAAAAAAACAATGTACATTTTGATTATAGTTAAGTGTCAATTCTCGAAAAAAGTTCGTATATCTGTTTTAAATATTGCATGTAACGGAAAAGAATATTAAGTTTTCAGTAATATAAAAGTTAATGTCGTTGGCTATGATCAGAATGTCTATGGTTATTGGGCATCGAGTGAAAGTAATTTGTGTACTTCACCACAAACAGCGTAAGGATCATTAGTTTCAGACGTGCCAATGAGATTGAAGAGAAAACCAGTTGTTAAATGCCTTCAATCATTGAAATAGGAATAATCATGAAATAACTCTTATTATAGTAGAAACATAAATTAGATGTATTGCTCTTATTTTATATTTAATCTGTGCACTCTTTATCATGTAACTAAAAAAAATAATGCAATATTATTAATTGACCTTTGTAATACTATAGTATTATAAATGTGGTAAAACTGAGAATAAGATTAATAATATTGATTATTTAAAAAAGATTAAGTTAAGGGACGCAATGGCAATTTCTAGATGGTAGAACCACGCTGAAGCTATGACTGGTTTCAGAATAAATGGATTAACTCACCGGAGTATTACCACTCTCTCACAGAAAACCGATGTGAAGTAACAGTGCTTGCATTGTTGCGTTTCGTACGGTTAGCGAGAACGCCGGAGGACAACTTGCCTCCTCTTCTTTCCCTCCCACCCTCTTTCCCCTCTCCCCTTCCCCACCAACACGGGCTGGCAACGCACTTACGACTCCTCTGATGTTCCTGGTGTCTATGGACGGTGGTGATCACTTAACATCAGGTGACACACCTGTTCGTTTACCTCCTATGATATAAAAAAAATTGGCTCAGTAGTTAGTGTATTCGAACACCACGTCAATGGACATAGGTTCGAATGCTTGCAAATGAGCCAGGTTTGCCGTTGAAGGAAAATACTGTAATAAAATCACAGTGTGATGCTGGAGCTTTTATCACTAAGCCAGTTTAAATAGCTACCACCCTAAAAGTAAAATCTGTTGCCAAGCAATTATGGGTGTGTTCCGATAGCTGCACTTTTTTTTAACTTTATTTTTGGCAATCAATCTTTCAGATTATTACTGCCATTTTCATGTAGTCAATTATATTACTATAAGCGTCGTACGATCATTTCAATATTAAGCGTCGTGTGAATCAATATTCTCACGAGATGGTAGATCCCTTGTTAGAACCTTCCAGGGAGTTTTTGTGGCATCTCAGAATTCCATGCTCCGTGGTATTATTTTCCATTCACTTCACTTATGCACAATAAAGCAATTATACTGCGTAAAATACCACCAAATTTACAAAATATAGAGTCAAATAATACAAGATTATGAATAAAATATAAAATCCACTACATGACAGACTTTAAATCCCGAAAACTCGATAGCTGCACTTAAGATCCAGTGTTCCTAGGTTAAGTGTGTTTACCATCTCGGGACACACTATCGTTTAACACCGGATAAGATTGTGATCATATACTAAAACCTAAAAAGGTATATTAAAAAGTTGTAAATAGTACTAAATTAAAGGTTGCGTATTGTTTACTTAGGTACATAACTTCAATAAAGCTATCAATCAGATAATGGTAGTCGCAGTATTGCGGTTATGTCAATTACAATCTTTCTGGGTCATTATTATATTATACAATATACAATTACTAACAACTAGGTTGTATTTAGAATTGATAGGTCTATTTAATAATCAGTTTCACAGTTAGTTATTGTATTTAATTTCACTGTAAACTTATATTTGAATAAATGAAGAGTGTGTTCATTGGAAGCAAATCAAACTTTATCTCTCAAATATTTTTATTATACAGTAAATAAAACAGAATTAAAATACTTTGAAAGAGTCACCAGAACGTCCTTAACTTACTGAGACCGTAATTATAACCTGATGTTAAGTCATAACAGCCACCCATAGACATTAGCAACACCAGGGGACTTGCAAGTGCGTTGCCAACCTGTTTTTGAGGAAATGGAAAGAGGGGCAGAAGGAGAGGGGAGGGGAGAGAAGGGGAAGCGGGCCTCCAACGCTCTCGCTGACCAAACGAACCGCAACAATGCAAACACGGTTTTCTGTGAGAGAGTGGGACTACCCCGGACGAGCCGACCCATTCTTGCTGAAACTAGTAATAGCTTCAATGTGGCTGTACCATCTTCATAAGCCTACGAATATCACAATCGCAAATTCACTATACAGTTTCTATTCGAGTTTGAGGACTTCCCTAGTATATCTTCGAAATTTAAGATCCAATGCTAATGACATTAACTAGACCTTCATAAAAATATCCTCTTCCTAATAAAAAAAAGCCAAGATATAAAAGTTACGAAGTTCTGATGTAACTAACACAAAGAAACAGTCGAATTGTGAACTCCTTTTTTAAGTCGTCGTTAATACTAAAAAATGTCCGCGATGATTATTAACGTGTGTACATATACCATATGAAATGGAAAACTACTTACATTCAAGACAAGTGGTGTTGTCAACCCGAGCGTAGTATGGTTGACATGTGCACACGCCTTTATCGCAGTGAGCGTTGGTTACACCGCAGTCCGAGTTGCCTTGACATCGTGCCCCTAACTGCGTCGCGTTCAACTGCGTTATCTGATGAACAAAATACTTTTTAAATTTACGTGCTTACGTTTCCCTTTGTTGACACGAAAACATCGCGTTTTCGTGTCAAGATTGTCAAGTTTCAATTTATTAGTTAAGTTTTCTGAGATTTATTAAGATTCATGTTTAATTTGCCAGTTATTATAGTAGTGTGACTTAAAATTAGAGGGTGGTTAAGAATACGATTTACAAATTATTAAACGACGAATGG
>JACEII010000039.1:907848-1046783 GCA_014332785.1 Antheraea mylitta | reverse complement strand
GAGCTACGCTGAAGCTATTACTGGTTTCAGCATGAATGGATTGTCTCGCCCGGGGTAGTACCATCCGACTCACAGAAAACGGATTTTATTTTGGCAACCAGCTCAAGGGTGCACGGCACACCTCGGCTTGGCTGCTGCCTGTTGCATGCAAAATCGCGACCTATCTTAGCTAACCTAGCTAAATATTCATATATGTATGAGTTGTTGAAACGCATTTGTGTACCAAGCATACACGCCTCAACAACTCCTCCATATATTTATTATCGGAAAATTGAGAGTTTTTCAGTTTGATAAGGGAAAAAGTAAACCCTTCCATTTTCGTGTGTAAGCGTGTAGACGTGCACGTGTGTAGGGTGATCATGTAGTGTTGTAGCAGTGATGTATATTTGTGTGTCACCGTATCGCGCAAGCAATGCACTCAAGGGCTCCCTACCGAGGGATCGAACCTAGGCTTGAGCTGCTGCTGTGGGAGGCCTAATCAGGTGTGCTGGAGCGAAATTAATCTCCAGACCACGGCGGCGTGATCTGTGGTTACGCGGGCGTGGGCGTGAACACGCCCTGTTTCGAGGGACAGGCTGGTACTGATCGTTCGGAACACAAACGAAGTCGAGGCTGTCAGCTAGTTGAGTTACGTTAAGTTATAACGTAGATAGTATTATACTAAATATTAGTTATATAATATCCTTAATTCATTAACCTCTATTCAACTGTTATTGTATTTATTGTTATTTTTTTATATCCTCATATATATTTATAAACATTAATATCCATATTTATTTACAATTCTAATATACTCATCTATTATAATTCTATAAAACTGAGGGAAGCTATAGCATAACTTTAAATGTAAGTAAAATTGTCGATTTCAACTTTTCAGATTATTGTAATAAAATTATAATGAGCAATTAAATTATCAATATTTTTTATCTATCTTGTTAAGACTTCAAATTACCAACTGTTATCAAAAATGTATCCAATACTTTCCAATAATAACAGAACGATAATAATAATAGCTGATTTTATACGAGAACAATGGGTGGTCGTTTCTCATAATCATAAAATTGGATCATTGTAAATAAATTTAGTTACATCCACAATACAATTGGATTTGTTCTCGTTAACTATCAAATAATTGTATTCGCTATAAGTAACGGGTGTATTGTGTTATTCACAGATATAGTAACCCAATTTCGGTGTAATCAAATTGAAACTGATTTTTTTATATTTAATAACAATTGTCGAAATTCAAACGAGGAATGGCAAAAACTTCTCCGTTATCGTTTCTTTCGTGCCAATTGCGGTAACATAGGCTGTGTGTTACAGTGCCCATTATCAGAAGCTGTACTTGTGGGTAGCCCTGTATTATAACTAATTACATGGGATAGGTGTGTCTTGTACGATGTAATTTATATTTCCTGATGTTTTTCTAAAATAGGTAATGACTTCCGTGGTCGTCTTTATTTGTTTTGTGTTTTATTGTATTGTTGTATGTTTAATGTTCACATTTATTTTACGGCTGAAATTATTTTCATTTAAGTATATAGATAATGATTAAACTTTATTAATCTATTTCAATAATGCTAGTTGGTGATTGGAATTCTGGTCTCTTGAGAATTGTTTTGTTATATCGTGGGAACTGTGATTTATTTAATTGTGGGTTTTCTTTTTTTTAATGTAACTTTGTAACTACAACTTTATTCCTACACTGTCAAGGAATATATACTTTCTGTATATTCGAAAAAAGGAAACTAGCTGTTACCCGCGACTTCGCTTGCGTTATCCGGCGCGTTGCACTATATTGCTTGCCTCAATTCTCCACGACGGAGAAAATACACATCACTAAATGCAAAGCGCTTATAAAAATAGTTTAGTGATAGTTTGTACTGAATGAAGATACTCTGATATTTTTCTTAAATAACGGCCAAATGTCTAATAAGTAAAACTACAAAAAAATGGTCGAAATCTATCCAGTAGTTTTTGCGTGATGCGCACACGACAGACCTCTTTTATTTTATTCATATAAGAAGGTGAATATTGCTATTTAAAAAAAAAACTAAATCACCAAACTCTATGAGTGCCACTACCTTGTTAGAACATTGAAATGAACGCAATAAACTTGTAATATCATTATATAATCGACAATGGCAGTAATAATTTACGAGAAAAGTGGTTGTCAAAAATAAAATAAGCTATCAGAGTAGACCCCCCTCGGCAGTGGATCAAGCCTAGTTCATTCCCTCGGCGTGGAGCCCTTGAGTGCGCTGCTCGCACGATGCAGTGACACAAAATCTTACACCACTGTGACAACATTACACATATCACCTCCACACACGTGCACGAATCTCTTATCGAACTGAAATAGTTTAGAAAATTATCCGATATGAAATATATATAAGTTGTTGTGGTATTATGCTCGGTACACATATATGTTCCAACAAGTCATATATATATATATGAATAGTTAGCTTGGGTCAGCTAAGATAGGTCGCGAATTGCACGTATCAGGCAACAGCCCAAGCCGAGGCGTGCCGTGCACCCTAGAGCTAATTATCAAAATAAATCGGTCGAATGCCTTAAGCGATCGCTTTAGTAGTCTGGCGATGCTGTTAAGACCTCGCTAGGTTAATTTAAAATTCAAAAAGAAAAAACTGTATAAAAGGACGTCTTACCAGTCTTCAAAGTACGAGTCCTGTGGTAAAAGTAAATCGATTCCTATATATTACAATAACTGATCTAGAAATGCTATGAGCCGTAGCATCGGTGTTTAGTTTTATGCATAAAAAGATATTATTAAAATATTCATCACTTTTACTTTCAACAATCAATTTACACTTGCAATGTTTATGTCAATCGTGTTATTCGCTCATGAATATTACTATTATTGTTGTATTAAAAAAGGAAAAATAAACTATTCACGTTTTCTATAGATATCATCGCCGATAATTAAACATTGTTTGCCATCACGTAACAGTAATGTAATTATACGTTTTGAAGTACGACATAATAATTAATGCATGCAACCGTCATATTATGCTTTGCTTTCGATTTTACTTTCATGGAAATGTTATTTATAAACGTTCAGGCCAATGAACGCTATAACTACGTACCTTAAGAATAGTTATTATAAGTCCTCGTGTTGAATATCTGATACCTTTAAACGAGCTATTCTTGTATATTTTTATATTGTTATATATTCAGGATCTTCGAAACGGCGTCAACAAATTCCGTGAAAGATAATATGTAGGTGGTTTCGGGGACGATAAATCGATCTTGCTAGGTTTTGATTCATAGAAAACTTTTTTATCTAAGTTTTCAGGCAATGAAAAAATATAGCTAGAATATAAATTTAGCCGCCGCTGTGAAAACAAAAATAATCAGATGGAAATCGACTGCTTCGAAAATCCGTCTAACCCATTTCGAATCCGAGTGACAGCTAAAGAGATATCTTTTTAATATATTTTCTTTCCGGTTATAGTTTCTTGCCGGTTCTTCTCCATAACTGACTTATTATCTGAACCAGTAGTAGTTTTGACTTTCATAAGTGCCTTATTAGGGCCTAATCTGAAAAGTATTTTTGATTTGATGATTTGATTTGGCACTTCGGAGAGAAGAGTGAGACGTCCTGCTAAGGTTGGCTTTCATCAATTTTGTGAAGCGTTTTCTCTATCGCACAAATTTCGCTTACAGTCTCGGTTTTCTCTCCGACCAAATCAAAAGCCGGGTATTGTAATAATCTATTAAATACTCGTCATTATTTAAAAGAAATATGCTCAAATTAATGAATAATTGTTTGAAACACATAGTCGGTAAGACAGTGTTATGTTCTCCAATAAGGTATCAAAGCATATTACCAATTTACAGTGCAAAAAGTCAAGAACCGTACTCAGCAACTTTTACTGTCAAAATGTAGATCAAGTGAATTTAGTGGTTTCTGAAAATAAACCTCTCTTTGTACATCTGATCAAATAAATGTAAACGACAGTAAGCGACATATATACTTGTATAATTTTAATAAGAGAAACATACAAAAAAGGTCGATCGAGTTTCTTGCAAGCTCTTTTCAATAACTAGGTTGTTTTCTGAACCGGTAGCAGTATTTGACTTTCGTAAATAACTTTCTGAGGGCCTAAATTAAATAAAGTATATTTGGATTCGATTTTCGACACCAAATCCTTTCAAGAGTTGCGAACTCATTTTGTGCAGCCTTTCCTATGTAAAATAATTTTTAAATTGATTAAGTTTATTATATTCAAATTTTTTAAATAATTTTAAAAGACTGACACGATTGATTTTCATGATTTTAAGATTGCAGAGCATAATCAATCTCGCAGACTATTATATCGTTAAATTGATTTGTTATGGATGAATGTGTCAAGCTATAATAATCAAATCGAGATAAGAATTTATTTCTATAGGTAATGTTTATTCTCATAACAAAGGTAAATTAAGTTTAATAATTATTGCTTTCTTTTACAAAACTTAGGATACAATTTCAGACTACCTACCTTGTTAAGTTGAGATACTGTGTATATTAGTGATATGTGATTTTCTTAATTCACAGTATACGGGTAACTAAATAAAAATCCTTCCATATAATAAGAATGTAAATATAAGGTGTCTGTATTTTTCGATTTTCGTGAAAAAAATTGTTGCAGGAGTCTAGGAATAAGTAATAAAATACATTTCAATCATTTTTAGAAATGTCTGTCTGTCAGTTTGTGTGAACACGCATCACTTCTAAAATACTGGGTTTACAATAAAACCATACCAAGAAAATCATAAAGCATATCTTCGATAAAACCATAGTTTTTGTTTTATTAAAATCGGTTCACTCTATCAAAAGTTATTGTATTTTTAATGGCGACGCGGCGTAAGTACGAGAGAAAAGTAGACATACATTCAGATGATTTTATTAATCACTGATTTTTACATAAGGTTCCACGCGGACGAAGTTACGGGCACAGCCAGTCAACAATATAATTTTGTTTTAAACAATATAAAGTTATTAAAAAAAATGTGCACCAAATATGTTAAGAAATTAAATGTAGGAAAACGGACAAAGTATCGTGTCCTATATAAATAATGAAAGTTTTATTATAATCGTTAAAAGACCGGCTCTATAGGTAAACACTATTTATTTTACAGTTTATTACGTTAGAAAGCTTAGTAAATGCCTTATCCACGTCTAAGATATCCAGTTGTATTATAACGCGAACTGATGGACATTTGCCAGCAAAGTTTATTGTCTTTTATGTTCGTGCCAATTGAGAAGTCAGTTTAGAATGTTAACGCACCTTTCCAGGATATCAATATGTATATGTATGTATTGCCTTAATATTATAAACTACTTCTAACCTGCGATTTCGTTCATGTAGTATTTAGCATAAATTTTTTATGACGTGTAAAAGTACACATGAGGCATACGCAGTACTGGACGTCGCTTCTTTGTTATATTTACACTAAACCTATTTTTATAAATAGAATTTGTCTAAGATACTACTTATAACACCAGCTATCTGTCTATCAAAGTTTCTTTAAAATCGGTTCAACTGTTTTGGATATACGTCACGTATGTACAAACAGATTTTATCTACGCAGTATTTAGCATACATTTTTTGTGACGTGTAAAAGTACACGTGAGGCATACACAGTACTGGAAGTTGCTTCTTTGTTATATTTACACGTACCTTAATTTTTTTGAAAAATTTAGTCTAAGATACTACTTATAACACGAGCTATCTGTCTGTCAAAGTTTCGTCAAAATCGTTTCAACCGTTTTGGAGACAAGTCTGTACAAACACAAAAACAGAGACGAACACTTTCAAAATAGATTTTTGTTATAGGTACGGTATAGACTCTAATATCTATTTAGTGAAAAGCTGTTGCTTTTACATTACAAACAGATATTTTAATTTTATTAATTTTTATACGGACGAGAAAATTTGTAAAAATAGATGAAGGTTATTTACTCTTTTACTGCAAAACTACTCAACGGATTTTGATGTAACTATACAATAATATAAATTATATCTCAGAATATTACACAGAGTCTATAATTTACAAAGATATTGTTTAAATTTACCATAATATAACGATAAATGTTTTATGTAGGAAAAATATTGCCATTTCAGAACTATCTTAACACGCGCTCCACAAACCGTTAGAATTACAACTTACAAGACAATAATGTATGGTGGGATTGATTTCCTAAAACAGTTAAAAAAACCAACAACGTATCTCCGTTTTATGTGGTATTACAAAATAGATAAAATATTAATATTTAAGTATATATGTATCTATTTAAACGAGATACTGTGTTTATAACGCAAATTTTATACTGTTAATTCTTACCAAAATTCTGTAATCTTTATCCCTTTTGGTATTTAAGCAAATAAACATTGCTTGCAAGCTTAAATCACTTATAAAAAAATACAAATGCAAGTGAAATCTAGTTTTCTGTGTAAATAATTTTAAAGTAAATCTCAGTATTTTCAGTCTGGTCGTAATCCAAAAATTTGATGAATTTGCCACTAATGTAATATTTGATACAAATAACTAAGTATGCTCGCGTTTTTTTAAATTCTAACTATTACCATTTATCGTATAAGTATCGCTAAAACGCTTAGATCATTCTGAAGTTGCTGGAATTAGTTGCGCAATAAACATAATATAAATAAAACAAATTAAAATATCCTTAATTTATCTGAGTAATGATAGATGATGAAATAATCATAGATATTGTCTTCATGGCTATACTAACGAAAATAGATGCGCGTTGCAAACTTGTGAGCGAACAAGAAGTCTGGCGATACTTATACTTACTCTTTTTTTGTCGTAGAGTTTGTGATAGTAGGCTATTTTTTTTATAATATGCATACTAATTAATCTTTACGAAGTTTGGTTCAAAGGTACATCCGATGAAAAAACACTTCAGTGTGAACGTTATATACTGTACTATACTAGTATTTTCCTGCGGCGTCGCTCGTGTTAATGTAGATTTGACCTATTAGAAAATTTTTTTTTCTCGATTAAGAGTAGCCAATGTCCGTTCCTATACCCCTGATAATGTGTATGTTCATTCATGACAATTGTTTAGTGGTTGAAGCGTGAAAGCATAACACAAACTGACATTCGAATTTATAATATTAGTAAGAACGGTTTTTAAAGTTCATTTACATTATTCGCCATAATATTCAAGAGCTCTTATACCTTAACAAAAAGTCGGTTTGTTATACACGTGTAGGCACAACACGAGAATAAATAACGATTCTTAAAACATTGTACGGGTAATAAATATAACCGTTTACCGTCTAACACTTTATGCGGCCGGTGAACACACGTATTACGTAAAAGAAATCGAGATGATATGCGTAATTTGTCATTCCGTGTTTGGTAGATGACGCTGTTTAACAACGAGGTCGAATAAAAGACACCGGGAAAGATATTTTAAAAATGAGTAGAAAAATTTATGCGATTATCTTATGTTGTGTCTAGAGGGGTTTCTGTATCTAATAAACAAAATTAGTATGTTTTAATACATCTCCGTTTGATAATTAGTAAAGAGATTGAGAAGGATGTTGCTATGCTCGAATGTGTGTATTTTAATTAACCGACTTCGAAAAAGGAGGAGGTTACTATGTTCGGTTGTATGTATTTTTTTTCATGTATTTTAATCGATATCTCCGTCAATTGCGAACCCATTTTAAAGATTCTTTTGATATTCGAATTGGTTCTATTCATAGGTAATCCCGTATAAATTAGAAGGAAATATTCAACCCTTAAGGGGGTGAAATATCGTTTATATGATTTTCACCCAATTCATTTCTACGTATTTTCGTCTATTTCGAAGCGAGGTCAATAATTTTATTTGAATTACCGATAATTTGGGACGATGTTCTTCAAATAAAAAAAGGTTTCAACCATAAGGAGTGAAAATACCCTTTATTTTGAATCAATGAACTTCCCATAAAAATAATTAAAATATACATAACTCATACTACTGCTCGAATTTTACACAACATGTACAGATTCTACTATCCATTACTTTTCCAAAAGATTATACTGGGTATATCACTATTTCTCATAATGAACAGACTACATTTAATACAATATCACCCAGCCATGGTGTCGTGTAAAATTAATAGAAAATTGTGTTATGTCATTATGTCAAGGGTTGCGCTAAATTTCTTTATTTTTGTAAAGTTATATTTACTTAGAATTTGAGAGCCTTACCACCTTATGTAACCATCTGTTTTTGGTTTGAACTTTATAATTAATTTCGATTTTCATTTACACATAGATTTTTTTTATTTTTATATAATTAAAAATCATGGCAAATGGTAAATAACTGAGTAGCCATGATGAAAACCTTTGCTTATAGAAGTATGCCCTTTGACAAAAGTGTTAATAAGGTTCAAACATTACAAAAATAATGAACTGTGGTCGAATGTCGACCACTGGGCGCCCACACATATGTAAAAAGGTGAATATAATAGAATCTAACATATATTTATATTTTACGAACATATATGTTGCCAATAACTATAAATTGTTTTTATGAAGACATTTGACTATCTTATTTTGTTTTCTATTTTACACATATATTTTCTTCTCAATACAGTGAGTTTACGAATCCCAGAAATATACCATAACGTAGTATGTTTAGCTACAAGTTTAGCTCGGTGTTATTATAAAAAAAAGTTGAATGCGTATTAAATACCTTGCTTTAAAAAAGGTTACGTTTTAAATGCACCGTGCTCGCTGAATGTTCGTCATCTTGCTCTTTTGTCTCGCTTTAGTTAGGTTAGATTAGACTTGTGAAAAAAGGATAACGCGAACTTGCCTCGGTCGAGCGCGGTGGTTTTAGTACGAAACCTTTTTAAAGCAAGTATTTAATACGCATTTAACTGTTTCTAATAACACCGATTATCTTTTAGTAAATACAAAACACATAAGACCATTAACTAATACACTTTTTAATTTTTTATCTTAAATATGTAACAATTGTGGTCTTGATATAATAAAGCATCATTGCTCATAACAAATCATTTGTCTATAGGCTACTAATAACTAGATCGAAAGATAACTATTAAACCAAAATTAGCCTATATTAATAAACTCACATATTAAATTCAACCATGATTATCGTACAAACTCGATTATTCAAATAAAGCCTTGTCCTCTCTATTGTAATAAACCTAATAATGCACAAATTAATGACATTTCCAACAGCTCATATAATATTCGATCTTAGGCTGGAATATTTATTTTGAAGGTCTACACCTCAAATTCATCTCAATTTAAAGAAAGTACTTCTTTATATCACCTACTTCGAAGAATGCTCTCATAAATGACCATGAAATATTAGATTTATTTTCCTTCAAATTAAAAATGTAAGTAAAATTCATCACGGGTAATTTATAAACCAAACGATTTATACATAACAAAGAGATCATAAAATAGCTTTGTTCATGAATTTCTACAAGCAATCGGTGGAAAATCCAAATGATTCAAAACTCATGTAAACGTTCTGTTAATTACTATAAATCACAGTATGTTGTACACCGATTATATCTAAGGCTATTAGAGTTTATCTATCATAACACCGTGTCTATACTAGGGTAAGCCGAAAGGACGGTGCATTACTTATATTTATTTATTCATCTCTTTTTCGCCTTGATTGTCCTCCATATTTCTTCGCCGTTTTCGAAAGCACACTTTACAATTGTCAAGTATTTTTCTATTTGTTACGCATAAGAATAATATGGTCGCTTAACACTTCTTTTTAGTGTATTGCATATTTTCATTTTCACTTTCCAAGTGTCAAAACATATATTCAAAAAGTGTGTTGTTGAAATAATTAAAATTAATCCCTGCAGCCGACAATTATATAAAGCACTAGCCTCTGCCCGCGACTTCGTTCGCGTGGAATAGATACTTTGGGCTAACACGCAGCAGAAGTTCTCAAAAGGAAAAAATATCGCGATTTTTAAACATTGTTCATCTGTGTTCTGATCCTGTTGGTCTTAGCGTGATTATATATAGCCTATAACCATTATCGATTAATGAGCTATATAACGATGAAAGAATTATTGAAATCGGATCAGTAATTCCTGAGATTACCCCCTACAACGTCACAAACTCACAAACTCTACCTCTTTATAATATTAGTATAGATAATATAACCGATTCACAAACTAGGTATTTGAAAGAACAAAACAATAGCAAAAAATGGCGAAATATTACCTTCAACTTGGCAAATTCAGATCCTAAAGATTGTTAATCGTACTAACCATAACGTGAACTTAAATAAGCATTCTGGTCTACAGACTTTGTTTCAGCCATAACGCGAACTAAAATATACACTTTGCTCTACAGATTTACTCGTATACAGAGTTCGGTATTACGTTACAGAACAAGCACTATTGTTGCTTTGTTAAGGCTCGATTATGACTGGTTTCTAATCTGAACCTCTGTACAATCGCTTTCCTATTGCAAACATATTTGGATTAAACGCTTGGTATTTACTCATATACGTTTCAACAACTCAAACATATATGAATAGTTAGCTAGGTTAGCTAAGATAGGTCGCGATTTTGTATGCAACGGGCAACAGCCATGCCGAGGTGTGCCGTGCACCCTTGAGCTGGTTGCCAATATAAAATCGGCTGAGTGCCTTAAGCGCTCGCCTTAGTAGTCCGGTGAAGCTGTTAAGACCTTGCTAGGTCAATAGCGTAGTCAGATCGAGAAAAAAAAAGCTTGGTATTCAAATAAAACTTTTTGAATATTTAAAGTTAAAAATAAAATAATTATGTAGGATTACAATATTTTTATAACAATGTGGAATGTAGAGTAAAAATGTCTAAAACCGTTGTCCCAGTTAAATTAGTAATATGTATTATGATATCGTATGAAATATAAATAAATATATTTCCAAGCAGGTTTGTCAAGAGTCGGACTGAGAAAGCAATGAGGACGCATTATTTCTATGAATGCAAGAACGCACTCTATGACGAATGAAAACAAACAGGTCTCTGTTATTAGCATAATTTTTCACATTCTAGTATATGAATGCCTATTTTTCCATTGTTATGAGACCTGAGACCTCCTTATGCATTCAGTGTCACGTGGCCGATAAAATGTAATATAAAAATATCAATAATTCTATATGGTATTTTTTTAATAATCCATTTCTAACTTTTTCTTCAGATGAGCGTACTAGCATATGTTATTTTTCAATTAAAATTAACTACAAATCGAATTGTGTAAATTTGTAAGCCATTATAACAACTAATATTTGTATTCTCTTGTGGTTACTTACCCAGGTTACGTTCCAGATGAAAACTGAATCTAATTTTTTTTAATAGCACTCGTAATTCACCTTTGTCAATAAGTTGCCTACTTCATTGCTATTGCGTGAGACTATTGCACGTATCGTGACTATTTTTATTTGTACTCAAAACGAAATATCATTGTATTTGTGCGACAGTGTGATATTTAATTACCATTAAAAACTCTGAATGCTTGTGATTTTTTTTATCATAACATAAATAAAAAGGAATAAATGAAAAAGTAAAGATACCTAATAATTTGTACTAGTAATCATCAAGTGATCAAAATTCGGCCATAATAAGGGATACAAAGATTTTTGAAGTTATACTTCTTTCGGCGCGATAGGGAAAAATGATGAAAGTAAATTTTTACGATGCGCGCGCAAACCGTCACCAAAAACCGACACCCTGAAGTTAGCTGTAGTCATCATGTTGTTTCTTTGTATTTGTTGTTTGTATTTCTTTTTTCTACAAACCTAGAATAAGGCGAAAGATAAAATTTTTGAAAATATTTTTATCTTGTTACGCCAAAGAAGTATAACTTCTAACGCGTTTACATAAGTACACACAATCTTTTTCTTAATTTTTTTTTTATTGTAGCACGGCAAAGTGACTGCACTATGCCTGATGGTAAGCATAGTACAATCCAAAAATAATAGCGACCACCGATTGACACACTGTCCATCGCCGGTCGCCATTATCATGCCGGCCTATAAAAAGCTGGATATGCACAGACTGATCCCGAAACGCGACCCGTAAAAGCGAATCACTATTACGGGTTTTTTCGCCATATACATGGTGGTTGCGACCCAGTCAGACTGTAAAACCCTACCATCCCGCTTGCGCCATTGCCTCGTTCGTTATTCAGCAGGGTGCACCACGTGCATCTGAGGTTGGCTTGGGTGTCTCAAGTCTTATGATGTTATTCGACACCCCTTACACCCCTAAAAACACTAAAACTTTATAAAAGCTACTGATAAAAAAGAAAATTGATTATTTGTACTTAACTGAACTCTATCTACCGATTTATATTAAGGTATTATTGCGCATATATGTATATTTTATTTGATGATAAATTTAAATAAGAATTAATTTATGGACAGTTTCTATCAATGATATTTATATTTGTAATATCATTGGTTTCTATTCATTTTAATTATTCAATAAATGTTCCGTTCAATACGGAATGTTTGGTGACGTTAATTATACACTACTATTTTAGATGATGTCACAATTTATCTCAATATTAGGATTATGAATTTTTGTATAATTTAGCTATTGTATTTTTGAATTAAATTTTAAAATACATTTTCTTATACGTAACTATCTCTGATGTACAAGAACCATATAAATTAATACCAATTTTGTAGGTACTATAGTCATGATAATCTTAACCAGTAATATATTAACTTATGGACTATTCATATCATTCAACCTTGTAGTTCTTTAAATAACTTACAGCATAGGTAAATAACGAAAAAACTTAAGCACCCTGTGTTATTTCACAACACTGATTATTAAGTCGTAAAGAAATATTAATAATTGATGGTTGCAATGCGGATGGGTGTGTTTACAAATCATTCCATGAAAGATGTAAGAGGTTGTTTGTATGAACGATGCATTGTTTGCCAATCGTGATGCATTCCGGACTCAACGAACACGCTTCGGTTTTCGCATGTTTTAACGCATGCGCAATATCATACTCGATAGTTTAGTTTGAAACGTATTACTGGTGTGTTGTAGAATTATTCTTTAATGCTTTACTAAACAACTGCAGGAAGTTTACGTTTGTACAAATAATTATAGCTTAAGATAGGTTATGTATTTTTATAATAGTGTACACAGTTGACTGTGAAGTTTTTTTTTCTTTGTTTCAATTTAAAAAAATCTTTATATCCGATTTCATTTTAATCTTCTTAGTAGTTTGTTATCCTTTTTGGCAGACTGGCTAAGACGTTGGAGTATATTGTAAATAGAATATGCCATTCAAACAACTGAAAGACCTTATGTATCTATAAATACCATATGTGGAGTTATAAATAAACACTCAATTTTAAGCACTCCAGATTTATACTTCACGCTCTCCAAGTCAGTGTAAACTCCTACAATGTTATTATACTAGCTACTAACTACAACTCCGTCTGCATTGTCCTGCTCATGCACATCACATCGTTTGCCCCATTACGGTACGATAACAAAATACACATTCTTGAACCGTAGTGCTTAGTATAATTGCACTTTCTTAATATTTTAATAACTTTGTACTGAAAATAAATATCCTATTAATTCCTTTTTAGACAAGCACCAAGTCTTAAGGAAAACTAAAAAAAAAATCTTTTTTAAATTAATTAAGAAATAAAAAAAATGATTGCATAAAATGTATCGATCAAACAGGGTGAAAAAGTTCGCATATTAACGAAGTGATCCTACTTAAACATACGCAAAACCAAAACACCAAAAGCCAAACACAATTTTCTAAAAGGTATATAATCTGAAATTATTAACAAGATGCTAGTAATATATTCCAAAGTTTTTATTGGTAATGTCTTTAAGTGATTAGTATTAAGTATTGAGGAAAAATGTTGGCTGGCTTTAAAAGGAACTGGTCTCTCGAGGACTGATAAATATGGCAATATACAGCGCTTGCACATAAAATAGTGAATTTCCACTAATATCATAAATGCGAATGTTTGTTTGTTTGGTACACTTTCACATCTTATTTAGTCATCCGAACATCATGACATTTTGTATACATCCAGAAAAGATCACTGTTAAAAGCTAGTCTATACTAATATTATAAAGAGGTAAAGTTTGTGAATTCCTGAGTTGGTGACGTTGTAGGGGGTAATTCCCGGAACTACTGATCCGATTTGAAATTTATTTCAGTGGTATATAGCTCATTTATCGAAGAAGGTTATAGGCTATATATAAGCACGCTAAGACCAATAGGAGCGGAGCACCAATGAAAAAGGTTTCAAAATCGGTTTTTTTTTGCTCTTGAGAGCTTCCGCTGCGTGTTAGCGTTAGCATAAAGTAACTATTACTACTCGGAAGAAATTGCGGACAGGGGTAGTATAATATAAATGTTAAAAAATTTGTAGTACGGTTGTTGTTAATCATCTAAAATATGAAATTATAACAAGTATTCGTATGATTTAATTCTACTTGGTACTTAAATTTTATCTCTCCAATAAAAAAGAAAAACATAAATACATTGCGAAATCTTAGTGTACCTAAAAGTATCACCTGTGGCTTTGTGCCTGCAAATGTGCTTTCTAAGAACTACAAATAAAGGGTATAATAAACACAATGAGTTTTTTTTTACGTACGTCGCGTCAGTGTGTTTCTATGTTTGGACCTGTATTACGTAAGTGCCCATAAATGTTTTGATCCGGTTTTCACTTTTCATAGGATGTCGTTTAAGATTCAGTAAAGAACATAGTCTGTACTACATTCTATTTGTTGCTATAGATGAGAAGCATTAATGGTAATTGTAAAGAAAATATATTTCTCTACCTTATAATTTGTAACTTAACTCGATCTCAGACTGTCAAGTTGGCATGTAAATAGGTTGATTAAAGTACTACTTTTATAACACTGAAGATGTCTGTAATAAAAAGCAATATGAAATATAAATAGATTTAATTATGATCTATATCTTTATATAAAAAAAATCCGATGAATGTTTTGTGTTCATAATTCATATCCTCCTAAATGTCTTAGTACCGATTTTGTTTATTTTTTTTTATATTTATGGTGCTACCTATCTAGTACTATCTTACCATGTGGTTAGACTCGATAATCGGTGCTTTAAGGGTCCAGCTTTTTTAAAATTTCCGACGAATTATTTTTGGATTTTATTTCCCACATAAAATCACATCAACTCAAAATGTCATCTTCATGGTTCTCGTCGGTATGTAGCAACGTCTGCAATCGAATTGGTTAGCTATTTCATAAACTTATAAATTGTTTATGACAGTTCAGTAATAGCGTGATCAAATATCTTGACTGATATAGGTTCAATTTATGCAATATAGCAGAATTTATCATTAAGAGAAAAGCGATAAAACTATAGTAAGGCTATTGGACTGACGAGTCTTTATAGCGTACTGCGTTTTTGGGTGAGCGCGTAAGGCACTAAGCCGTATGTCAACAAGCTGAAGGACCTCAAAATGGCCGAATCTTGACAAGGATTGTTATATTGAATGCAACATCATGGATCGTTCTAAGCCAAACGAACCATAGTAAGATGATAAAGCATTACTTAAAGCATTTCTGGCTAGCTATAATACTCAAATTGAAAACATGTCGTCAAAAACCTATAAGTGTGTTCTAGCTACTGTACTAAAGGGTTAATCCTAAGCTCATCGTATTATCATCTTGGGCTAAATAGTCACCAAGAGGTGCATATGAACAATAATATATTCAAGACGTAATCAAATGCTACTCTGTTGTAATGAATAGTCGAGGTATAGCAAAAGGGATTCCTGTTCTCAAACTGCATAGCAATTTTCAACATGATCGCTTGGAAAGCGCAGTAGTTGACCTGTAACTTCACGTACTGGCGAGTTATAGTAATATAAATAGCATAACACAACCATCTGCATAAAAACACTCATGTGTTTCGGAACTATTTATTATGCCTACAAATATTCCGTGATTGAGTTACGCCCAATAACTAATCGTTTTTTCGAATGTTGTATGGACAAATATGCATTAAACTGTAATTGTTTAAGTTAAAAGATATATTTAAATGTTTTCTGGTTATAACTTATAGGAGGATTAATATAATGGATGGTTCTATGACGTAATTATTTGTAGGTGCGAACGCGTTGTGCAAGCGTGCTCAGTGAGTGAAACGCACCGGACCGCGTAGTGTGCCAGCCAGTATCAACTTGCAATGCACAAGAGCACAAGTGAACTTGTGCGACGTATAGTTGATGGTCGTTGACCGAGCCGCAGGCACGCGCCCTCTACGTTGAGCCTTCGTGAACATCAATGAGAATATACTGCATCATTATTACATACACACATCTTATCTGGTGTTATTATATTCTAAGAATATGTGGTATGCAATTGACATACTGACATTCCAAAAGCCTTATATTTATTTACAGGTTTATTGTAATTGAACTAAACATTTGTATTTAGTTTTGTGGAGAATGTGGTTTACGTTGAGTCAACAATCCTCTTTATTGTTCAGGTATTTATAGTCAAAATTCAGTACTACAAAACCTTATTCGAGACTGATTATCATCAGTTCCTTCCAACCTCATATAGTTTGTTGTCAGGTTGTGCCAATTATATATGAGTGTAATTGTATTGTGGTTAGATAATCTAATTCCTAGAATTTCTTAGGGTCTAATAAAATTGTCATAAAGTAAGTATCAAATGTTATGAAGCATTTCGAATGTATTCATGTCTTGTATATAGTAGGTTCCTAGTTCCATAGAAAATGCCCAAGCAACTAAATGATAATATAAAAGAATTAGTACAGAATTGTTGTATGAAATATGTTGCTTTGTGATTGGCATTGTAAAATTATATTTTAGAATGCTACGTATATGCTTTGAAGTTTACAACGTAATGTTTTCATTACAACTAGTCAATTACATCATAAAATAGGTTAAAATTAATAAATTTATGGGAAAATAATGTCGAGACATTCTCTGTTTGTTTCGTTTTATATTTTGTTATATGTTCGAATCTTTTATTGTTTTATAACTATTTAATTTTATGAGCGAATTATATGAACACCGTCAACTATTCGTGTTGCACAATAACTCGAATACAATTGGATAAAAACCATATGTAGGTAATAAAGTTAGATGATAGTAGATTTATTTCCTACGAACATAATTTAATCGGTGTATTTAATTTTATCTTATTTTATTAGTTATAAATCGTTAACAGAAACAGTACGATAGGTATTAAAATTTTTAGAAATGTCTGTCTGTCTATCTGTCTGTTTGATTGAACGCGCATCAATGCTAAAGTACTGCGTTTACCATAAAACCACTTCAAAAGAATTATAAAGTATTTCTTCAAGTAACATTTAGTCTTTGTTTCATTAAAATCGGTGCGGTCTGTTGAAGGGAAACCGGAGTTCTATTAAAATAAAAACTAATTTACGGTCTATTAAAAGTTATTGTAATTTTAATGACGACGCAACTTAAGTACGAGTGAAAAGTAAATAATAATTAGACTTCATATATTCAGATGACTCTATTAGTCATTGTTTTGTACATCAGCTTCCACGCGGACGAAGTCACGGGCACAGCTAGTATCACATAAAATCAACAAAAGGGTTAAAATTAAAAGTCAACTTAAAATTAATCCAGGCAAAACACTTAGTATCCATGAAACTTCAGAACTATTTTGATAAGGACAAAGTTTCGTACATCAACAAGTTCCTAATAAAATGCAGACAATACTTATATATCCTAGCTTCATTGAATCTTCATCGTTTACAAAGCATATTTTACTTAATATCTAAATCATTTTCTATGCCAAAATGAACCGTTAAATGGTGCAGTAACCGCATAGATGGGTTCACGATTTTACTAAACACAATAATATAAATCGTAACGAGAGATAACTTTTATTAGAACTTCACCGTCGACGTTCACCATTGTTGTTAGAAAAGATATTGAAATCAGGACAAAAAAATAAATGAAATAAATGCACGATTTTGAAGGATCAAAGTTTAACATTGATGTCTGGGTCGTGACCTCTTAAATTTTGAATCTATTTCTTTATATTGAATACTAGCTATTGCCCGCGGCTCCGCACGCATTTTTTTTTTAAATATATTAAATAAATGTAAAATTTTGATCACATATCTAGTGTAAATTACAATAATACTCTTTCAAAAATATTTGTAAGTATCACACGCACATCATCTACTGTAACAGGTAACATGTACTTGTACATTATATATGTGAATATGAATAGTGAATCGAATGGGAAGAGATTTATCATCAGCCACATAACTGGAACTTTAAACTGCTATATATGACCCTTAGTGCCCACTTACACTATATAAGAAAGTAATGAAAATATTAAGCTATACATTTTCGAACAATATGTGTTAAATCTTTTATTATATAGATATAATATGTCCATAGTGTCGATATAATTAAGTTATTATCATACCTTGCTATAATTTAAATCACATATAAACATATGACTTTCAATTACAACAGCGATACCCTTGGTGTTACAGTTGTTCATAGGCGACGTTAACCACTTACCATCAGGTGGGCCGTCAGCCTGTTTGCTGCCTTTTGGTATAAAAAAATCTTGGAGTCGAGTACAGCTCGTGTATGTTTACAGTGAACAACATATTTTTGATTAATTTCACATGGACGAAGGCACGGATAACAGCTTATCACTACATAGTGTAAGAAAAACTCCTGTTCCACGTCTGTCTATATGTCTGTTCGCGATAAGATCAAAAACTATAGAACGCATCTTCATGCCGTTTTCACCAATATATAAAATGATTATTGGGCAAGGTATAGGTATAGTTTGTCTTATTATCAGGGCGGGCAACGTCTGCTAAACCCGCTAGCTTAAAATAAAACAGCTAATTAGTTACTTATTTGTCCGTAAAATTCCCGTTCAAATATTACTTGTAGTCCGGTGAAGCTATTAAGACCTTGCTAGATCAATAGCGTAGTCATTTCTAAGAAAAAAAAAACCGTTCAAATAGGTCCAGCCGTTTCGGAGATTACCCGTAACAAATAAAAAAAAAACAGACATATCCACAGAATTAAAAAAATGTTGATATTTGTAGCATCACGGATATTTTTAATATAAAATACACTCACTTTACTTTTATTATACGTAATATATCACAAATCAAAAATTGGGTACAAAACTAACGTAGAATAAAGTTTTTGAGGAGTTTTTGGCGGGATTTTAGTCTGTCATGTAGTGGATTTTATATTTTATTCATAATCTTGTCTTACTTATCTGTATATTGTGTTAAATTGGTAGAGTTTTATGTAATATGGTTCGTTTATTGTGCATAAATGAAATGAAAGATAAATAATACCGCGAAGCATGAATTCTGTTGTCTTGAAAATTAAGAAGATAAAAATTTACGAAATATTACATAGAGGATTTGGCGCTTATACCTTTACATTATCTTGGATATAGAAAAAAACTACCTATATTAACTACTTCAGAATTGGCAGTATAGATTAATTCCTTTGACTATCTTATTGGATGAATATTATTACTACTAAACTTTTTGAATAGCGACAGAAAATAAACTTTAGAAATGTTTGCGATATAAACGTACCACGTATAATTAAAAATTGGAAACAAAAATAACGTAGAATTAACTGTTTTAATAGGAACACAAAATAAACCATGAAAATATTTGCGAGAGATTGTTATCGCGTTACCATGGCAACGCATATAGTACTGACATTAACACGCATCGAAAGCTTCCAAAATAGCCCGATTTTGAGACATTCTTCATTAGTGCTCAGCTCCTATCAGTTTAAACGTTATGATATGTAGCCTATAGCCATCCTCGATTAATGAACTATCTAACACTAAAAGAAACTTTCAAATCAGATCTGTAGTTCTTGAGATTATCGCGTTCAACCAAACAAACAAACAAACAAACTCTTTAGCTTTATATATTAGTATAGACAAATACATTTCATTTATTTATTTTTATAATTATTTGTGTATTCTTGTAATGTATATTTTAGTATGGTAGAATGATACTAGTAATCTATACTAATATTATAAAGAGGTAAAGTTGGTGATGTTGTGATGTTGTGACGTTGTAGGGGGTAATCTCAGGAACTACTGGTCCGATTTGAATAATTCTTTCAGTATTATATAGCTCATTCACCGAGAATGGTTATAGGTTATATATCATCACGCTAAAACCAATAGGAGCGGAGCACAGAAGAAAAATGTTTCAAAATCGGAATGTTTTTTCGTTTTGAGAACTGGTGCGTGTTAGTGTATCTATTCCACGAGAACGAAGTCGCGGGTAGAGGCTAGTGGCAATATAAAATTTCTCAATTATGTAGAGTTCGGTCAAAGTCTTTCCTTATTATTTACGTATTATAAAATAAATTCCTCCGCCGCATCTGTCTGTCTATATGTTCGCGATAAACTCAAAAACTACTGAGCGGATTTTCATACGGTTTTCATTAATAGATAGAGTGATTCACGAGGACGTTTTAATTTGTTTTTATATCATAGCAAACGAACAGATGAGTCACCTGATGTTAAGTGATCAACACCGTCCATAGACACTTTCACCATCAGGAAAGTCACAAGTGCGTTGCCAGCTTGCGTTGGTGGATGTGGGGGAGGAAGGGAACAGGAGAGAGGGAAAGTGAGAAGTAGTGAGCCTTCGGCGTACTCACTGACCGAACGAAACGCAACAATGCAAGCACTGTTACTTCACGTCGGTTTTCTGTGAGAGGGTGGTACTACCCCAGGCGCGCCGACCCATTCATACTGAAGCCAGTAATAGCTTCAGTGTGGCTATAGTTAAATACATAATTTGTCAATAATTGTTAAAAGTGTCGGAAAAAGTCAGCCACCAAGCTTACGTCGAAAACGCTGCCTAATCTCTTTGAGATATAACAAAACAATTGAAATGATAAACGACGAAGACGAAGACGCGGAAATTACTTATAGTTTATACTAACTTAGTTTCCCTCGGTGTTCTCTCCACGACACTTCAGGCTCGACAGGTTCGTAGATATCTACCAATTATTCAGAGTTTTTCGAGGGTAATAAATTAATCTACTCATAGGAAAAGAAGAATTTTTGAAGTTATACTTCTTTTGGCGCATTAGGTAAAAATGATGAAAGTAAATTTTCAGGACGCGCGCGCACACCATCACGAAAAACCGACACCCTGAAGTTAGCTGTAGTCAACATTTTGTTTCTTTGTATTTATTGTTTGTTTTACTTCGTATTAAAACTTTCAATATATTAAATACATTTTTTCTATTGTTAGTGCGTTTTTTCTACAAACGTAGAATAAGGCGAAAGATAACATATATTTAAAAAGTTTTAATATATTTAGTTTGTTACGCCAAATAAGTACACTCAAAACTTTTTTGTAACGGAATTCCATTATCTCCGTATGTGCTCAAATGCTAAATACACTGTTGTCAAACAATGAAAATATCAAAGGGCTTTTTACAAAGTACGTATTTAAGTTATTTTCTTTTTCTCTATTATTCTCTTTATTATTATATCTTTATTATTCTCTAGATATGTCATAATGATCGCACAACACACATTCTGAATAAAATTACGTATATTTGAAAAAGGAAAAGCTCAGTCATTTGACCTTGTCCAAAATTTTATCAGAATTTAGTCCGGTACAGTCCTCGCCCAACTTTTTGTTCGTCTGAATATAGTTACATAGAACATAAATTTACGTATTAATACGTATTACACACATATATAAAATCGATACATATTCAGAATAAATAAATGCAAATTCTAGATTCCCATTATTTTCGAAATGACTATGGTATTTACCCAGCAAGGTCTTAACAGCTTCACCGGACTACTAAGGCGAGCGCTTAAGACACTCAGCCAAATTTATTTTGGCAACCAGCTCAAGGGCGCACCTCGGCTTGGCTGTTGCCTGATGCATGCAAAATCGCGACCTATCTTAGCTAACCTAGCTAACTATTCATATATGTATGAGTTGTTGAAACGTATATGTGTACCAAGCATACACGCCTCAACAACTCCTCCATATATTTATTACCGGAAAATTAAGAGTTTTTCAGTTCGATAAGGGGAAAAAAGTAAACCCTTCCACTTTCATGTGTAAGCGTGTACGCGTGCACGTGTGTGGGGGTGATCGTGTAGTGTTGTAGCGGTGATGTATATTTGTTTGTCACCGTATCGCGCAAGCAACGCACTTAAGGGCTCCCTACTGAGGGATCGAACCTAGGCTTGAGCCGCTACCGTGGGAGGCCTAATCGGGTGTGCAGGAGCGAAATTAACCCCCAGACCACGGCGGCGTGATCCGTGGTTACACGGGCGTGGGCGTGAACACGCTCTATTTCGAGGGACAGCCTGGTACTGATCGTTCGCTGACGTGATTAAATCAGGAGGGTCGGTAAAAATGTGTCGCGGACATCTTTTATAACGCGCAGCGTTAGGTACGTGTTCATAGTTTGCGGCGGATACCACTAACGGACTGGGTAGGCTAGATTCCTATAATAATACTTTAGTTTTGGTTTGTAAATTGTTATCTATATTACCTGTACGCAAGTCGGAAGGACTATATTTGCTACTCGATTATAATTACAGCGGCCAAGAAGATTGATGAGGACAGTACGAATAAGTATTTAACCGTCTTAACTTTCCTCAATCGCTGCTAATTAATCACACTTGAGCTCGAATTTTCGTCGTCAGTGACATACTTTGTAATAATGTCATAGTTATAACATTTTCTATTTTTCAAATAAATATATTAGTGTTTTTATCTTAAAAGTACCAGGGCGACCGAGCCTAGCCCGGTTCTTTAAAAAACATTTTTAAATTAAAATAAACTGTTAGGGTTGCCTTACAAAATTAAATGGTTAATTTTACACGGATTTTCAAAACAACCGATTTCCATCTGAGCTTTTTTTGTTTTCCGGCGAAATTTACCTTTATACTATAGCTATATTTTTTCATTGCCTTCAAACTCAGTTAAAAAAGTTTTCTATAAGTAAAATCTCTTTCGTCCCTAAAAGTACCTACCTACTAAGTTTCACTGAAATAGATGACGCCGTTTCCGAGATCCTGAATATATACGGATATAAAAATATACAAGAATTGCTCGTTTAAAGGTATTAGATAGATAGATTATACCGATAATTCGATTTGCAATACATTAATTCGTGTACAGTCAGAAGGATGTAGGCTAAATTAAGTATATAAATTCATGGATGATTAAATAAATGATTTATGCTGTCAAGTTAACAACATAAACTTGTATAATCAGGTAGAAATTTCAAGGTAAAATACAGTATTCTCGATAAAAGTGTTTACAAGTGTACGATGCACTGTATTTTACAATGTGGTATTTATTTATTTTCAAGTCACTCTTAAACGATAATTTATGGTATTAACGTGATCTTGTGTATTCTTAGTATCTTCTTTCCACTTTCAAGAACGCAAGTCAATTTAGCTATATTTTGGCAATAAAATGGCAAACTATTACATACTTACGGATTTTGCCAAGAAAACTCAAAAACTAAAAAAAATATCTCGTGTAACAGAAAACAAACACTGATTTGTGGTATAGAGATTTGTATTTGTTGAATTCGATTACAAATTATTTTATTGGGTCGTAATATTGAATGACATCCCCTGGGTCGCCCTGGGGTTATCACCCTACTGTACTCCGACTAGACAAGAGTGTTCGGTTATTGAGCTAAATAAATTATTTATTCAGTTTTTTAGGAATACTTAAAATATTCATTTATATTCACAGTTGCCTATTATTGTTGCGGCAAGTATAAATTGACTTACAAATAAAGTGCTCTGTCACGTCCGTCTGTCTGTTCGCGATAAACTCAAGAACTACTGAACGGATTTTCATGCAGTTTTCACCAGCAGATAGAGTGATTCATGAGGAAGGTTTGAAATCTGTCTAGGTTTTTTATTATCAGGGCCGGACAACATCCGCCGAGCCCGCTAGTCATACTATAAATGGGCATTTAAATTTGTTTGTTACACTTTCATTTACCTTAACGTCCCAATCAATCAATATGACATTTTATAGTAGCCCAGTGAAGTTGTTAAGGCCTTACTAGGCCAATTATAGAGTAGTCAGTTCGAAAATAAAAAGACATTTTAGATACCCGTCGTCGGGGATACAGAAAATGACACAGAGTAGCTTTCATCCAGAAAGAAGTTCTATTCCCGACATATAAGTTATTTTAGATTTATAAAATAACTCGAGTGAAGCTGCGAGCAAAATGTAGTATTAAAATAATCACTAATTAATTAACAACTATTAAGTATACATGTTCTGCTTTTAGTCTCTTGCAACAAATGTCAAGTTTCTTCTAATCTGATAATATAGAACTCTCATAACACTCTTATTCTACTGCTATCCCTTAATTTTCTTGTATCGTTATTCTCCAATTCTTAGCTACATTTCAACTCTCTAGCATATCCGAAAGTATTTAAAATCTAGGTACAAACATCCACCTCAACATATTCAGAAACAGCTATATTTCAACAACTGAATAAGTTAGGACCGATTAGTATTTCTAGAACCATGCAAAATTCAATATGATACAATTCATAAAAACGTGGACCTTATTAGGTATTATAATATTTCTTTTTATCAATGTTGACGTAATAGATAATGCAATTTACATAACAATGTTATTAGAATTGATAACATAATTTTAATTATTTACAACAAAAACTTATAAACATTATTGAACATTATTGAACACAAGGTTATCAAAAGGTCATCGTAATATTCATTAGCATCGACGGGATACATAACTGATTTTCAAAATGGACACGTCTATAATTTTGAAATATAAATACCAGTTTATGCCTCTTCTCTTTTTATGGTCACCCCAGAAACAATAAGAAAACGTGTATATGATAAAAAAAATAATAATTATAAATTGGAACATAATCTACCAATTATTTTATTATTTTACTTATGTTTAATTTGTGTATTCAATTTATTAGAAGTAGAACACGCGTGGTTCCCTTTTTGTAAGTATCGTATGTGAAATAAGAGACTGTGGTAGTTCTCAATAACCTCAGTATATTTTGTTTCTTAGTTTATAAGTTCTGAATAATACAGTTTGAATTTGGGTAGTAAAAGTATGCATACCGGTTAGGTGTAATCAATGCCTTATTTTTGAAAAGGTTTTTTTTAGGCGCTACTAAAGTTTTGCAATGAAATGATGTTATTCAAATTCATGAATTCAAATTAATTTTTTTCAATAAAACTAGTCTAAATAAATATTAATAAATAGTGTTTCTATATATTTTTATGTTAATATCACGTACAAAAATACAAAAAACTTTTTTGAAATAAAACTTATTTAGGCGCGACTAGTCGGTAACTGAATGACATTGCAACGGAAGTCCGTTACGGCAATATGGCGTCACGTTTTTGTACCATCTAGTTAGATAATAATTATACATAACCAAAGTTTTTATTAAATCATAATTAATTTAATTCGTTACTTATCATAGTAATATGTTCGTACCTTTTTATATTTTATTTACTTTATAACAAAGAGTTGCTAATATCTACTGTGTTACTTATGTTCCAAATTAGCTGATAGATGGCACTACAAATAATGAAGCTTTGATTTAATTTGTTACTTACTTACATTGAAACCTGATGGCAGCACGGCTGCGCGCCCATATGTACACATACATAATTAATTATATTGTATGATTTTTATCATATTTTCTTTTTTTTAATAATCCGATTAATTTTTTTATAAAGTATTTATTGATAAAATCAAAAAAATTTAAAAAGTTTTAGTACAATCGCGTTTGCCGGTTACAGGCACTCATTTTTATTCCTTCAATTGAATTGAATCGGATGACGTCACATTAAGAATTAGGGAGTTTATTACATAGCATGATGGGATAACACTTAAAGGATTGTATAAATTCTCACCCTTACAGAAATGAATTTGTTGTGAGAGGGAACATAATCTTACATCCCGCTATCGTTTGCGGTTCAGACGCCGAGTCTTATACATGGGTATTACCCTCTTTATTATTTACTTCTTGCAGTCTGTTGATATAAGTACATTTATAAGCGGTTACTATAAACGATATAAGCATATAATAAATTAGATAACATTAAATTGATAGTCTGATTATGAGTGGCGTAACGATAGGGTGGCAGGGCTGGTAAAATACCACGGGCCCCCCACCCAAGAGGGCCCGGTCCAAGAGGCTGCGAGTTCAAAAATATTTTTTTACATTGTACCTCAGCATTTTATTTTATTTGAAAAGTATATTTTTATAAGTTCTGCTTAAAATCCAAAGTGAGACAACTAAAGACCATAATACAATTGAGCCCGTTGAGAATCTCGAAGTTTATTAAAATTACACTGAGTACAACGTGACGATTTTTACTGATAGGGCCCATCAAAAGAATTTGCCACGAGCCCCAGATGGTAAAGTTACGCCACTGCCGATTACGTAGTTGGTCTAAACGTGGTCTTATAAAGTACCTATTTTAATCTAATTAACTATTTTACTTATTTATTTTAGATTAATTATTCATTAAGGACCTATTTTTGAGAAATGCTCAACTTCAATATTTTAAAAAGTCGTCCCGACGAAAGAATGCAAATTCTACCAGTTCCTTTCTGTCTGTGCATGTTTTTTTTACTTTTATTAAATAGATGATAGATAAAATTACTATGTAAGTAATTACGTTAGTTACGAATGTTCTTAAGACAACATTTGGTAACATGGTTACGAGTTCTAATTAATTATCGTAAAAAGTCTAAGTTAATTATCGTGAAAGTTTGGATTAATACGCTTAGTAAAATTATAATTTTTCTTAATTTATATTGGATAAATCTTTTCTTTTTTTTAAGTCCCCTTTTCCGCGGTCATTATCCGTACATTATATGGGTAAATCTATTGACATACTATTTAGTTACTTTTAATATAATAATAATTGCATAGAGTAATTTGATATATTTCAATTATATTTTTGGTTACAGTTTTCTACTACATACTTCCATATTTCTTATTATTTTATCAGTAAAAAATGTTACAAAATCTGTCGAAGAACAGTTATTTGCTTTTAGGCGTTAAAATTCGTTTGTATGGTTAATACGGCAGTTAAATACTTTGTAATTTTATCTTACCTATGTAGTTTTCGAAATAAAATTACAACTGTAAAAAGTCATGGTTACGATTTGATAGTTATCTAGGTTTAAGTTTTCCTGTTACAGTGCCATTGGTCGTTTTGTCATATTATCTATTTCAAATAAAAATTAAAACGACACACTTATAATATACGTCTTTCAGCTTTTATTCTGTTTTTAAAATCAGATATTTTGTTGCTATAACATTGTTTTTTATGCTTCTGTTTACTGACAAAGTTTTAAAATTTATTGCATAATTGCATTTAAAACTGGAACTGTTTCTGCTAAGACATTGTCGATGTTATTATAAAAAAGTTAAATACGTATTGAATACTACTTTAAAAAGGTTACGTTTTAAATGCACTGCGTTCGTTGAATGTTCGCCATCTTGCTCTTTTGTCTCGCTTTGTATAGGTTAGGTTAGACTTGCGAGAAAAGGATAACTCGAACTTGTCTCGGGCGAGCACGGTGCATTTATCACGAAACCTTTTTAAACCACTTTTTTATACGCATATAACTTTTTTGTAATAACACCATTTGTGTTTTTTCTTACCTACCTTCAAGTGGACACGACTTGTGAAAATTACAAGGAAATGTATACCTATTAATTCTAGAAATAATATAATTGTTGATAAGCGAAATAATAAGTGTATACAACTGATACTTCATTATAAGCATTTGTTGATGAGAACGGAGCAAATTAGACGTTTGAAAATAGACATGTGACGTCATCACAATTTCAACGACAAATAAAAGTTCCAATTAATTTCCCAATGTAGGGTAGGGTAATAATTATACCATATCGACCGTGTGTCCCACCGTCGGATTACAAATATTACAGAAACGCAGTAATTTGGACAGTGATTTATATAGCGGGGGTGGCGGCCACCCTCCCGAGGGGCACTGGCCACCACAATAGCAAACAACATTGATTTCTGGAAACGGGAGACAAGTTTGAGTCGTGTCAGGATGATATCATGTATCGTGTAAAAGCTAAAAGGAATGTATAAAAGATAAATTTTATACTATAGTATGTCTATAAAAAATATTCTGTGATGAAGAATAGTTTTATATTTCCCGTTTTGTTTAAATATGTCTGATACATTTTTAAACATTATAATACACCATATATACCTACTTACTAGTAGGTAAGTTGTGTAAAGTTTGTGAGTTTGTGACGTTGTAGTAAGTAATCTCAGAAACTTCTGGTCCTATTTGAAAAATTCTTCAGTGTTATATAGCTCATTTATTAAGGAACGTTATAGGCTATATATCATCACGCTATGACCAATAGGAGCGGAGCACCAATGAAGAATGTTTCAAAATCGGGTCTTTTTTCCTCTTGAGATTTTTTTTCTCGACCTGACTACGCTATTGGCCTATCTAGGTCTTAGCAGCTTCAGCGGACTACTAAGGCAAGCGCTTAAGGCACTCAGCTCATTAAAACCTCTTGAGAGCTTCCGCTGCGTGTTAGTGTTAGCCTAAAGTAACTATTCCACGCGAATGAAGTCGCGGGCAGAGGCTTGTCTGTAATATAATTGCAAGTATTGATAGTACTGTAAAAAATCTCGTGGAAAATCTTGCATCTATCCACATAGAATAAAATATGATTCTAAATTTTACTGTTAATGAGACTTCTATAGAACTTTTTTAAAGAATATTCCACTCCAATCCATTGATTTTAGGATGGAATTAAAAACAAAAATCGTGCGAGAAAAAAATTGTCTGCTTTCACTCGTTTTAGTTGACCGAGTATTAACAATAAGTGAATACAGAAATCGGTATAATCATTCGTGACTTAATATCTGAATGAAGACAACAAAGAGTAGCTATCACATTGACTTAGGATATATAAATAGTGTTCGATTAGCTATTAACTTTTCGTCACTTGTATTTGAATATATTATATTGAACAACTTTAAAGAGTTAAAATATATTTAGTAATTATATTTTTTAAGTTTCTCTAAAATTTTTACAGAAGTTTGCGAATCGTTGTCTATAAATACAGATTATATTTTACTAGCTTCTACCCGTCAATTCGTCAGCGTGGAATAGTTATTTCAGGCTAATGCTAACTTTAACTCGCGACTTCATTTACATAGAAGATGAAAATATTTTTAAATAAAACGTACGCTAGCCCCGATTTTGAAACATTCTTCATTGGTGCTCCGTTTCTCTTGGTATTAGCGTGATGATATATAGTCTATAGCCTTCCTTGATAAATTAGCTATCTAAGACTGACAGAGTTTTTCAAATCGAACCAGTAGTTCCTGCGATTATCGCGTTTGAGCAAATAAATTCCTTAGCTTTATAATATTAGTATAGAAGTATATATGTGACCTAGAACAATTTACCTTATTACAATTTTTAAAATGATAAATAGTATGTGCAATCGTATAAATATTTCATCACATCTGAAGATTTTTTTTTTGTTTTTGGTGATCACGTTCAACCTCAATCAGATATTGTTGAAAGTCAATATGATGGCTAAAATTAGCGCACGGGCCCAATAAATTCTAATTTACTTATCGTTTCAAGATTACTGAAGACATTTGGAAATAATTAGACTATCCAATACATGTAAGTGCACGAATCTTTCGCGACGTTTGATACTTAAAATTATTCAGAAATGAACAAACAAATAATAACGTTGAGATTAAATTCAAATCATATTATGTATGCACGTCATATAATTGTTCCATTTCAGTCATTCTCCTCATTGCATTTGATAAATAATTATTATTTGAAGGAACCGGAATTATAATTGGCAGTTAACACAAATCTTACGAGATCATTTGTCCAATTAAATATTAACTATCAAATAAATTCTTTGAACGATAAAATCTTGTCATTCGAAGCTGTCTAGCGGTCAAAGACTGAGATACAAGTGAACAAAGGCTAATTATCCAACACATTTTCTTTCTAATATCTCAACTTTTTTGCTGAATGCCTTTGTATCAGTTGCGATGAATAAGAAAAAGTAATTAAAGTCATAGATATACACTCAAGAAAACTATTATGCATTGTTCTAAAACTTCCAGTGATGTCAATGTCCACTTTCACTTGCAAGTTGTAACCGACAATTGTTAACATTTCAGTACTGCAAGTTCATATCCGTACTCACAGTATCTACCTACTTAAACACTTTCGTATACTCATGGTACAGTTTTTATTTGAGTGCAAATATCGTCGACATTCCCAAACTGCGAGATAACGTACACTTTTATTGTTATGGACGTTAAAAAAGCTGTTATTAAGATTTTTAAGTGAGTGCCATATCCATGACAATAACAGTTATAGACAGCTGGTTTTAGCTCAGTACCTTTTTTGCAAAGAAACCGTGTTAATTAATTAACAGTGATCTTTAATGCGGGTAAACGGGTCATGCATCATTTAGCTGTCAGCGATCTAACAGAGTAATTGATCTGATATGCCTCGAATGGTTTGTAACTTTTTGCCAGTCGTGTATAGTGACAGCGCCTGTCATTCTTGTAACGATTACCTAATTGAATTAAACACTTGCGCGTAGAGACAAAAAAAAAGATTAACATGTGGTTAAGACTCTATTAAAAGTATTAATTTTTTGTAGATCAAATGCTATCGAGTGTCACATATTTTGATTGAAGACGTAGTGTGTACATACATTGAAATGTAATTAAATTTTCAAGTTTGTTAATCGGTCATTAAACATTTGCAGTTAAACGGACTAAATTGGAATCGCGTGTTTTGTATATGTTCCGCAAATAGTGATTCATGCTAATTTCGAAGCGGCCTACATTAACTATTCGGTTCGTCTGTATATCGTAATTTTACAAAATATCGATTACACGGGTTTAAAAAGTTATGTTAGTGATGGTTTGTATTTTATGAATACAAAATGGTAAACGGTGGCGCACTTGGCTTTGAAATATGTATATTTTATAAAACAATGTAAAATTTTTAAATGAATAGGTAATGGATTCAATATTTTTGTCTTCTATGGCATTGATTCATTTTTACAATGTAGTAAGAACTGAGTTCAATAATTTAGTTAACGTTATCATTCAAAATAAATAGTTTGTACGTTTGTATGAAGCATCGGAAACTATTGGTCTGATTTTAGAAATGGTTGTCTTGCTACAAATATGGTCTTTGATTAATCTATATTCATTTGAATAAATGTGTACGCGATTTTTCATTCACATTAAATTTTACATTTAACACGAACGAAGATGCCAGTTTTTCTAGTGCTATATAAATCATTACATCCATTAAGCCAGAGAACAAACGTTACAAATATTTACCAAAGTTTTCGAAATATTGGCATCCAGTACAAAATATAGTAACAGAAGTCCCGAATGAAAACAAAATGTGTATAATTTTTATTGTAATTAGATTCGATTTAATAATACCTTCGCAAGTAACTTTTTTATGATACATACTAGTGACCGGTTATCGCGGATGTTATTTTATTAATCAGGTTTAATGTAGTCTTACGGATCGATAAGGTATCAAGGGTCGTAGGCACAGCGACCCGACCGACGGCGAGCGATGCCGCGACGCGGACGCGACGAGCCGACGCTTGCAACGGTACACTGATGCACATGGTATGCCCATTCACCATGTAAGCTAAAGCAATTACTTGATCATACGTTCATAAAGGATTAAGTACCGTATAAACTTTATTTTCCTCTAAGATATTTATTTGTGGCAGGTAAACTTTGGCCTTTACCTCGTTAACCAATTTCGACAATGTTAACATGAGCCTGTTAACCTGAATTCATCATAAGATACTTTGAGGAGTTTTTAGAGGGATTTTATGACAGATTTGTCATGTAGTGGATTTTATATTCTATTCATAATTTTGTGTTATTGGCTCTATATTTTGTAAAATTAGTGGTGTTTTACGTAATCCAGTTCGGTTATTGTGCATAAGTGAAGTGAATGGAAAATAATACCACATAAACTCCGTGGAAAGATCTAACAAAGGAGCAGCCATCTTGTTGGAACGTTGAAATAATCACACGACACTTATTGTGTAAAATATGTTGTAGTCTCTATTGAAACAAAACATTGACACTGGCAAATTCTTCTGCGGAACCAAACAAGAAGAAGATACTTTGTAGTAATTAATTTCTTCACAATCCTTTTCAATAAGGGATTGGTTACCAAAATATTAAAAAAGAAGGAAATGAAAGCCAATAAGTAAGGTTGTCAAGAATTGTATTAGTGGAGTTATCTGCTGTTTAAATAACATTTGTTTTAAAGAAATATCAAATGTTATATCAAACCATCTACTTAACGATAGCTATTAACATTTATTTATAGTAGTTAATCATTTTTACAGTGAACGTAACACCGAATAACAATAAATAGCGCTATTTCGTATTGTTGCCCTCTTTGAAAGTATAAATTTTGCGCATTTCGGGCGCGAAGACTTTAGAAAAATACTGTTAGGAAACCCAAATGAAATAAAACTTTAGTTTTAGTGTCGTGTAACTTAATGTAATAAAAATAATGTCTGTAAAGCAATGATAACGGTAATGAGTTACGTCAATCTGTATTTACCAGTCAAAGCGTAAAAATAAATTTCGTATTGTTTTTAATTCATATCTTTATAATTATCCAAGACAATTAATTTTAACATATTTATCTTGTGTAGCTGTTATTGACCGTAAAATTACAGAATCAACTAGATTCCATAAACGCATTGCATTTCCTAACCGCACTGCTAACTACGTCATTCATAAAAAAATATAACTTCAACGCTGTTATTATTTTAAGTCGAAATTCAAGTATAAGGAATTCACTTGTATAATTTGATCATGGCAATAAGCAATAAAATATATTTTGTTTTAAGATAAAAGATTATTTTACATCTAACAAAAGAACAAATATAAAACTCATAATATAAATAAGGCCTTTTACATGTATATAAAATGGTATAGTTACATGTAATGAATTGATAGATTTTTTAATCTTTATTTTTAGCAATCAATCTTTCAAATTATTACTGCCATTGTCGTGTAGTTAAAATAAAAAAAGTAGAAGCGTCGAGTGATTATTTCAATAATTTCAATAATCTAACAAGATGGTGGCTCCCTTGTTAGAACCTTCTAGGGAGTTTTTGTAGCATCTCAGAATTCCATATTCCGTGGTATTATTTTCTATTCACTTCACTTATGCACAATAAACTAACTATATTACGTAAAACACCATCAAATTTATAAAATATAGAGTAAAATAACACAAGATTATGAATAAAATATAAAATCCATTACATGTCAGACTAAAATCCCGCCAAAAACTCCCATTGATAGAATAATTTAAAAGCAAACAGATGCAAACTTTTGTAAGTTTGAGTACGAAAGAGGTTCGATATCAAAAATTTCCGAAACGCTGTTAATTTGGTTGCTAGTTCTAATTAAAGACGATTTTTCTCAATGAAATTAAAGGCATAATTCAAGTAAAACAAAACTTTTGGAATAAAAGAAAGAAGAAGGCTATGAAAATGTGACTCTTTATCAAAAGTATAAAATAGGAAAATTAGGTGTTTCATCGCAGTCTAAATACCATATGTAGACATCCAAAGTATAAACATGAAAACTTATACGAGTAACTAAGCACCGGACAAAATTTATTTAAATCTTAGGATTAAAATCGAAACATAAATTGACAACATTCGTTATGCCGTTATGCAAGTCAATACAAGATAACGATCTCATAATTAGATTACACGTTTTCTTTACATTGAATACAGTTAAGTTATAATACATATTTTGATTGTGTATAATCCTTATTCTAACTAATATTATAAATGTGAAAATTGTTTGTTTGTTTCTCCCTTTTTTTTTGTTTGTTTCTTGGGTTTGTTTGTTTCAAAGTCGCGAGTACAGCTAGTGCGTATATAAAATAGATATTAGTTATTCCAATCAATTTCCAATGATATAATTTTGGTAATGTATAAGATAGATTTTGATTCTCTTTTGTTTATTATGTTTATTTGTTAGGTTAATTATTTGAATACAGGTACAAAATCACATAAAATTTACAATATTAATTCGCTATAATTGATTGTTTGCTGGGAACAGCGTTGTTTATGATTGTTTGCGGTTCTCGTACACATAAATTTATCTAAACGATCTTCAGAGTTCAGATGTTGACAGCTACAGAGCGCGTACAGCAAATTGATTCACGCGTGAAAAAACCAATTTATATTAGGCATAAAAAAAAACTTTTTATGATGCAACTATAATTGGATTGGGTTGTTGACATTTAACATACATACACTTCTAGTTTTTCCTAATAATTTTCGCTAATTACTTTACTTATTATTCTTAGATTTATGATTTACATGAAAAATCTTAAAAAAAAAAGATTTTTATTTTAGATATATGTCAGCTTGATAAACATGTCAAAAATTGCTGTATGAAATATTAAAAACCTTTGGTTTTGTTACGCTCGGATGTAAAAACAAAATGAAAACTTCTACACATAAAACATATTTTCTACAGATACCTAATATAATTCTTACATTAAATTTAATGTCATGAAGCTCATTTCATATTTACTTTTTAGGCCAAGTTCACTTTTCACGATCTCAGATCCAGAATATTGTGATTTTTTCGCGCGATTTTAATCTATCAAGCCGTCTCTTATGCGTAATCTTGAGTTCTTTATTGTCTATATTGTACAATATTAGTGTAATCTTACGTAATAATTAGACTTTGGTTATTATACACAAGTGAAAGAGATGGAAAATAAAAAATCTGAGATGTTAAGATAACTTAGAAAGTACCAATAACAGGTCACCTTTTTTTTCGAACTGACTACGCCATTGACATAGCAAGGTCTTAACAGCTTTACCGGACTACTAAGGCGAGCGCTTAAGGCACTCAGCCGATTTTCTTTTGACAACTAGCTCAAGAATAACGGGTCATCATTGTCTTGGAACATTGAAGTATTTACAAGACACTTCGTATATATTTTCCGTTTGATATTGGCAGTAATATTGCTAACTAATATTATAATTGCGAATATGAGTTTGTTTGTTATGTAAAGCAATTGATTATCATGAAATTATCCATACAAGGTATAAATAGATATTTCATCAAGAAAAAAATCTGTTATCGCCATATAGGTTAAATATACACTAACGACAGTGAAGCCGCGGGCAAAAGCTATTCATGAAAGACGATTATAGTATAAGAAAAGAGAATTGTCATACCATCTAAATGCATATAATATATTTGGCACAAATAAGTATAATGTTCTATTAGAGATATTTAAACATGCAAAATGTTCAATATAATTGCCTATTAATATTGTCTTCACACATATATTCTTATTATTATCTTTATAAATACTGTATTCCTTACACGTTTCATGTCAAATTTATAGCGTTTCGTGAACAATAAAATATCAAAATCGTTTTTTTAAATAAACACAAACGCATATCTACCTACGAATGAGATTTCATTGCAGCGACAAGGAGAATCGCAATAAAAACAGTACGTGCGGTAATTGAGTGCCCTCCTCTCCGGCGGCGTTCCCTAATTGCGTGGATGGAGACGATTCCCACGCGGCGCGTCGCTCAGTAGATCAACCTTCAAGCGTGGACGGCCGTAGTTATGTAACTTTAATCAAATTTCAGTGAAATAGCGTGTTTTCATGTACAACTATATATATTTTTACGTTAAGGTTAAGGTTAAACGTTATAGCTTTATGTGTATTAAACGTTCATAATAGATTATTAAGAAATTTCAAAGGTAAATTAACCGAAGTAGGGATGTACCTATGTAGGCATATTTTGTTACATGTACTGCGATGCCAGTTACCTATGTCTAATATAAAACCTATTTCATGCTCGTGGCTTCATTAGCGTTGATGTAGATTTATTCCATCCCTTGAGAACAGTGTATTTCATACGGGCAAAGGTATCCTATGTCTTCTTCTGAATTCCTGACAACATCTATATAAAATTTTGTGACGATCGGTTGACTAGAAACAATAACACTTTAACCTTTATAATACTAGATAGGAAGTCAAAACTATCTAGGACTGATGTTTATATGGTTCAGATTGGCTATCCCCGAAACTTCGCCCGCACTGAACTTAATACAAAAAACAGTCTTTCGTATACTGTGTCTCAGATATAATTTATAAATTATATCATATTTATCCTGTTTCCGTAAGGGATTGAATTGCATTTGCTTACCTACTTCTTTTTCGTATTTAACCTGAGCCCTCATTTAAATTACAATAATTTTTGATAGAGTGGACCGATTTGAATTAAACCACAGTAATTTAGTAGTAATGCAGAGTTGTGGAAAATGTGCCATAAAGATTCCATAGACCATCAAGTGCGACGTCGAAAATGGGACTGGATCGGCCATATTTTGCGAAGGGACAACAGCCATATCCCTAATCAGGCATTGGACTGGAATCCCCAGGGCAGGCGGAAGCGTGGTCGACCTAGACAAACTTGGCGAAGATCTGTGCTCGCGGTGTCCACGAAGATTGGGCTTACTTGGAGTGAGGTGATGCGTGAAACCATCGACAGATCGCGATGGAGAAACATTGCGTCTGCCCTCTGCCCCGACAATTTGGATCTCAAGAGAGAGAATTTAGTAGTGATTTGTGTTCAAACAAATAGACTCCTAGATACATGCAACATTTTTCTTTTCATAAAAATCTAGAAAGTACAGTCACGTTAGTTTTACATTCTTATTATCTATATATAAGAAGAAGATTGATAAAGGTGGACGCTTTTTCACCGATTTTATTGATTTTGCCAGTCTTAAGTGTTTTTTCACGGGTTTATAAACTATCATATTATACTATACCTACCTTGCTATTACGTAGCAATGCGATACATTAATTTCTGTAGCGTTCAGTCGATCGTAAAACATTTGATATGTGTTAATATTTGAGTACGGAAAATATTTAACTATAGCAAAAATTCTTATTCCAATAATGAATCGGAATAAACCATAGGTACATTTGTACGTAGGCATTGATCATTATAGTGTAATATAATAAGTGATTATAGATAATAATTTTGGTCAGATTTGATTTTAGATAAAAATAATAAGGTAATGAGTTGAACGAAATAATATGCAATTTCCTCATATCTATCTATCTAATACCTTTAAACGAGCAATTCTTGTATATTTTTATATTGGTAAATATTTAGGATCTCGGAAACGGCGTCATCTATTTCCGTGAAACTTAGTATGCAGGTCGTTTCGGGGACGATAAATCGATCTAGCTAGATTTTATTCATAGGAAACTTTTTAACTGAGTTTTCAGGCAATGAAAAAATATATCTAGTAGATAAAGGGAAATTTCGACGCCGCTGTCAAAACAAAAATAGGTCAGATGGAAATCGGCTGCATCGAAAATCCGTGTAACCCCAGTTAAAATCCGAGTTATAGTAAAAGATCTTTTTTTTGTTTTGGTTTAAAAAATATGTCAATTTTGTAAGGCAAACCTAACTGATTATTTTAATTTAAAACTGTTTTTTAGAGAACCGAGCGAGTCTCGGTCGCCCAGGTACTAAATATTTATCAAGCAAGTTGGGCTTTTAAAGGCGTCAGAATGATCTTCAAACTGTCACGAACAGGAATAATTTCAAATGGAGTTTGTAATTGGGTACACCAGAGCGATGCTTATAAGTAATTGATACGGTACCCTAGCGGTTTTCCACCGACCTGCGTATTTAGTAACGCCTTAGGAGCTCGATGTGTATGGTATTACAATCCGCAAGTTCATTGCGACGATCGAACTTCTTGGTGAAGATTGATACTAACTACATACTATACGATGTTGAAATCGTTACAGTTAGAGCCGCGACCGACGCTCATAGTATGTTAATGGGATTAAATACTTGCTGCGGATGCTATAGGTAAACGTAATAACACTGTCGTTAATTTTTAACGATACTAATGAATGTATGTTTAATTATCTTTAAAAATATGTAAGAGTTCACGAAGATTTTTACCATGAAAAAATGATGCGTTGCACGTTCTAAATTTAGGCTATATTGATGCAATGTATTACCTAGTTCAATGACATTATTCCCTGTGTGTATTTTGAGAGATATTACAAATTATAAGACTCTTTCTTATAATTTCACATTGTATATACTTTTTTAAACTATTATCTGTTCGCCGATTTATCTCAGAATATCTTACATTTATTCTAGCTTTTGTGAACATTAAATAAAAAGGATAAAAGAAACAAAACAAAAGTAACTTAAATTGGATGTAATTAATTATATTACCTAGTTATAAGTAAAATCGGTGGCTGATCTGAAATAACGAAATTTCAAGATTCAAATAAAAATTATTTTAATTTGTCGAAATTTATCAGTATGATAATGTAAAATAAAGAATAATAAACCCGGTTACATCGTCGATCTGTTACAGATAATCTTCTCTACCTATGCAGTTAGGTATTCTTATTGTTTACTTTTTTATTTGTAAGTGAAATATAAAATAAAAAAAACACAACAAGTTCATGAAGAAGTTAATGACCATATTTATATAAAACAGAACTTTCCGAAAAAATAAATTCCCACACAAAATATAAGTAAAAAATCATACGTTTATATAAATCAACGGTCTTACCATTATATTAATTAAGATGAACCATAGTAAGTTCACCGTGTACATTTTCACGGTTAGCACATAAACTTCGGGTTATTGTCTCGTAGTGTTTCGCAGGATTATTATTGTTAGACCGCGTGAGCGTCGCGTTCCCACCGTACCTTGCAAAGGTGCTCTGTGCAACTAGCACACGGCTGTTAACTGACGCTAAACCCGCCAAACTGAAGCAAAGCCGCAAGCCGCAGAGCACCGTGAGTGAGAGCTTCGCGAGTCGTCTTTGAATGGCCCACTCCACAAGGGAGGAATGGCGGGAGTCGCGACCGAGAGGGACAATCTGTAGGGGAAACCGCCTCCGGTAAATTCACTAAGAAAGTTATTTGACGATTTGCCGCAGAGGGAATCGACGACGTAATAGAAAAATGAAAACGATTTAAACGTTAATAGAAATGTCGAGTATGGCTTTATTTGTATTTGAATTTATTTTTATAGTTTATTTTATACAAGGAACAAGACAGATGTAGATAAATACAAATGAAACAAATAAATACACATTTAATCATAGCTGAGACAATTAAATGGCCTCGAATAATATAATTCAAACTTTAAACCATTCAGATTTACATTAATGTTCATGGTTAACCTATATTAATTTACTGCTGGCAATATTTCTTGCTGAAGGTTTCGCAATAAACATAGAACATAGAAAAATAAGTTTGTGTAAAAGCATCAACCTTGTTGGTAATGATAAAAAAGAGGCTGTTGATGTTTTAAATAAAAAGGAATATATTATTGTTATTACGAATTCGACCGTAAAAAAATTGGATTTTTTTAAATCTATACTAATATTATAAAGAGGTACGGTTTGTGAATTAATGACTTTGTAGTAGGTAATCTCAGAAACTTCTGGTCCGATTTGAAAAAATTTTTCAGTGTTATATAGCTCATTTATCGACGAAAGTTATATATATATGTATATATATGTTATGTATATTATCAAATTAAGACCAATAGAAGCGGAACACCAATGAAAAATATTTCAAAATCGGGTTTTTTTTCCTCTTGAGAGCTTCCGCTGCGTGTTAGCGTTAACGCAAAATAACTATACCACGCAGACGAAGTCGCGGGCAGATTTTAGTAAGTTATACATTCGTTTTTGAAACGAAATTATATTTTATTTTAGCATCTTTGCCTTGCGAAAAATGAACATTTCGCTTCGGTGTTTAACAATCAGGTATCTTTAACCAATTATTTTTTTTTTTTTCAATTTTCAATATTCAATTACCTTTATAAATTGTTAACAATACCTATATTATAAAGGGAATAAGTTACTATTATCTATATTTGTGATTATGTAAGCTTGGGATATATAATATCTACAGAGGTTGTAAACAAAATTCTTAATAACTGTCGATTACAGTTCATGTCTTAGATAATATTATGCGCTCGAATATAAATTTAAAGAACTGCAGCGAATGTTATTTTATTTACTTTCCTTGCAGTTTTAATTTATGTATGTGAAAGTATAGATTCACTTTATGATATTTGAAATCGATAGTTATTATTTATTTACTGTTACGAAACGAAAGATTTACATTTATTACCAAACTATGATACTATATACTATTTTAGATTTTAGAACATGATATGGTATTTTTTTATTTAAATTGTATACAGATGAATATCGTGTATCATAAATACATATCTCAAATAATAGCTGCTTGCAACCTCTTTCTCCTAAGAATAGTTTTTTTGTTTACTGAATCCTAACCCTGTTATTACCCTTCAAATTGGTGGTGATCCTGCAAACAAAGAGCAGAAGGGTACAAATCCACGATAGCGTTTCACATGCTATAGTGGCAATATCTAGGCACACCGACACCTGTGTCTACTATACCGACGTGACTGACGACGCGATTAGTAAGTTCATTCGTCGGGCCGTGGACGCTCCGGCACGGGATATTGTGGATTACAACCTAAAAATGGCCATAAAGAATTGAAATATAAAAACAATAACGTCATTAAGCCAAAATAGTTAAATATAATTAAACAGTTAATATTTAATAAATTACTAATAATAAAAAAAATATATGCTCACGGATACGATTTTTACGTATAAAAAAAAAAATACATATAAGCAAAAAAAAGGTGCGGACCAAGAGTCTGCAGAATAGAACAAAGTAAAAAAAACCCTGTTATTACAAAAGTGAAATACGCATTGAACTCTTACTTTAAAAAGTTTGATTATAAAGAGTGGACATTATAAACACATGGATATTATTCAAATTTAAATATTCTTTAACACTCATCTAAGTTGACAGTTCTTATTTTATTGTTGTGATTTAAAGTATTTCTATTTGTTAGCGAAATACGTTTCGAAATAAATAATGAATTTCTTAGGTATAATTAATTTGGAAGAAATAAATGAATTACACAATTATAGACATACACAAGTAAATCAAACAACTACTATATGTATGACACCATTGACATTTGACAATTTATTAATCTGTCGTTATGCTATTATTTTACCTCACATATTTTGACTTAATATATTAATTTTTAAGTTTATTAAAAAAAAAATCTTTTAACTAAAATGTTGCAGTAATGATAAGCAATTTAACTTAAAGTATTAAATTTTTGAATGAAGATCTGAACAAAAATATTATTTATGAATTGAAATTGGTCGAAAAATATCTGTATGTAAGGGAACGTTTTGAATAATAAGCTTTGAATTGAACGAATGCCAGAGTTCCTTGCGTAAAAAACTTAAACCAGTTGTTTAGCAAGATACGGCTTAGACACGCTTTTCTAATAAAGTATAAATATGTGTTCACCTAGGTTTAAAATTGTAGGCACTGATAAGTAAAATTCGTGTTACGCTCGTGGGAATTTAATACGAAAGTACCCAACTTTTCTAAAGCAAGTATTCAATACGCATTTAACTTTTTGTAGTAACGTCGTATGTGTTTTATCGGAATCAACTGTGAAGTGTCTCTTATCTCTTAATTATATTTATATTAATAGTATTTAATTATTATAATTCTTATACCGATTTTAAGTTATCCGAGCTAAAATTCTGTATATTTCAGTAAAATTCTAATACAAATAATTTCAGCCATTTCGGAGATAAGCCTTGATAAACAACAATCATTTCATATTTATTTATACGATTAGATTTAACCTAGTTGTTGACGATATTAAAATATAACACAGTGTAATATATGTGTGCATATACATCCCGCTTTTTTATCTTTTCATACTGTGCATTGAAATTTTTGCCTAAATTTTACATACGTTGATGTTATTTCAATATGTTCCGCTGCCAGTATTCACTTATTAAAACATTGTATTAAATTTTAATATCGTCAACAACTAGGTTAAATCTAAATATATGTAAGAGATTTAAAGTCGCACCAACCGTTTACAAAACCATCTCAGATGGTATGGGTATGGAAAAAGACGTAAGGAGGATTATGTGGTCCAATTTGCTTTGAATCTTCCCGAAAGCAAAAGAGGTAGAGGCCGTCTACCTTCGACATGATGGTCAAATATTGCAAAATATATCAAAAAAGGCCTACTTGCAAGAATCAACACCCAAGACAAATTAGCTAGGCGCCCTCAAATAATGGGAAAAGGGATGGACAAAGAAACACCCATACACAGTATAGTATAAAAAAATACCTTACAAATAGATTAGCGTGTAAATTTTACTTATGCTTTTGATTAGTCGTAAGAATAAATGTACTTTAGCTGTAGCCACGGCTTCGCACACGTTTTTACATTATACTATTTTCAGTATATTATATTTTATTGCTACTCATAATTTATTTTTTTTTAAATTATTAATGAAAATTTATAAAAAAAAAAATCTTTCCGAATGACATTCTTTCCGTATACAAAATATAATTAAAGTCGGTTGAAATTTATTTTTTTCTTATATTTTTTGTACGACTTCTAAAAATATGGAAGTATCCATAGATCTTATACTTTATCGACTGAAGATTGGCGTGAATTGTTCGTGTATAAAATTGCATAAGATCTGTTAAGGCGTTTGGGAGTCATATTCAGATATATAAACAAAGAGGCAAGCGGGCATCATTTTTTAGTATCATATTCGTGGTCAGTTACCCCTGTATATGTCCATCATAAAATTGGAAAAGAAATAGATGTACAAACAGAACCACAAAATTATTGAAATATATGATTGTAAGTATACAATGATCTGTAAAGGCAAAAGGATTATTTGAACATATTATTTTCAATTACACACACTGTCTCAAGATTTATCTGTTGTTGTGAGTCGCACGCCTCCTTCGTCCATACGATCTAGAAAAACTTTCTCCCCATTCAGTGATATAGAGAGATTGATTTTCCGGTTATACAACTAAGTACGTACCTATTCAATACACACATGAAAAGGATATCTGTCCAGATATACTGGATGATTATCTAAGTAATAAACGAGTCTAGAGCTACGAAAGTGTATTTGGTTTTGTGAAGAAATTGGATTGTAAATTAAAGATTTTAATGTAAAAGATTTACTTGTCCAGACCTAGATTATGTTTCGATTACATTGAATAGACTGTGCAAATATTAACGCTTTCGCTATAGCTTCTCTCTCAATGGTTGTATCAAACGAACAGAATCCATCAATTTGTATCACATTTCATCCAGTAATGTTAAGATAATTGTTATTTCACTCTTGTCTGTTCACTTTATAATAATATGAAATTATGAACTCGACGCTTTGTAATCATTTCAGGTCAACGGATTTGTACTCGACAAATTATAACCTTCTTTCTAAAATACGGTGCTGTAAACCTTTCTAATTACAGTTTTCTACGTGCAGTTCTTTAAGATAAGTTCTTATTAAGCAGTCAGTTGTGTTTTGAATTAATGACTTAATATTTGCTTTTATTGTAACTTATGGTATATTTGGCTGTAGTGTATGAGAGAAATTAAAATTTATTTATTAAGGTTACCAATGTCTCGGCGAATTCTTCAGCACCTAACAATTTGCTTGACCGCATAAAAAGTGGTTATTAGGATGTAAATTCTATGAAATTTTATTCAGTGTTCTTAATCATCTTCTGTTTTTTATATCTTGCTTGCAATGGTGATGATTAAGGAAAAAAATATTAATAAAAAGGTTACACTTTCTAGAAAACATTCTTGACGCTTGGTAAGATAATAATGGAACAAATGACGATCGTTTATGACGTCGCGTCGGTAATATAGGTTCAACGATCAGTGGGTTTATTTACCCGTGTCAACAAAACTATTAAAATAAGTGTGTAAATCCTTCCAGTTACATCATAACGTTCTACACATATAATAAAATGAATATATTTACTAATTATACTATGAAGATTTTGACGGTAGAAATCTATACTAATATTATAATAGGTAAAGTTTGTGACTTTGCGACGTTATAATGGGTAATCTCAAGAACTACTGGTCGCATTTCAAAAATTCTTTCAATGTTATGTAGCTCATTTATAGAGGAAGGTTACAGTATATCATTATGCTAAGACCAATAGAAGAGGAGCATCAAAGAAGAAGGTTTCAAAATTATGAATTTTTTTTTAAGGCTTCCGCTGCGTGTTGGCGTTAGGCCAAAGTAACAATTCCACAAGGACGAGGCCGCGAGCGGAGGCTGGTAAGAGGATAAAAAAATAACGACATTTTTAAATATTTAGATATAATCTATTTTACAAGGAGATCAGAAGAAATATTTAGGTCTGAAAGTAATATAGTGCTTTCAGGGTCACGAACTTTAAAGTAAAAATCGCCAGAATGTAGTTTTGATAATTATATATCTTACAGATTTCTATCTCGAGGATATTCAGTCTTGTCATTTAATACAATGGAAGGCATTTTTGTTTAACGGGTGAGATGTAAGTGTAAATTAATGTAAAATACTAGTTGTTACCCGCGAAATTGACCGCGTAAAAGCTAGTAAAGAAAAAAATGTTATATTTTTTTAATTCATAGGAGATAAACGAATAGGCGGCTCACGTGATATATGATCACCGCCGTCCATAGACACGAGCAACACCACGGGAGATACAAGTGCGTTGCCAGCCTGTTTAGGGGATAGTAAGGGGAGGGAAGGGGGGAGAGGGATGGGAGGCGGGCCTCCGCCACTCTCACTGATCGAACGAAACGCAACAATGCAAGCAGTGTTATTTAACGTCGGCTTTCTGTAAGAGGGTTGTACTACCCCGGGCGAGCCGACCCATTCATGCTGGAACGAGTAATAGCTTCAGCGTGACTCTACCACCTACGAAAATGTAGACGTCCGCGTGAAATGCACGCATTACTGGATGCTACTACTTCTTTAAATTGTTACGTGTGCACGAACTAATTTAAAAAAAAAAAAGTAATTTCTGTTACTCCTTAATAATTTAGCCGGAGCAAATAGACAGACAAAAACTTTAAAAATCGCTTTTTTTATAAGTACCGTATATACTTTAATTTCTATTTAGTAGGTAATTAACTGTATTTTTAAATAACATACAGATACTTCAATTTTATTTATTTGTATAGACTAATATCTATGGCTTCCTACTAATGTATAAAATCAAGATTCTATGTAAACTATTATAGGTATATGGTATAGCACTTCCCAGAGACGAATTATAATCTTGGAATTTAGAACGACAGAATTTATTTAAGCATAAATTATGGAATAAATAGCCATAAAGATAAAGTCACTGAAATTAAATCATATTTACTAACTTTTTATTACATGCACTATCTATAAAATCAATCTTACTTAAACATGCGTTGTAAACCACATAATATAAATGCTCATGACGCGAGTTTGGGTTTGTACTCGTTCGTTTTTATTAAGATGTATAAATTTGTGACAATGGATTCAGTTTGTAATCGTTAATTAAGTAGAGGCTTAATGACGAGCTACTACTCAACGATTTATTTAATTTTGTTAATTAACCTGTATACTTAATAGCTTCGGGACTGATATGTCCCAAAGCGCTTTTTTAAAAAATAATAATTTAGTTCACTATTTAATGTAAAATATTTTTTCTAACCTAAAAGTATAAATACAATAGCTAAGTTGGACATTTCGTGGTTTAGTACAAAAAATAGTTCTTAAAAAAATAATAATGTAATAAAATATTGTACATAATAATTGGATTTTCACATTACATAATTTGTAATTATACAAATTTTGTAATAAATCCAGTATTTTTTTAAACCTTATACTGGCAAACTGTTTGCTGACCTCTACCTCATAAGGTCTATTTTCGTTTGTATGGCGCTTAAATCTTTATGGTTTTTCACTACTCGAAGTCCTCAAGTCTGATTGTTGTCAGAGCTTTAAGTTTTAACTCTACAATTTTGACAGCAATTAATTCTATTAAGCCCACTGGCGTAGCTGATGGAGGGGATCCACCTTAAAATCACAATGCCCTACCTTAAAAATACCAAAAAAGTTAAAAAATGTAATTAAATTGTTGGTTCATAGTTTGAGATAAAAAATGTAGCGATAAGTATCTTAAACTTTTTCGAACATACTACAGTTTGTGACATTCGAGGGCAGATCAATTATATATTTTTTTTACTTCTGACCTACCTCAAATTCGACTCTAGCTACAGTCCAGGTTCAGCCTGAATAGATTGGCCGCTTTTTGTAGCAATAATGCGTTGTAGCGGCCAATATATTGCAGGAGGAAGTACAAAGTAACGTCCACTATAATATTGAACAATAAAAAAATCACTAGTTCTAATCGCCACAAATGTTTAAATCATACACGTCTTATAAGATTATTCCCTTCTTTCCTTGACGCGACTATGGTTCAATGGTTAGCGTATTCAGACACATTGTTGATTGATGTAAGTTCGAATCCTTGAGAATGAGCCGGAATTATCAGTTAAGGAAAACATCATGATGAAACCACAGCATCACAGAATATATTTAATATGAGACAGTACGGAAACTACGTATACCATAATCACTCGTATCGGCACTCACTCATGCGCATCAACGTGACCCCTAAGCGATTTTTTAAAACCTCTCGTCGATGCATGTTATGTGAGTGTGCCGTTTTCGAGCGTTTGTAGGTAGTTTTCGTAATGTCTCTCATATTAATTATACTGTAACAGCATGGTGGTAGTAATAGTTTTTGTGAGTCAATGTCATGTATTCTTATTAGCACATGAAAAGCCAGACTTTCTAGATTTAGTTAATCTATCATCTTGGATTACATAGTAATTTAACTTCAGGTGAGATTGTTTAAAAAAATCTTAACCTATACTGTACAGATGATATATTTGTTTTGAAATGAAGAAGTGTTATACTAAAATTGCCATACATCTATTCACCAATCTAGTTTGTTTTATGAATAACTAGCCGGTACGGCGGACTTGTCCCGCCCTGATAAGAAAACTTTGAACTTAGACATATGCGGTGTTATTACAAAAAAGTTAAATACGTATAAAATACTTGCTTTAAAAAGGTTATGTACAAGATGCACCGCGCAAGTTCGCGTTATCCTTTTTCGCAAGTCCAATCTAATCTAACCAATGCGAGACAAAAGAGCAATATGGCGAACGTTTAGCGAGCGCAGAGCATTTGAAACGTAACCTTTTCAAAGCAAGTATTCAATACGTATTTAACTTTTTTATAATAAACACCAATGCTGTAGCGGCCTTTTTTGTAGGGATTATCAAGCTCTACAACTTTTCTCTAAAACTCAATCATATCTCTCATCATTAAAGCAGCGTTTCGTAAGTTTTCGTTCGACGGATTTTCTCCGACTTTGCAAATCAGACGACCACAAGAATTTTTTTTTTCATTTTTCGGGTTAATATATATATGTATGTGACACTCACAAATAACGTGGCTTTATATCGGTAAGAGTTTTCAAAATCGGTTTAGTAGATCCAAAGATTACTTACTCCATACGACGTCACAAACTACCTCTTTATGATATTAGTGTTGATATTAATATGAATAAGTTTTGAGTATAATTGTGGATGGATATAAGAGTAGACGAAGACCGAAAAATGTATGGATGGATTGTATGAAGAATGATATGTGTGTCTTTTACATATATATATGTGTGGATACTGAGATGGCATCTGACAGGAGAGAGTGGAAAAAGAAAACATGTTGTGCCGACCCTACTTAGGTAGGGTAAGGGTAAGATGATGAACAATATGGATATTACTATCATAGAATATAGGTATTATTATGGGTACAACAGATTTTAAATTCATAACGTTCATAGGTGAAAAATAAAAACTACACACAGCCGACCAACAGTAACAGTAAAACATTATTATCAAATTGTAATAGTCTTATCAGCTATTATCGCTATCAGTTTGCCCCTCTGCCCACATTACGATATTGTTTAATAAGTTCGCACGTGATACATTTACCAGAATATTTTACTGATAAGAATAAGTTATTTGCATTTATTACTATATTAATTATAAAATAAAATGGATAAACGCCAAAGAATTTATTTCTTATGTAAGAAAATTTTGATAGAAAATTATTGTTTATGTTCACCTTATTATTATAGTACAATAATAAATAAATTGTTAACAAATAAATGCTGTAAATCAAAAAATACCCTTAGTACCCATGTAAAAAACGATGATATTGTGCAATTTATAAACTACACATTTTCCTTTCTATGGGTAGTCATTTCCCTAAGGCTTTCTTAAGATTTTCAGCAAGTTTATCCATGAATTCAAATGTTTCGTAGTAGTCAGCCCTTTTAACATTGTTCATTCCCTTGATGCAAATAGCAAGATCTTTGGTCATAATACCAGATTCAATAGTGTCAATGCATACTTTCTCAAGAGCTTCAGCAAAATTCTTAAGTTCATCATTGTTGTCTAATTTTGCACGATGTAGAAGACCTCTGGTCCATGCGAAAATAGAAGCAATGGGATTGGTAGATGTCTCTTTTCCTTGTTGGTAGAAACGGTAGTGTCTAGTGACAGTACCATGGGCTGCTTCGGCTTCCACAGTTTTGCCATCAGGGCAAATAAGAACCGAGGTCATGAGACCTAAAGATCCATAACCTTGGGCAACAGAATCAGACTGAACATCTCCATCATAATTTTTACATGCCCATACAAAGCCACCCTCTGATTTCATGGCATAAGCCACCATATCATCAATTAGCCTATGTTCATACCAGATTCCTGCAGCTTCAAATTGAGTTTTATATTCCTTATCATAGATTTCTTGGAAGATGTCCTTGAATCTCCCATCATACTTCTTGAGGATAGTGTTCTTTGTACTTAAGTACAAAGGATATTTCCTATCCAAAGCATATTTGAATGAAGAATGAGCAAAATCAACAATGGAAGCATCAGTATTGAACATACCCAGAGCTACTCCAGCTCCCTTGTATTCATTAACAACATGTCTGATTGGTTCTCCAGATGGAGGTGTAAAGATAAGCTCAAGTTTACCTGGTCCAGGTACAACAAAATCAGTTGCTTTATATTGATCTGCATGGGCATGACGGCCAATGATTATTGGTTTATCCCATCCAGTTACAAGACGAGGAATATTCTTACAAATGATAGCTTCCCTGAAGACTGTACCCCCTAGAATATTACGAATTGTACCATTTGGACTCTTCCACATTTTCTTCAATTTGAATTCTTCCACTCTATTCTCATCCGGAGTTATGGTGGCACATTTAATACCAACATTATATTTTTTGACTGCCTCCGCACAGTCAATTGTAACCTGATCATCTGTCTTATCACGATTTTCAATGCCTAAATCGTAAACATGTAATTCTATATCTAAGAATGGTAAGATAAGTTTCTCTTTGATAAGATCCCAAATAATTCTAGTCATCTCATCACCTAAAATATCAACGACAGGTCCGGCCTTGATCTTCGACATGTTGATAATTCTGGAAAAAAAAAACAAACATTACATAACAATTACAATTTCATATGATTCAAATTAACTATATCCTGGTTATATGTTCTTCTTCTTCTTTAATTTATGGCACCGTGTGTAAGCAATACACAATTCCGCCAATATCATGTAAATACAGAGTGTGCACTGTCTGTGCCAGATAGTGTCATAAACGTATATGTTAATATAATTGAATGCATGACTGACTAAAATTGAATGTTATATAATTTTTTTTTCTAGAAAACAAACAAATTTAGTTAATGTAATTAATGTCATTGCTATTCACATGAAACAAAGTTCACTTTAGGAATAATTTAACATAAACAATGTTTTCAAGTTCCAAGTAGAATATATTGAATAGTGTATTAATTAATGTTATTTTAACAAGTGTTTATGATGACATTTGAAATATACCAGATATTTGATGACTTTTTAGTTTATCCATATATCATGTAATTATGAAAATGAAGAATTCATGGAATTTTAAATTAAGCTATATGGCCAAATGGAATGTTAATTAGAAAATATAATGGTTCTATAAATGTACTTTTGCAGTTTTATTGTTTATAATTGATGTATGATATCAATAATTAGAGACGTGGTTTCAACACATTATTTAGGAATTATTGTAGGAATAAATTCCCCACATCTAAACTGATATGACATTCAAGCTACTGTGTTATAGTGTATCACAGTCCTGTATTTCTTCTATTTTATTTTTGGCAACCAGTCTTCTATGTAGTAGACCATTACTGCCATTGTCAAGTGAGTAATGATATTACAAGTGTATTGATATATCTTCAATGAACTAACAAGACGGTGGCCATCTTGTTAGAACTCTTTTGGGAGTTTTTGTGGCAAGTCAGAATCCACACTCCGTGGTATTATTTCCGATCCACTTCACTTGTAATAACCAAACTATATTACGTAAAGCACCACCAACATTACACAATATAGAGCCAAATAACACAAGATTATGGATATAATATAAAGACCACTACATGGCATTCCAAGATCCCACCAAAAACTCTGTCCTGTATTTGATCATTTTATTGTGGCTCCCTGTAATCACAGGGACCTGTGCAAGTAGACTTTCCTGTTTGCTTATTAGCCTTTGATATTAAAAGGTGTATATTTGATATATATGATTGTTTAAAGTTTGTTACCATAACTTTTATTTGCATGTATGTTATGTACTAAATGACTTGAAAAAAATGTATAAATCTTTCCTTATAGGAAAAAGAAGTATTTTTATTAAGTCAATATTATGTATTATTTATGAACACATATATTATAAGATTGCCTTTTCAAATCATTTCTTTACATTGTTGCTCACATCTCATAGCACCTATCTAATTACTCCAAATTTGGTTGACCACTAAGTACACGCCTCATTTGTTTGTAGTATTGTGTATATAATTCTGTGCTATGACTAGACAAATACAATTTCAAATTAAAATATTCGTTTTTTAAGATTTTCTTGCTTGAAAGTATAAGGAAAATTATCTATTTACTATGAGTTACATTCCATGACCTTGTACATTGTACATTATTGAAAAGGCGTTTCCAGGAATTATTAACACTAATATGTTTCTAAATATTAAATAGAAAAATAAAGTGGCAATTATGTATTTATCTATGCATATAGCATGCACAACTGCTGTTAGTAACATTCAAACAAAATTTATTTGATTACCATATTTTGATTAGATACAATAAATATAATTCCTATAAGAATCAAATATTTTTATAGTTATGGTAAAGGTGGTAATAAATATAAGCTTATAATTTATATTATATAAAAATCTGTGTATGTTATCTTTATTTCCAAAACCTCCAAGTAAAACCTTGAAGCAGGTTTGTAGCACGGTACAAAGTTCAACAAACTTGAACGCATTAAAATAAGTTAAATCAAAATGTACGTAAATTTCAAATTAGAACTTAATAGACATACCAATTTACCATTTTAAAAATTCGCAATTATCAGAAAAGCCTACCTGTTTGATGATATATGAGACAACGAAATAAACGCTCAACTACTGCCACTTCACCGAATAAACTGAAGCGTGAACTAAAGAGAACGTTAATATTTGTGTGAAGTGTAAAGAGCTCTCAATACAGTTAGACGTAACCTTCGCTAGGAGTAATATTATTCTGTGGACGTAACCTACATGCTCTTGGTACGGGTCGAATTGTCAGTGACTGTCACCCTGTTCAAACTATGTTGGTGATAAAATAAATTAGTTTACGATTAAATCGATTATAGGCTACAAATTAATGTGTAGGGATAATTGAATTCATGAGTAACAAGGTCTAATTACCTAAATTACACTTACTTTATCAGGTCAATTGTGTTATACTCTATACACTTTTTAAATCGAACACCCACTACAGTCAAATTGAAATAAAGCAGATTGCAGCAGTGTTGCCGGTAGGGATGTTAAAAAATAATCGATTTTTATTTAAATCGATTTTTATTTTATTATAATCGATTTTTTATTGTCGATGTTTATTTTCATATTAATCGATTTTTTGAAAATCGATTATATAAATTACGAATTTTAATCGATTTTTATAAACATCTATGCGACGGATGAAAAAAACTCAAAATAAGTTCATTATTATTTACAATTGAAGAGTGAGCATAGTGAGATAATATGTTTGTAAAAATTTAAAATGTTTTCTAGCCGCAAAACACCTAAAAGCGGCTGGCGAAAGTATTTTATAACGAAAAAGAATAATAGCACAGTAATATGCATGTCCTGTTCGATAGAATGAAAAATTTTGTAGTGAAACTACAAATTTAAAAAGAACATAGAATGAAAACATCCCACTGCCTTACAAGTAACATGAGTTACTATATCTTATAATGATTGTTGTGGTTCTTATGACAGCCAAATACCGCTCTCTGTAAAATTAAAACTTTCAATAAAACTAAAAAGGTCTCTCATGCGAGTACAATATGTTTACTAAAAATGTCTTATGGTAAACTCGACATTGATAAGTTTACAAAACTATAAATTATTATTGAAATTATTCAATAAAAAAAATTCTTCAATTTTAATTTTCTCAGTCACACTATGATTAATATGAAAATTTAAAAGAGAACTTCATTGTTTTGAATTTTACAGTTAGAATTAATAATGTTGTCATTTTGTTAGGATGTTTATCATTTCATTTTTATTACGATATAATGTTTAATAGTACTGAAAATTTCTATGGTATTTAGTTTCTATATTATTTACCTTGAAAGTTTAAAGGAACATTCACTTTTATTTTGTTTTGAACTGGTTATTTTTGATACGTATCATTTTATTTGATTCTTAATCTGATAAATTGTTATTTTAAATCTTTAGGTTTATTATAGGAATATGGAAAGCATGTCTATTTTTAAATATTATAAAAATCGATTTTTGAAAAAATCGATTATTTATTTTCAATAAAATCGATTTTTAACAAATCGATTATAATTTAAAAAAAGAAAAATCGATTCCTAATTAATCGATTTTTTTCATTAAACTCACATCCCTAGTTGTCGGTTAAGAAATAAAAAGTCTCCAGACATTAATTAAAATGTCGCTAGATTTTGAAAAATACATAACTAACAAATTCGGCAGAAGTCGCCAAATGTTTCATAATATTCCATGGTAAAAGACATGGTGAAAATACTATATTGCGAATACTTAAGTATGATAAAAAGAACAAGTTTTAGTCGCGTTATAACTCTTCTTGCTGTTTTCATTTTGGTCGACCTCGAGATCAAACGTCATTCTAGTGGGCAAATTCCAAAAACAACATCAGCAAATTCATGTTGTTACCAGTAATAACAATAAAAATAGTATCAAGATATTTAAATATTTTCAATTCGCTATTATAATATATTATTATTCGCTAGAAGTCGCTAATTTTTTTTAAGTCGCTAGATTGAAAAAAAAGTCGTTAAACATGTCCAAAATCCGCTAGATCTAGAGTCAAAGTCGCTAAAACGGCAACAGTGGATTGCAGAATTGTTTAGAGGAAATATCTACAGATATACATATTTCTATAAGGGTGATTAGACTTAAGTACACGCTTTTGCGGCACATAAGGAAAAAATGTAGAAACCTGAAATATAATAATATAGGCAAATAATTAAATATGTAGGGTAAAAAAGATCTTAAGCAATATTATTTTTCAAAATTATGTTATTATTATATTTCGAATATATTACCTAATGTATTATGATACCAGAATGCAATACATTTTGACACAGTATTTTATACAAAAAGATATTTTATCAGAAAATTTGCTCAACGTGCTTTACAAATAAATATTACGATATGGCGTGCTGACCATAAAAATAGAGAAAATTGAACACACCCCAAAAACGTGCTTTATTAAAATATTAGTATCGTCTTTAGATAAGTCAGAATCCATGCGCCGTGGTAATATTTCCGATTCACTTCACTTGTGCACAATAACCAAACTATACTACGTAAAGCTCCATCAACATTACACAATATAGAACTAAATAACATAAGATTATAGATAAAGTATAAAGACCACTACATGGCATTCCAAGATTCCGCCAAAAGTTTGAGTGTTAGGTTCGTTTAACTATCCACTGGATTGATTCCATATTTAAAGTAATTCATTATTCTGTGCCTAAAATCGATTATTTGATTAATTAATCTAACGTGATCATCTTACTCTGTTGCGCCGGTAAGAGTATTATTATATTCTGTTCTCGTATATACAAATTTACTCTGTGATATTCTCACAGACTCTGTGATATAGTTCCGAGTCTGTGTAGATTAGGTATTTATGTATTTAGATTAGGACTGTTGATATTTTTAAAAATATCGGATTTTCGATATATAGATATTTATAATAATATCAATATCGGAACTCGATATATTGGAAAAAAATATCGATATTTGATATATCGGCTATGTTAAAAAAAATGTAATTCAGCTTAACATTGATTTACAGTTTTTAATCCAGTATATTTGTACAGTTTATACCATATATGTTTTAAAATATAACAGTACAGTTCTAAGAGCCACTTGCACAAACGTCATTCAATCATATTGATAATCGTCATCATTATTGTTTTATCTAAATAAGATAATTATGTGTACCAATATTTTTCAGTCCATCAATACCAAGTTTTTTAAATAGTGGTAGTCTACTAGTTTCACTAGTAGAATAACATTTCGATGTCTGCTGGTTCGAACCCCGGTGTGTAATAATGAATTTTACAAAATTCGCGTACACTTACTAATTTAAATTGGTAACAATATTGTCTGACGGTCAAGGAAAACCCCGTGAGAAAACCTGAGCCTGAGAAATGTTCTGGTAGTATTACTATATGTGAGAAAACGTACAATTGTGGTTTTCTCAGAGTTTGAAATTGCCAATACGCCATGGGCTAGTGTGGTGATTATGTCCGTACCTTCTTTCAGGAAAAGGTCTGTAGCCCTGCAGTGGCTCTCTTACAGGCTGATGGTAATGAATATTTTTCAGCAAGAGATTTTTTAAATACTATTTACTTCATATGTTCAGCTGTTTCACTAGGTACTACGATTACTACTAGCCTGCTTCATATTTATTAATCCAAAACGTGGCAGCGTAGACAATAACGGAAGGAATAGGATAAATGCAGGATGCACGAAATGGAGAAAGATTTTCAGGTTATGCGATCCACGAATGCCCTTGTAACTCACGGGGAAGGCGTATAAAATGGTTATGTTACAAAAGAAACGGATGAGAAAAAACTGTACACGGCAGAGCTGCGATTGTTAAGATGTATTGTGTAACTAGAAGTGGTAGAATAAAAACGTATCAGATAAAGTTTGAAAACATCACCAGTGACTGAGAAGTTGAGAAATAATGGTTAGCATGATACAGGCATGTCATAAAGAGAGATGAAAGACTTATAACTAGAATAGTTTTAAGTATGAAAGTGAATAGATATAAAAGTAGAGGAAACCGAAAAAAGTATGGATAAAGTATGTAAAAATAACATATGTAATAGGTGTGAATTCTGAGATTATATCTGACTGAGGAGACTGGAAAAGAAAAACATAATGTATCGATTCAACCTAGGTGGAATAAAGCTAAGAAAATGATTATGAATAAAAAAAATATCGACTGCCGATATCCAAATTATAATATCAAAATATCGATAAATCGCCCAAAAAATATTACTAAAAAATATCGATATTTCGTTATATCGACATTTTATCAACAGTCCTAATTTATATATTGAACTGAATAATAAAGTATCCAAATAGGATTGAAGTATTCTATTATTATTGAATGTAAATGAAACTGATGTTGTAATAAAATGAAAATTATGGAAAAACACTTTTAGGATCACTTCGAAATGGTGGTGCAAAAGAATTGGAACAATATCGAAGCATCACAACAAAATCCAATTGCCGAAAATTCAGGCGGTTCATGGAGCTTCCCGACACCTAAAACTGGAAACATTCGTATGAATGCTACTTCCAATATGCAGACTGTAAGTGTTGTATTTTAATTTATAATAGTTTTATTCTATTTTTTCATTTTTTTAAAACTATGTTTTTACTTGATTTAGATTGTTATGTTTCTAATAAGAACCTTCATACAAATTGTCCAGTATACATATTTGGAATTTGCCAACTTACAGCTAGTTATGGTAAATTACTGTATTCTAAAGTAACATCTTTAGAACACAATGTGTTATTTGGATTTTCCTTTAGTATGTGTTAGTATGTTTACTGAGGTTTGTCAATATCAGACTTTATTGTAATGACTATTTAAAAATTTAATTTCAGAAGCAACCGATAACAAGACAAATAGCAATAAACACATTAGCAGCTATGCACAGAAGGTTCAGCCTTCCTGGTCCGGTTCAGCCACATTCAAGACCCATTGCTGAATTCCGAGCCAGTGCTAACAAGTCCTTGGATATGCTACGACAGACAATACAGTCAGCTGTGACTAGAGAAATTGATCAAGTTATAAAAAAATACCTTGAGGTTGAGATATTATTTCAAATCTGCTGTGTTGTTATGTGTTAGCATTGCTTTATGATGTCTATGATTCACTTAAGCATTTAGAAAAACTTTTTGATCACTTTTCTGATGGTGAATTTTTGGGATATAGACTAAGATATTCTGATTCAACTATGTAGAAGTGTGATTTACACATAATGTTATATGTACACTAATATTATAAAGAGGTAAAATTAGTGAGTTTGTGATTTGTGACATTGTTGATGCTAATCTCAGGAACTCCTGGTCCGATTTGAAAAATTCTTTCAATTTTATATAGCTCATTTATCAAGGATGGTTTAGGCTATATATTATCATGCTAAGACCAATAGAATGTTGAAAAAAGGATATTTAAATATAGTTTTTTTTCCTCTTGAGAGCTTTCGCTGTGATTAGCATTAGCCCAAAGTATCAATTCCATGTGAATGAAGTCGTGGGCAGAGGCTAGTAATATATGTATTACAAATTTCATACTATAGAATTCCATATGTAAGTCTTATAAAGACACCAATATTTTTCAGTAAATTAACATAACTGGTCTTTACTATACATTATAAGTAGTTGCAAAATAGATTTCAATTGATTAAATTTGTTTCATATGATTTTCAGAAGTTCTTTGTGCCTGCTGTTAATAATATCAGATTAAATTTGGGAGATGAGTCTGTGAGTGAAGATCAGGTAAGAATCTTGCTATGAATATTAAGTGTTTATGATTCAATATAAGATTTAGTTTCTTTTTTTTTTCAAAAGGTGTGCAAAAATATCTATATTTGAGTGTGACATTCCTTGATTTTCGAGAGGTATTCTAATCTTATTTAAAGTATAACATGAAAAAAAATAATGCAGCTTGTTTGCTACACATTTTTTTCAAGCTGATTGTGTACCATGTACCAAATGACCCTTTTCAGCTTCACTGGACTAAATATTTATTATGACATGAAAAATTATTGGTATTTATAAATAAACTACTCACGTCTCTATACCATACATTGCAGAATGTAAGTTTCAATTTATAAAGCAACTTATGAATTAAAATCTTAACATTTCACTTTAGTTGTGGTGACTAATGATGAGGATTTTTCTAAAACTCAATTAACCACAAGTATGCTTTCTAGATATAAGTATATATCTAGATTTTTATTAGGAATATTAATTGTGTATTAATTGTGAATTCATCATTCAATCATTTATGTTGTTTAATTATGTGTGTGTAGTTCCTATTATTGAATTACTCTGCAGTGATTTAAGACTTTTTATATTTTTTGTTTTTGTGTGTAAATGTTATATCCTGAAAGATATTCCTTGCAATAGCAAGCTTTAAGGGCAATTTTAATATACATTAAATCTGCAAGTTAACTAAAATATTAAATGGGATGAGGATTAAACTATATTGATCAAAATGTTATTGCAAACTAATATTTTTTAAATTATATGTAAGGGATAAAAATTATTACTTTGCTTTATCATTAGGATATAAACATATGACTTTGCTTACTTTTCTGTAATAATCATCTTTATGATTTAACAACCCTTAGTACATTATTTTGACGAATATTGAAAGTTTTAGTCAGCATTACCAATACGAGCTCTTCATAATTCCTGTCTGCGACTTTTATTTGAATATTTCGACTTTTCTCTATTCTAGATGTGAAAAGTGATCTTTTTTTGTAATATGCACAATACTATGTGTGATAACTTACTGATATATATGTATAATTAAAAGGTTCGTGCAGTGTGCCGAGCAATGTTGGATGCAACACGATTATTATATATAACTCCTCCACGGCCAGTACCTTCACCATATGAAAATAGTGACTCCGAGTCTAGCAATAGCACTGACTCCAGATTTACTAAACATAATAATGTGAGTAGATTTTTTACTATTCACTGATCAATTTTTTTTTATTACTGTATCATAGCTATAAAAAATATAATAAAATTGTGGTTACAATGATAGAGGTAGTAAATTTTCATATTTGACAAGTTTGATAGCAAGGATATATTTTGAACTAATAGTAGTATTCTTGACATAAATAAATAGCTTTTTTAAGGTATATTTAAATTTATTTACTTGGAGAGAACTTGTCATTATAATTTGTTTGTTGTTAGGTATATTCACTTTGAAAAAATGGGTACCGTTTCTGTATTTCTCTCATTAATTTGTCTGTAAATTGAAGTAACATGTGTTTTGTTTGAGATACAAAAAACTAGGATCTACAGCTTAATCTTTATAATACTCCTGATAACAGAAAACTTTCAGTATAATTTTGTAATAAGGTTGCTTCTGTTGCAATATTTGTTATACTTTCTTTTTTTTTTTTTGTTATAATGTTCCTTGACAGGATCTATGGTAATAAAGAAAGAAAAATTAATGTAATGAGGATAATGTAGGAATAAATTCCCTACATTTAAACTGATATCACATTTGTGCTATTGTGTTATAATAGCCTATTATAGTCCTGTCTTTGATTATTTCATTGTAGCTTCTTGTGATCACAGGGATCTGTGCAAGTAGACTCTCGTCTGTTTATTAGCCTTTGGTATTACAAAGCTTATATTTGTTATATATGATTGTTATAATGTTACATAAACTAATATTTACATGTATTTAGGTATGTTATGTACTAAATTATTTTTAAAAAAGTTACAGAGTCCGTTACAAAATAAGAGAAAAGAAGCAGAGAATGATTTTGATGTGAATTTAAAAAGAAAGAAAATAAAGCAAGAAGACACTACTGATAGTGCATCATCATCACCACTGCCATCACCAGCTGCGAGAGATCCTGAAAAATGGAATCCTGATAGATTAACTAAGGATACTCTTTTTATTATGGGATCACATGCACATAAAGTAATTGTTTATTGTAGTTTTTTAATGCCACTTTGTAAAGTTTAATAAATATGTATTAAAAATGTAAATCATAATTCTTTAGGTTCTTGGTTTAGGCAATTCACGAGGACGCCTTTATACTCGACATTCCGGTTTACTCAGATACCCAGCAGATACTCTTGATAAGGAATGGATTGCCAATCATAATTTAGTAAATGCTGTGGGTGGAAAAACATATATCATGGTATGATGTTTATATATTTATTTCATTGTATGTAATTATTGTACTCAATGCCAGTTAATTGTATTAAAACCTCCATACAGGTTTTAGAAGATATCGAAGAGCTTGCCAATAGTGAAGCTTATAAACATAACTCTTTGCCAATGCTTGGTGAATTAACAGGTTTTAAAGTACCTATGTTCATGTTGAAGAAAATAAAAACATATGTACTTAAAAGAGCCCTGATTGAGGATTTTAGTACTGTTAACAGCCCGCAACCGTCCACTAGTTTCATTCAAGATGGAGAAAAATTTAAAGAAATTAAAACTGAAGTAAATTCAGAAAATTTCGGCGCTAATAATTTTAACGCAAATCATTACATTACAAGTACAAATAATACTCGTGATTTTGCCGATGTAACGATGATGAAAGAAGAGGATACAGATTTTGCTGATATTAAAGTTGAGGATATGGATGATATAAAAGTCGATGGAATTAAAGTTGAAGATTTAGACGAAATAAAAGTTGAACGAATTAAGGTTGAAGATTTGGACGTTGATGATATTAAAGTTGAAAATATCGACGATATCAATGTGGACGCTATTAAAGTCGAGGATATAAAATTGGAGAATGATGACACTTTTGATTTGTGCAAGCAGAATTATGAGGAACCGAGCGCCCTGGTTGATGGCTTTTTGGAAGCTGATATCGAATTCCTCAGTAGAAACTTGGGGAATATTGAAAGTGATGCAGACGCTAGAAAAACGATAGAAAAGTTGACAGGTGCAAATCCAGACACGATTAATTTAGTCGGTGATGAATTTGATTTGGGCAGCACATTGAATAATACTAATGTAAGTTTTGCACATAAATATTTAAAGTATGCAGTATATCCACTTTATTCTTTAAGTATGTGATAGACGTAAAACAGCAGATATCATGTTTCTATATAAATTGATTAATGGTTTGGTTGACTGTGATGAATTACATCAACAGGTTAAGCTTGTAGTGCCACATCCTGGGAGTCGTATAATAATAAATAGAAAAACTTTTATGACACCTGACTCCAGGACCAATGTTGGCCAACATTCTGCTCTTTTCGAAATATAATGACATTAGCTCGTTGACATATTTACTTGTCCCTTGCGTGCATTTCAAATAAGACTAAAAACTATATTATAACTTAATTTCTAAGCATGTTAAGTAAGCTGTGTTCACTTTTTTAGGACCCACACCGAGATATTATTGATGTTAGCTAATTGTCAGGTAATTTATTGTTTGTGTGTCGTTTAATTTGTGAACCTAATAAAAAAAAAGTATATTTGTATATTTGAAGAAATGGTGGCTTACTTAGCAACTGAGTCTTCTGGTGAAGGAAAACATCATGATCGAACCATAGCATGGTCGTAATCCTTTTTCTAAGTCCAGTCTCCACTAGCTACCACCCTCAAGATAAAATTCTGTTGCCAAGCACCTTTTGGTTTGTTCCAGTAGCTGCACTTGAGAGTCTAGCTTTAGTGTGTTTATCATCTTAGATCACATCGTCACTTAACATCAGACTAGGTTGTGGTTAGAAAAGTTAAATACGTATTGAATACTTGCTTTAAAAAGGTTTCGTACTAAATGTACCGCGTTCGCCCGAGGCAAGTTCTCGTTATTCATTTTTCGTAAATCGAGAAATTTTCAGAATCGAGAATTTCAATTATATTTATGAAAATATTGAAACCGTTAATCGAAATATAAATTATCGTATCTCTCAAGTTGAACCAAATTACACATAAATACCAACTTTCATGAATAGATCGCTTGAGTAGTTTCGGAGTTCATCGTGGATAAACATCATGACATTGGATTTCTATATATTGAGATATTATAAATTGTGTAAACACCTATGACGTCACAATATAATGCACTCATGAGAACCTATAACTGGTAAGAGGTAAAGTTTGTGAGGTTGTAGGGGGTAATCTCAGGAACTACTGGTCTGATTTGAAAAATGCTTTCAGTGTTAGATAGCTTATTTATCGAAGAATACTATAGGGTATATATCATCACGCTAATACCAATATCGCGAATACTAATAACATCAATGAAGAATGTTTCAAATTTTTTTTTCTTTTTAAGAGCTTCCCCTGCTTAGTTAGCCCAAAGTAACTATCCTAAGCGGACAAACTCGCAGGCAACAGCTAGTAATATATAAATGTGTTTATTAGTTTACAGGAAATCAAACGAAATGCATAACAGTGGCATCGACAACAAGCGGTATGGTACATAGTGTACCAGTAGCACATATAGCCGCTCCTCCCCGGATCACTGGCAGTACTGTACACTATTATACCACATCTAACATACAGCCAGTTGGTCAAAGAACCATACATCATTTACCGCAAGCCACAGTCACTATACAGAGCATCCCCGGATCTACATCTCAAATGATACGCGGGTATGTCACACTACTATTAATTTCGTTCATTTATTTATATTTGAGTTGTTTACAATTTAAATGGAGTTTAATTAAATATTAATCTTTCATAATTTTCCATTTTTTTTTTAAGATTTCCAGGTTATGTTCATCTATAGATCTGAAATTTTTATATATTATCTATAGATTGAAATACAGTTTATACATCAATCATCACTGTTATACTTTGGAAAAGAAACATTTGTTCCACTTTGCCAAAAATGAGTTGAACTGTAGATAGCCACCTTTGATTCTATACGACTCATTTATTAAAAGATCCTTTTTTAAATTAAACTCTGCTTTAGTAAATATATTTTTATCGAAATAATTATTATACAAAATACACTCACGAGTTTGCCTTTGCTCAATATGTATTTGCGAGAGATTAGCTTCGCTATTGTTGCTTTCTAAAAGTGTGCCTCTTTTTGCCCTAAACACTTTCTAGAAAAGCAGCGTGCGTCCCGAGAGCTGCGGTTTGTAGACCACTCGTGTAGGAAGTAAAAAATTATCAGAGTACCCTAGACCACACTACTGAATTAAAACTTCTATAGCTACTACATATATTTAAATTTATCATGGATTTTCATTAATAATACGAAACGTACCTCTCTCTTTTTCTATCTTCACTAACTTATCTCTTCCTTTTAACGTCCGTTCGCCTCGCCCGATCACACGTTTTTGTAACGCTCTTGCCACTCATTCACCTGCTTATTCCGCAAGTCAAGCGTAAAGAATTTTTACTTCAGAAAGTTGGTCACAATTTGTCCAGTAGTTTTTGGTTTTTTTTTTATACAGACTTCCACCAATCTATTTATATATATATTACAGAATTCCGATGACATCGAAATCCGGAACTTTCAGCACAGTCATGTCTCAAGGCACTGCCGGTACGATATTCGGTTTCGGATCGCGGACTCCGAACGCAACTCTGATCAGTACTCCGCAGTACGTTAACATGACTTCGAAGTCGTTCCCCACCGGGAATATACTCCATAACGCGATCGTTTCCCGGAACATTATGAACAGGAATACCACAACTTCTTCGGTATCGTTCAACGTGACCACCGTCAGACCTGTCCTACATACGACCACGTCGAAGATGAACCCGGGTGTGACGGCTAGTTCTAGTGATTTCGATAGTATCTCCACTACGAAGGACATGATCGATAACGCGTGTAACTCGTCGGTTATGTTAAAAAAAGTGCTAACGTTAGGGAGCTCCGGTGCCGCTAAATCCTTCATGATGCATAACACTCAGAAGGTCCTGTCGACTGGTTTCGCAAACGGGGTGACACCACCACCGAATGTGACTATAGTGAGTTCAGGGACCAGTGGTGGTTTGTTAAACAACGGTCTCGTGAGTCCCACGACTGGGACTTTGAGTGCAACTCACGCTACGTTATCAGCTCTACTAGCGTCCAGCGCCGAGAACGTTTCACAAGGTAACAATTAGGTTTTTCCTTGGTCCAAATAAGTTAATGTTTTCAATGGTTACGGGCCGTTGAAGTTTTATGTAAGTAAAATTTTTCCATTGTTTGACAGACCCTCCCAAACTTGGTTAGCAAAAGTTAGGAATGTCCTTATTTCAATGCTTACGTAGACACCTATTTAAACAGTGGCGGATTTGCCCTAAGGCACGGGAGGCCCGGGCCAAGGGCGGCCAGATATTAGGGGCGACCAATAGTGACAAAAAAATCACTGACGATAACAACAAATACTCAAAGCCGTAAATATTCTAAAGGCTCGCGCACATTAAGGTGGGCCACAGTGCACCGCATCGTATAACAATAATCTTTCTAAATCGAATCGATTTCGATAAAAGTTGTCAAAAAAGTAAATTCATTATGTACTCAATATGATGGGTGCTGAAACTGGGGTGGCTGGTACTTATTACATGGCTGGGGCCTACGGCAGCCAAGACTGCAAATTTGCCACTGTATGTAAATATATTTCAATATCTCTGATTTCTTTATTGATTCATTGGTAGAAGTTAAAAAAAACAGAAATAAGTTATCTATAGTCTATAGAGGAATTAACTTATAGGGGTTTGCTAATAGGGCGATAGTAGCCTAGTGAATAAGACCGCGCGCCTCACATACCAGACCTACACATCAGATCCCCTATCCATTATGTTATCAAAAACTAAGCAAATGAACCCCCCTTTTTAAATGCATACGTAATACTTGAATGACTGTTAACTAACTTCGGTATTTAGTTAAATAATTCCTTATTAAAATAAAATTCTGTCATGCCAATTTAAATTATTAAATTTAAAGAAATTTATTGCTGTAGTCATTATTAAACTAGGAATAAATATCTGTAAGTAAAATTAGTGATATCGTGTGAGTATTATCACTTGTACAGTGTACACATGTACACTACAACAAATCGACGGAAAAAAGCAGAATTGTCGTAAATTGAAAAACCCGACTTTACACCAGAGCCAAAAAACTATTTCAAAACTTCATCTTTTTTATGTCTAGTGCTCAAATTAGGCAGAAAATCAAGGTCGTATCGATAAAAAAATCAATCGTAGGAAAGCGAGACCCAGAACATTCGAAGCGGTATTTATTTATATATGAATAACGTAAAAAGTAATTTAGCTCAAAATGCAAATTACGATATTTCCGCTTTCTCCCGTCGAAGGCGTTCCATCGTACAATTCGCGCCAAATTTTTAACTTCTCTGAATTGTTCCGCAGAACATAAAACACAAATTTAGGTATAAATTTTACAGTCCTATAATATTATTCTTTAAACCTTATCTATTATCAAACTCTTGGTTATATTACGCACAAGCCTTAATGTTATATTCAGAGCGGCTAAAAGATTGAGAGAATTGTGCATATTACTAGATTTTACCAGTGTAACGTCATTTCAAACATTTTTATCACTTGACATTACTCAAAATCACTTGAAAGAATAAGATGTACTTGTTATATATGAGTCAGAATGATTGAGCGATAATTGAGATAAAATAGGACTTAATCAGTGACTAACGTTTGGTAATATGATATTACATTTTCTTTAATATGAATCTATTTGCAGGCATATATCTGTATCTCAAGTTTATCGCCTAAACGTAACCTAAAAACCTCATGAATTTTTAGGTTAATTATTTTGTGTATTTAGTTCTTCATTGATTTTACCGATTTCGGATGTTCTGTATGATTCTATAAAAGTGTAATAAATTTCTCCTGTACGTGTGTATGTTACTGAACTCCTAAACGGCTGGACCTATTTTGTTGAAATTTTGTGTGCGTTTGCGTCCAGTGGATCCGAGAATGGTTTAGATTGGAACCGGTAGGTGGCACTAAGGTTGACTTTAAGGTTTTTTTTATTATCAAGGCAGGATACCGTCTGCCGTGACCGGTAGTTAATAATATAAAAATGTATTATGACTACATTTTTTTTTATATTTTTGAGACATTTATTCAAAGGAATATGTAAATCTATTTGCACCCTATTCTCTTTGGGATCATAACAAGGGAGTCACTGATAAGATAGTGTTACTAGATCATACAATGTCTTGGCATTATATGAATAGTAGTCCGGTGAAGCTGTTAAGACCTTGCTGGGTCAATAGCGTAGTCAGTTCGAAAAAAAAGCATTATATGAACAATGTTCTGACAGAATACTATGACAAACATCTTTTCTATATCTTACATTGATGCTACTTATTAATGACTCTCGTTTCTTTAAATACTCCAGTTTGTGATAAGCATTATTAAATTTTCCATTACAGTTAAGAGACTTCGTTTTTAGATCACTACAGCTATTTTTAAACATTAATTATACGAGTATGTCATGGATTTGACACCATTTTTTTCATACACTTTAATATATTGCGTTGGAATGAGTCTAAGTTTTTACAGATCTTATAATGTGCTTAGTACCTACAATATTTTAAGTATGTTTAAATGAGCAATTTTTCTTATTTAAAAAATCGAGTTTACATGCCCATATCGAGTTTTAAAATGTTAACGTGTGTTTGTGAAGTATTTAGACTCAACTTTTAGTATAAGTAAGACAAAGTAATTTAAAATGTTCGTTATTAAGAATAATTAATGATCATAATCTACCTCTTATGTTACCTGAAAATTAAGGTATAATGTTAGTATTTACGTGTAAATGATAAAACTGTGTTTGTATTCCTGTTACTAAAGAATACGAATTAGGATTACGTACTGTTTGATTGTTATTGACACTAGAATACATCGTTTCAATTGATATATAATCTATATTTATTTAGTATAGTCTGTGTTGGTCAAACGTCACATGCATATTGTATCTCAATGTGTATACAATTTTTCTACGGATAACCGGGCCCACTATTCGTTGTAAATCAATAATAATAAGTGTTCATAATAAAAATTTAATTTATTTATCTAAAATAAAGCAACTGAAACTATACATATTAAGTTCTAGTTAAGTATTTTTGAAATATATGTACAATATTATATTTATGAAAACGTGATTGCTCAAATCATTCAGTATTATTATTCTATGTTGGTGATCGATTCTTATTTCTATTAGTGTTAAGAGATTTTAAGATATTTAACAATTTAAATATTTTCGATACTTCAAGACTTTTAGCCAGGATAATTGATTCGTTTTAAGTTTATAATGCAACCTAACTTATATATGGAATGTGCGCGTAAAGTGTGTTATGTATTTATGTAGAGAATTTCCATTGTAAGTTTTGCGACGGTTTGAGAATCTAGGAACGGTTTAGACAAGTCAAACGAATGCGTTCTATAGGACTCCTGACATAGGGTTTGTTCGTGACTATTTGTAATAGTATATAATAAGATATACGATTCGTGGATAAGGAAGTTTAGTATATGTCTTAGAACTGTAGTTTGGTAGACACTTTCGAGTCATGATGTATGGTTACTGTGGCTTCAAGCTTTTTTGTTCTGCATAACCTTGCTTATCTAATTATCATTATTGTTGCTATGTATGTATGTGTCGCAGTATAATTATTGAATATTAGTTCTTTATATTCTCTCTGGATTCCTGAATAGATCAATTAAATTAGGGTTTTAGACAGGGAAACATTTAGACTAAAAATATACAACAAAAACCAAGGTCACATGGTGTCCCCAGACAGTCACCTCTCCAGGTACTGGCTGTGCTTGACGTTGCTTAACTTCAGTAATCAGACGAAAACCAGTGTTGTAAATACTATCCGACACAATGTTCATCCCCACCACTTTTCGTCACTCAAAAAGTTTGCGGATCAGAATTTCATATGCTAATTATGCCCTATAATTATTGTCACCAAGTTGGTATAGAGGATTACGTGGGATAAGGCGATGGCTTTATACTATGTCGATCCCGCTTGTTTTAAATCTATCCTAGGATCAGAGTTCTTTCTCCGCCAGCTAGTCGTATTACGGCCACGCATCGTCAACTGGAAGTATTTCTGGAAAGAAAAGTTCGTTCACAATCAATTTCAATGAGTTGTTATAAAATGGGTATTTTTAAGTTTTAATGCGCTTTGCTTCCTAAATAGTGGGGTTAATGCTTTAAATTGATAACACAAAATATTAAATGTGGTATATACTAAATTGTTCTGCGAAAAAGAGTTATTCCTTTGAATTTTTTAGTGACTGTGATTGACTGCTTGTGCAATGTATTTTTATATACTAAATAGAATGCTTTTTATTGGCGTTATAAATGCTTTATTATTGTTATCGGGTTTATTTATTTGTATATTGTTGCAATATTTTCCATTGAGGTAAAGCTTAAGTCTTATAATTTGGCCTTGCAATATGATTTTTGCTATCTGTGCAATTTTGCTATGAGCTATGATTTTAGGCGTTATTTTATTTAATTTGAGTATTTATTTTTGTTTTTTTTTTGCATATCTGCCATTTTTGATTATTTGTGTTGTATAAGAACGATTACGCTTAGGAATTATAACTATTATATTGCGTAGTCTTAAGAAACGCTTGTTTATGTGAAGTATTTTCTGAGATACTCTGTTAAAGTAACAATAGTTATTGACTCAACAAAGTTATCCATTAGATAAACTGTCAAATGGCCCGTTGAGTTTTACTGACATTCTGAGATACTCGGTTAAACTAGCAATAGATATTGACCCAACAAAGTTATCCATTAGATAAACTGTCAAATGGCCCGTTGAGTTTTACTGACATTCTGAGATACTCGGTTAAACTAGCAATAGATATTGACCCAACAAAGTTATCTATTAGATAAACTGTCAAATGGTCCGTTGAGTTTTACTGACATTTATCGTATGATTGTGTGTTCATCAACGCAATTTGACAAGTTATCGAACCAATGACGCTATTGAACAGATAAACTATAAATAAAGTACCTCAGAAATCGGGCGTAAGGTGACCAATTGACTTTCAAAGGAACTTGGGAAGTAAAATATTTCCTATTTACGGAATTTAAACCAAATCGTTTGTTCGTTTAATGTTATTAGATTAACATTTTACAAATATTTATTTTAGTAATAGTTGTGATTCTATTGAACTTAGTCATTCCGAATATGAAATTGATATTAAATACAATTTGTGATACTTGCACTGTTTATCTTTATTATTTTTTAATACAAGACTGATTCAATTTTGTATAAGCCCCTTATTCTAATATTATTTATTCATCGTCGTAATTTGTGTCTTACCGTTTAATTAAAATGTATTGAATAAACGTAAAACTTGGCTGTGTGATTGTGATTATTTCTGTAATAGAACTCGCTATTCTTATAACTTATTACTTAAAATTTTAAAGTAGTCCGGTGAAGCTGTTAAGACTGCTAGGTCGGGTCAATAGCGTAGTCAGATCGAGAAAAAAAAACTTAAGCATTCATCCTGTTCCAATAAAGTCTGTGTACATCAGTTCAGAAAATATCAAAATGTAATCTATTATGTACTATACGTATATTGCTGCTTTAATCAAAATAAGATTAAACTCAAAATTTACGTTTTTCGAGTTTTCACCAGATTGTACATTATCGTTGCTAGAAGAATACGTCTAATTAACTAGTCACTTTAATACGATAAAAAACTGCGAATATAGATCTGTTTATCTTATTTGATTTAAACGTATGAAAAACTTTAATTTTGTCTATGAAGTTATATCAATTTAGTCGATGTTTTAATGAAGAGTAACTATCATATTTACTTGAGTTTGTTTAAAAAAATATTTCGGTTTGTTTTTTTTTTTTTTATATATACGTAGTTCGGTAAAATTGCTATTTAATTTCAGTTTTATACTAATTATCGCAGTGCATTATGCTGTTACTCCGTCTGCATTGAAATTATTTTATAACTACGACCTTCTTTTATAATTTTATAATTAGTCTTGGTCTTTAAATGTCTTTGTGATAGAAATGATGATAACTTTTACAATAAGCAAACAACAATAGAAATACACAATCTTTTAAAATTGACTTAAAAAGCTAAATCTATTTTCAAAATAAACAGTCCAAGTCCAGTAGACTTAGTCAAACTTTAAAAGCATTTTCTTACGACATTTAGTTTTTTAGTTACTCATTGTTTTGATTAAAGTAGCGATGTCACACATGTATAGTGCGCGCCAAACTTTTTGACCGCCGTGAACGTAGCTGTGTAGATCACAAATTTACGTAATAATAGGTATTTTATTATATCTATAACATCGAGACAATGATAAATAAATGCCAATCTAGATTCCTATAATACTAATTCTACTTTGTTTCGTATTAAACTCTTAATTATATTATGCGCAAGCCCGCACTTTCGGCTATATTCAGAGCGGCCAATAAGTTTGGCGCGGACTATACATGTAGTTGGCTTCACATCAGACCTTGTTTTAAATTATATATAAATACTGTAACTATATAGTCTCCTTTATACACAAAAATGATAATAATATATATTCTCAAACTCTGAAAACGTCATCTTTTTTGAATAATTATAACTCTACAATAATCAAAAGTGTCATCTATTACCAATGTCCTTAGCTTTATTTTTTTATTATTGATAACTAATTTATTACAGTATTTATTATATTTTATGTTTAACATGAAATTATGCTTAGTTATTATATCATAAAAACGTTAAAAAAACAGTATTAGTAATGCCCCTTTTCCCAATGTTGGTTGTATTATTCTAGTGTATATAATAATGGATGTTATTTGTAGTTAATATAAAAATTATCGTAGAATATCAATAAGTGTTGTCAATTCATAATAATACAAAAGTTGAAAAGTTTCACCCGAATTTCTTTAAGTTTTTGTAACTGGTGACGTAATAAATGTTGGTACTCACCGTCAAATGGAAAAAATGTTTTAATTTTGATGTGAAACATCTATAGGGAGAAGGGTAAATCTTATTGTGACATGGCGACGTAAAACATGAACTTTGAACTATTAATGAAATACTCAAAAACATTTGCAACCCTATATGTATAAACATAATATTCAAACAATTTTGTCGGCCACTCGTTCTGTTAGCGTTACGCGGCACGCGCCGATGATCTAGCAACCTTTGATAAATGCCGCCAAACACACCGCGCCTTTGCCTAATTGAGTTTCTATATTTGATAAAAATGAATATTTATGTAATATACTAAATAAACAGTCATTATTTTATGGAACAAGTTTGTATTGCTTTATCCTTTCATTATGTCATATCTGATTCCTATCGAAATCTGTGCGTTTATGCATATAACTTACACAAAACAATTTCGATGTTTCACATCTGTCAGTCGTCCCGTGATGGCTCAGTTTTTTTATATATTTATCATTACAATTGTAAGCACAGGCTCTATAAAGAGCAATGTACATTGTTTTTTTATTATCCACAATATTGATGCACAATAAAATATTTCTTGGAACTTTCTTGTACAATTATTGTGACGGTTACTGTTAGCATCAGATAATGTTTAAAAGAATGAGATCAGACATAATAAACTGTAACGAAGAGAGAAAATAATAAGACAATATACTGTTTTGTAATTTTGCATAAAATAAAATGTGTTGAGTAAATAATAATTGAATTATATAACTACTGATACAGTTAAAATAAATATAACATAATTTTTGGAAACTTTGGTTCTAAAGATAAATTAGTGTTGCCCTTTATTAGGTAATGCGTTTGAATAAATGGAGTCTATCTGTGTACCTGTGTTTTATCATTTATTTATTTTTTCTTTTTAATTTGACATTGGTAATTAATAATGCCAACTGTTATTCGTGAGACAAATATCTCACAGTTACGGTTCTGGAAGAAGTATTTAGTAAAAAACGTGTCCGGGATGCTATTCATCTAATTAAATTTATAAATCGTATGAAATTGTGCGCTTCAAAACTAATAATGAAACTATATGGGTATGATACATTAACAACTTACAAAAGTAATTCATAATCATTAATTTACATGTGGATAGTGCAACAGTCGACAGTGCACAATAATAATTCAATAACAATAATAAAAAGTAATAAACTAAACTGAAGACCTAAAACGCTTTATCACGTAGAAACTTAACTTACACTATCAAAATAAAAAAGAAATAAATTACGTAATACTTATGTTGATATATATTGGACTAAAAAAATAGAAAAAGAATAAACAAATAAGTTAAAATAAACTCCTTTATGAACAAAAATTAACGTATGGCGAAAAAAATAGTGCGTGGAGTCCCTCCGCGCGGAAAAAGTGAAATTTTGTAACGTGGAAATGAAAATAGGAAGGGGTAGAAATTGATTTTTAGTGAAATCATGTTAACGTTAAACGTTTAACGCAACCTTGTTGCAATTCGCATTAGAAGTTTCATTTCAAAAACCAAGATTATGAACATAATTAACAATATTCATTACGTTAAGCAGTAAAGTTTGCTTATTTGTGCGAGGTAAGCTCTGGAACTGCTGATCCCATTAAAACAATCAAGTTACCTATTTTTAAAAATATTTTTTTTATGTGTGTGTCAAAACTTTGTTAGTTTTCATTTTTGACCACGTGTTGCAAATGAATATAATATTTTCGTGAAAGCTGATCGATGTTGGCAATCCTAGTTATGTTTCTATACCAAGAATTAAGATCAATAATCTTTTTTTATGTTGCCGCTTAAATAATCTCTCTTAGAATTTTTCTTCGTTGTTGAAATTTACAAATTAACATACCCTAATAACTTAAGTGACTGCAAGTTCAATTCTGAGTAATTTTTACTATTTTGTGAACGAGTTTTATTTGTCAAATTGGAAATTGGATAGTCATACAAAGATCGAAACACGATATTTTATAATTTGTCATAATTCAGAATGATAATGTTAAACATAATATATACATATCTTGTATAATAATTTTAATAATAAACATACACGTTTCTATTATATTATAAACATAAGTAAAATAAATTATGGTGTTCCTTTTTAGAGATACAATTTTTCTCTTGTCCGGTTTTAGTACATAATTGAACCGCCGTTTTCGGTAGCCACGTGTGGAGCTACCTCGCGATCAAACTACGTCGGAAGGCGTAGCGCACTGCTACGTAGGACGCAGCAGCCCACGTGCCGGCCGCGACGGGTTGTGGGTTTCTTGCTATTTCACAATGTATTATTTTTTATCATCATTTATAAGGAATGTTAGATCTATACTGTCAATGTTTATTTTATGAAATTCTACGACTGCGTTATTTTTCGACTGATCTTATGTAATGTTTACTGAAGGATAAATATTATATTGTGAGCATTATATAAAAGTTTTAAAAGACAACAATGAAGATTTGAATTGCAATAAATAACATGTGAATTTACATGATGGTATATCATAAATTAACGATTATCTTAGATGTTTTTAAAAGATATTTCCTTAATTTCGGATATTGTTAAGGAAAGTTTTGGTAGTGTTGTGTACAGGGGTGGTTCTGTATTGTAGTGGGCGCGCGGTGGGCGTACTCTGGACGGCGCGGGCAAAGGCGTGGGGAGGGGCGCGAGCACGTGCCGCGCGCTCACGTGGTGGTGCCGAGCGCGCCGCTTCTCTCATCCATCGTGCCGGCCGTATGAATAATTGTGTACGGAGTGAATGAATCGATGCTAGGACGCGGGCGGCGCGGGTGGCGGGCCGCGGAGAGGGCGGGCGGCTGTCGTCCGCTGCGTGGAGGAGTGCGCCGCGGCGCGCCAGTCTCGTGCCGGTAGTCGGTAGTGTAACCGAGCGACTCCGGGAGCCGTCCCCGCCGCGTCGTCGCTCGTTCGTAGTCGTAGTGCGCCCGCCGACCGGCTCGCAAAGCGTGCCGGCGACAGAGCCCCATGGAAACCCAAAATCAGGATGCAGCCCGTAGCCCCGGAGAGGTGCCCAACGACCCCGGGTAGGTTTTGCACCCGGAAAATGTGGCTTTTTCCATTGGTTTCCGGCATCTGATCGTTATGTTTATTTTGCAGGAAGATGTTCGTCGGAGGACTCAGCTGGCAGACTACTCCAGGTACGCTCGTCGGTCGCCGGTCGCGCTTGAGCGCCGCCAATGAATGTGCATCTGATGCATCGGCTGGCAAGGGTCAAGGGTTCGACTGACGTGCTTGTGACTATTTCCTTTGACCTTGATATACAAAATGCGTATCGCTTTCAGTGATAAAATACAAGTTTTGATACATAAACACTGGTAAAAGTTTCATAATCAGCTGATCACTTGAGATTGTTGACGTGTTATGAAGTTACCGCTGTCGGAGAGTACCATTGGTACCAGTGGTATACACGATGCTTTCTGTGAGATATGCAAGACGTCCAGGATATCGCAAATCTGTGTAATTTTCTATAATTCAGTTATGTTTTTAAAGAATATCGGTAGTCAGGTGTGCAGTGGCGGCCATATCAGTTGCGCGCGCACCCTCGGTTGTGACCGTTCCAACCTTTTCGACATACTAACGTTCAAGCTATTTTGATTCTTATTGCTATTCAAATTGGTTAGCAAATTTCAGGTCACAGTCCTTGTCGGCTTTTACCCCAAATAGTAATCACAACATAACCTCAATCTGAAAAAGTGAAGTACGCCGCGCTTTTCTTCGGTCATTTTAAATATTTCGTAAATTAAACGTAAAACAAATTGGCTACATTCAGTTAACTAACCGTTGTTTACTTTATGTAATTTTTTCGAAATACACACGAAATTCGTAATTATTGTTTTATTCCTATCCTTTTAATGTCCAATTTAATTTTTACTTTCATTACTGAAATAGTCGTTTCCTATGAGTCCTATTTAATAGTTCGTTTTATATTATAAAAGCGGAACGGAAGCCTTTAAATTAACCTTAACAGTTATGTAAAATACTCCAGGAAGTTTAATAAAGTTCATCAATTTTAATACATGTACAAACGAATTAATTGTCTAGCGCAGAACGCAAAAGGTCCGCAACGCGTTTACGAGTGATGCACCGCGTGCGGTATTGGGTCGTGCGCCCACGCCACGCCGCACTTTGATCCTCACCAAGTCCATGCCAATTTGTTCTCCTCTGGACATATATATCATCTATAGACGATAGATATCTAGGACGATGCATTTGCGGTTAGGGCAATCTTAAGAGTATTATCGTATTGATCGTGCGCTCCAGTAAGAGGGACTATCGTCGGTCACACAAATAGACGAAGTGTTCATACGCAACTACTAACTATTCCGGCCTACTTAGAACTGAGTTTTAAAAATATAAAGAGAACCATTTATTTTCTTTTATATTTGTAAGCTAATTTTAAGATTTCACGTGACTTCAAATGACTGCCAATTCTCTCATTTACCTTAATCGAGTTTCAGTAAAATGTAGATATTTAAAAGTGCGTACCGAGCCAATTTTTTTTCATTTCAAATTATTTCTGGTCAATGTACTTTTCTGTGGATATCTTATTCACTCAAATTTGGTACGGCGTGGCACATAATTTTATTTGTTTAAGATGTTTGCACCTCAGTGGAGCCATGGCGATAAGATAATTTTTGAAATTTGTATCACGACTCAGCGAATGTTATCACCGCACTTCGATAGCGACCTAAACACTACGCCTTAATCTCGGCGTTAAAAATATCCAAGTCTTCAATAATATCGAAACTTTTAAATATAAAAATCAATCACGGCTCGCGATAAGATTGACAGGTACATACTATTGTACAAATAACGTTAAGTTATCTAAGGTTTAGGTATTTTTATTATTTGGGAAATTGTCGAGATTGTAAAATATTTCATTATTTGTAAATCAACGGATAACATTAGCTATAACGTAGTATAATCTTTTAATCTACTTTAGATAAGTTAATGAATGTTATTTATGATTAGCCACGGAAAGGACACGAGAACTACTAAATCAATTTTTGATTTATATTCTATTCGTCAGTTTAGTATTGTTAACAAACTAAGTAACTGATATCAAGACTGATTTCTAAATTGTTTTGTATTCTAATTATTAAGATGTGGGAAATAATGCAATTACGTACGTACTACCCCCGTACTTTATATACATATTTCACAAATTTATATACATAATTGTGTGAATTGTATAAGTAGATAACTATGAACTTCATTATTAAAACAACTACAGTGAGGTATTATATTAAAACGGAGCAAGGATATGTTGTAAGTCATGTACTTAACGACACATTATGTTAGGCAAGCTCAACAGTTTCGTAGTCTCTGCCTAGATTTTAAACAAAAGGTTGTTTTATTATCTGGCACATTCAGCGCGCGGCATACGTCGCTCGGTCGTCATTGACACACTGCGCTACCTTATAAATGTTTCTATATGACTATTTTCTCATGTTATACCTTACTATAACTACGTGCACAGCTCTATGGGAATACGATAATTATATTCCGACACAAAACACATATAGGAGTTGTTGAGGCACGCATGCTTGGTACACATGCATATTTCAATAACTCACGTACGTATAGCTTAGCTTAGGTTAGCTCAGATAGGTCGCGATTTTTCGCAAAACAGGCGACAGCCCAAGCCGAGGTGTGCCGTGCACCCTTGAATTCCTTCAGCTTAGTGCCTTCAGCGCTCGTCTCGGTAGTTCGGTGAAGCTGTAGATACATTTCCAGGACAACAGCGTTGTCATTTCGAAAAAAAAAAAACGATAATTAGATAAATAGTATTTGCATAGCATTATACTTTATTAGCTCAAAATATACAGTGCGCGGCAAACTTTTTGACCGCTCTGAACATAGACCCTCATGGCATAAATTAATATATAAATACGTATTATACTATATGTATGAAATCGAGAAAACTTAAGGATAAATAAATGCCAATTTTAGATTCATATAATAAATATGTGAACTTTGTTTTATATTTAAATCTTAACGGTAATACGCAAGCATGAACTTGCGGCTATATTCAGAGCGGCCAAAACGATTGGCGAGAACTGTATTAATGTTACCTGTCTAATGACATTTAGACATTTGTACGATTCGATAATCTTTATATATATGTTAATATCTTTATATTATCTATATTTATATGGTTAAAATTAGTGTCCGAAGAATAAACATTTTGGAAGAATTTGTTCAAATGTTAGCGAGAATCGTGTGAAAAGCCATATCCAAATCCATTGCCTAGTTTACAAGAATTACGGCTACGGACAGATTGATGCCGATAGAAACTATGTTATGTACTATTATTTATTGATTAATTGTTAATTGAAGAATAAAAATATTGCTCTACTTTTTTCAATCGGGATGTCTGTCAGATATGACGATCATTTACTATCATAGTTGGAGTAATAGAATTGGAAATGTCAAATGGTTTCCGTGTCAACCTGACTGTTGGTTGTAATAACAAAGCTCGTGTAAACGGGATCGACGACTAACTCGTTACGGTAGTTATAATAATGATTGCAGAACTGTGCTTGTGCGCACCGAGCAATTGTAACATTTCTAAAACAAAAAAAAACACTCGACCTTAGACTAACTTCGACGGTTACTGTTAATAATCTACGAGGCCACTTTAAAAATCTATACTAAAAGTCTTGTGAGTTTGTGATGTTGCAGGGGGTAATCTCAGGAAGTACTGGTCCGTTTTTTAAAAATTCTTTCAGTGTGATATAGCTCATTTATCAAGGAAGGTTATAGGCTATTTGTCATCACGCTAAGACCAATAGGAGCGGAGCACCAATGAATAATGTTTAAAAATCGGGTTATTTCTTCCTCTTGAGAGGTTACGCTGCGTGTTAGCGTTAGCCCAAAGCAACTATTCTCCGCGGACGAAGTAGCGGACAGAGGCTAGTACTTGATAAAGATAACAGAATGGACCATATAACCGATCTAGAAGAAATAGTAAAAACTTGTAAGCCTGCGTGTAGTCCGGTGAAGCTGTTAAGACCTTGCTGGGTCAATAGCGTAGACATTTCGAAAAAAAATGTAAGCGTGCGTCTCCATGCAATTTTCAAAATGTGATAAATCAGATCAATATCTGCGTCTCGTATTTCCGTTGCGAAAGCAATTTTGTTTTCATCTCGAGTGGATTGTAATTTTGTATTTGCTATTTTTACGGTTAGAAACTTCAACTGGATTTTGACGCGTCGGCGTCGGCGACTTAGTCGTGCGTGTTCGGAAGCCATGATAAAGAATGTGGGTTTGAATCATAAATTTGAGCTTTCGGAAATAGTTATAAACTTTTTGCTCGTCAATCTAGTCATAATTTAATTAAGTCTGTCACTAAATACTCCTTGGGTTTCGGCAGCCGTATTTGAGAATCACACTCCATTCTGGATTTAGATGTAACATAGAGTTCACTAAACATTTCCGATAATAGCCACTTACAAAGACCATTTAAAAAACAATAACGATATTTGAAAATAGAACTTTTTGATTTTAGAATGTAGTCTGTTTCATCTATTTATTTGTCACCTGATTTCATATTTTTGCGCCATTTTAAATATTGCTTGTCTACGTTCCCATGCATTTAACTCGTGTAATATGTTTTAGTATGATTTGCCATAATTTTAAGTATAGTTTGACACATCAGCAGAATGTTGCTTGCGTAGAAAATGTTTTTGATAACGAAACACCCTTACAAGTGGGCTGATTATAGCTGTTCTGCAGAATTCCAACACAGTCGTGTTAATCTCAGTGTCGAAGTTCGTGATGGTTCGTCTACCTCTGTATACAACGAAAATATTGATGCTGTACGTCGTATGATCCAAACAGACGGGCGGATGACCTACCATGAGATTGGGGCATCATTAGGCATAGGTATTCAGATAGAACCAATCTTACAAAACATTTCGGTATGAAAAACTATTCACTATAGATGCATGACAATGTAAATCAGAGTCATACAATGAACCGCGTCGCTTGGTGCAATGCCATTGCTAGTAAGCCACACGAAAAGTGGTCAAATTTGGTTAGGGATATTGTGACAGTTGGTGAGATATGGATTTACAGTTACGGTCTCAAAAAAAAGCAGTCAAAAGGGGGTACTGTTGTGTTTGCCGTGAAGTGGATGGGTCCTATGTTTTTGTATTGGACACTGCCACGATCGCTTTGGAAACTTCTCATACAGTGAATAGTGACTCGTATAGGATCATTTATTTACCGGAACTTATTGATGAATTACGTAAAATAACCAAAAACGTTTTATGATGACGAGTCATGACAATACCAACACTTGCATAAATGTGGGAAACGTAGATATGTCACCCTGCATACAATCCCGAGATGGCTTCTTGTTTTCAAAAATAAAGAATTATTTACACTATCAACCATTTCACACATTTCAACATAAGAAGAGGCAGTTGAAGACTATAAAAAACATGTTTTCGAGATCCACACCGAGAAGTGGCATAAATGTTTTCCAAATGTATCTATTCGTATGAAAAAGTGCATTGAAGCCTAGGAAGTATAATTTGAGGAATAGTAAATTCATTTTTGACCACTCATAGTATTTTTTTTTATTAATTCCGAAAAGTTTTAAATTTTTAGTGCTTTCCATAGACTACAAGCGACTAAATTGACACTTCGTCTATCGCCACCAAATATTATAGGTAAAGATTTAATAGAATTATCCTTTTCCTATCAAAAATAATTATCATTAAGTTTCAGATATTAAAACGGCTACGACATAATTCTATTGTTTGCTATGATGATGAATTCACCTACAATTTTTAATTAAACCCGTGATATTGTTTGCACTAAACAATACAATAACCGGAGGCATTAATGCAGAACTAGCGGATTGTCTTTCTATTCTGTTTGCAGTTTATATGAGGCCTGTATGATTGTCTAATTGGTTTCTAATGAAGTAAACGTATATATAGATGTTTTTTTTTATAGGTAAATATTCCTGAGAAATTAGTCTTTATCCAAAATTTATTTTTTCTATACATATAATAAGAATGTAATTGAACATTTTAGATTTTTGTAAAAAAAAATGTTGCAGGTGTCTAGGAAAAAGTAATAAAATACATTTCAATTATTTTTAGAAATGTTTGTCTGCCTGTCTGTCGATTTGTTTGGACACGCATCACTGCTAAAGTACTGCGCGTCCACGATAAAATCTCATGATGAAAATCGTAAGGCATATTTTTTTTTCGAACTGACTACGCTATTGACCCAGCAAGGTCTTAACAGCTTCATCGGACTACACACGTAAGGCATATTTTCGAGTAACATTTAGTCTTTCAGTAAAATCTCATCGCTCTTTCAAAAGTTATTGTAATTTTAATGACGACGCGTCTTAAGTACGTGGGAAAAGTAGATAAGTAAATGGACTTATTACATTCAGAAGATTTTATTAATCTTTTTTTTTTACATAAAGTTCCACACCGACGAAGTCGCGAGCGATGCTAGTCCAAAAAACAAGCTATATTAATCTTATAGTCATTCAATTCTTGATCTTATGCTAGTTTTATACCAGCTAGATACTTGATATAATTAGAATTGTTCTAGACGAGTAAATATAATTAGCTAGTTGACTAAATACATCATCGTCGTTCTTTTCAACGGTTGTCATACTTGAAGTGTCGTTATTGAAAACGTTGATTTATTTTTATATTCTGAAGGAAATTCAAGACAGGGTCACACATACCTCAACTGTTTTAATAGTAGAAATTAAATTAAACAACAATTTTGTTTATGTCATCATTATTATTGAAAAATAATGTAGGAATTTTTAAAAATTACACTCCATGACAAAGCTTGCCTAGGAAAGTGAAATTACTTGTACTCATTTTTATTTGATCGATACATCAGGAAATAATCCTTAGGTTATTGAAGAGATAATCGTATTACATTAAATACTGGTCTAATAAAGAGCATTTGTACACAAGCGAATAATAGTTCGGGAACTAACTAGGAACCGGATACACGTTTCGTTTTGCCAGTTATTTCGGCTAACCCACAAATAGAAATGAGTGTGTGCGTTCAAACGATTCTTTAACAAATACGAACGAGGCCTAAAAAATACATAAATAAGTCCAGTAACGACGAATGAGTTTGCATTAAATACATCCAAACTGTAATACGATGAATACTGTAAAGTGGCATTTATTCAAACAGTTATTCAAATTGGTTTAGTGTGACAAATTATTACATACTATTGTTACTACATTGATATTTTAAAAATGATTTCCGTTTTCACTGAATCTAAATTAATATGTCTCAGTTGATACGACTTTCCTCTATGTTCGTCAACTAATTTTATTATAGATTATCTGTAGATTTAGGAGCTTTATCTATGATATTTATGTTTTTAACGCAAGCATATTAACAAACCATCTTTATTATTATTCGCCTGCGTTCTTTTGTTTATTTTTTTATTCGCGTTCAAATTTGATTGACCTCAATAAAAGATAGTGTGATGTACATATAGGTGGTAAACATTTAGTTATATTTACATTTCTTTGTAAGTTATTTCGTCGAGAAGCTGAACACGTAGCTTAGATATGAAAGTGTTATCTGCGCGTATCGTAAATTAAAAGTGTTGAGGGTGTTACACATAGTTGTATCACTGTTCTTATTTGTCTCGTAGCTTAATTTATTTACTTGGTTTTTTAACGTATTTCACTTAAAAAGTTTGAAATCATTTTAGATACCAGTTACATTTACTTTGGCAGTATAGTTTTCTCTGACAAAGTACATGTGAGTCTTCTGATTGACTTTTCAGTATATGTGATTGATTAACTGTCCTCTATGGGTTGCATAACTCATGCAATCCTTGCACGCGGACGCACATCTGGTAACGTTTGGAGACGACACACGCCACTGCCACAGTACACATAACAGACAGTTTGGAAACTCCCTATAAACGCTGGCACCGGCACACTCACACAAACATGCGCATCGACACGACCCCTAAGCGGACCTCGCGATGCTGTCCATAGAATATCTTTCAAAACCTCTCGTCGATGTTCGTGTTCGTAAGAGTGTGCAGTTTGCGAGCGCTTGTTCGTAGTTTCCGTACTGTGTCTCATATTTATACTGTGCCACTGCGTTGTTGTCATTACTCATCTGTCGCGCACACGATTTCATGCTACCAACTCTGGTTTTACTATACACAAAACGTCACATTCTATCATTGTACAGACAAGAATGAACTTTAATATTCGCGTATTATGGAATAATTCCAATTTCCTGCCTATAGTGTCTTGTATCCCAATGTTCCCAATAGTTGGTGCAACATAACAACGTCTTCAAACGACATGCTAATTGACGTCGGCGTGAAGCGAAGGCTAAAAGGCCGACGAGACTATTTTTTTAAGTTTTAGTCACAGTATGTCATTTGTTCTGGTAACTAATATCCTCGTTTAAAACGTGCGTAAAAATGGGTTTTGCTATTATGTTACGTTTTGTATACAATTTTAGGACAAATACAATTGTATCATCAGAATATTCGATAATATGTTGTATTCTTCTATTAATTAATTTTTCATTTCATAAAACATTTAAATTGCATGACACCAGGGTTACAAACACTTCACAGGTTGTCAAATAAGTTGATTATTATTTTCTATTATATCTATAATAATGTTATATATTTGGAGGGTTTGTTTCTTTACTTTACTTTACACGTTAATTTCAGGCACTAGTGGTTCGATTTGAAAAATTCTTTCATTCTTTTCAGTATTAGATAAGTTATTTATCGAGGAAGCAGAGTACCAATGAAGAATGTTTCAAATCGGGGTGTTTTTTCCTTTCGAGAGCTTCCGCTGCGTGTTAGTATTAGCTGAAAGTAATTTCCACATGGACGAAGTCACGGACAGAAGCTAATTTAATTATATATGTAGGTAGCTCCTTGAGTTACGTATGTATAGTAGAATCAAGCTGTATATTATTACCAGGCCTGTTTCTATTTGCCGCAACAACGAAAAAAATGACGCAATAAGAATGTAAAATTTGTTTGTCTATATTTATTTAAAAAGATAAAACTTTTGATAGTAATAGTAGGTGTTTATGGAACTTTTGATTGTAATCGCTTAGATAATGTCTATTTACGCACGTTGCGCTAGTATGTAGGTATCTACATTGAGTATGCTCTAGGTAATGCGGTAGCTCCTCGATAACAAGTTCATTAAACGAATGTTTTTAGTGATAAGAAGATAAAGTCTATAGTAAACAGTTTTGGCAACTCTATATAATTATTATATCTATATAATAATGATTTCGATTTATATTCTTAATATTTTAATGCACACTCGTATATAGTAAAACTTCTTTGAAGATTTTCCTTTTCCCACAAATAATTTGCATAGTATTTAACGTAGAAAATAACTGTTGCCATTCCTTTGTAAATATTTGCTTCATGGGTGTTTATTTTATAATGTTAGCTATGAAACTCGATTCTCTGAAAAAATATAATATTTTTTCTTTTTTTTAGTTATACATCTTTTGGTGCGTTATGAAAAATTGTTGAATGTAAATTTTTACCTAGAAAATCAATTTGCGCGTCTCTTTGTAATAACCCATGAAGTTCGCTGCAAACAGTTTCTCATAAAACATGACACAAACGATTTCTATGACATATAGATATTCTGTAAATAATTTATGTATGTTATTTATTCAAAATTTTATTCCTAGTATTTAATTTCGTCGTTCGAACTTTTCAGTCACTTGAAAACGGTCCAAATGTAAAAAATAAAATTCTTTACAATACGGGAAAGAAGTATATATTCTAGCGTGCATGTATGTAATTATACACACTCAATAGTTTTATAAAAAAGTTATTTGAAATATGCATCAATAAATTCTATTAATACATTCGCCGTGGGCTAACTAAGCTATTTTTAACATACCCCTTTTAAGGTAATTTCTTTAGTGGTTAATTTTATAAATCCAACAAAATTCTTGTGTATTTGTTGATTGGGAAGAGATATCTTAAATATTACCAAATCTTATTTTTATCTTGAAAACTGATGCGAGTTGTTATCGGAAATTTCATTAACAAATTATCTATGAATTTGTAAACAAAGTATTCCTGAGTACTTAAAGCACAAAACTACCTAATATTCATACTGATTTCCATTAGCCAGTGGTTCTTAGTTTTTGTGGAGTTATGGTTATTAAGGACTTTAATTGTAGCAATGTCATATACAATGTATACAGTAATTAACAATTAGTAAACATTTTCTAATTCTGTTTGACTAAGAGGTGGCAGTCTGAAAACCGTGGTTTCGCAAGCGTTTTAATTATTTAATTTAATAAGTAGAAAATTAATTAATTGTAGTGCTCATCTCGCTGGAAAAATACCTATCTGTATACGAAGATATGAGATGACTTATTACTATCATAATGAAGAGATGTAGCTCTTAATCGATTAATGTTGATATTTGATTTAAATTAGTGCAAAGTTCGAATATCTTGCGAGATAAAGTGGACGGTATGTGACTTTACCTATTTACTTACTGTCGATTTATTGAATAAGTATTAATTTCAAATTTCTGTGATGTGATATATAGTTGATTTACGACGTAATAAGTATTGTGTAATTATTTTCTGCGATGAAATATATTTACATAATAAAAAATAATAAATCTATTCTTATCTTATTCTTATATATAAATAAATTGATAAGCATCTGCCGTTGTGTGTACATCACGCAAAAAATACTGGAAAGATTTGACCAATTTTTTTGTGAACGGTCCTTATCTAAACTATGTCACTAAATCTTCACTTATATTAAATACTTCTTATTTAATTAACTAAGTTTAAACACGCACTGAAATCAGCGATGTAAATGTTCTTGTAACGGAGAATTGGGGCAAGTGGTGTGGTGGCGCATATACAGTATATATCGGATAGTAATAAATATAAGATATATACCAAATATATACACAATCGTGATTAACGATGGGACAATATAGAAGTTACTATTAGTCATGCTAGTAATGACAAATAATAGCAAAATAATTAGCATGGGATTCTTTAAGAAAAAAAATTGGGTGGGCCAACTAATCACCGGGATTGGTGATACAGGTAGATAGGAATACCAATTGTCTAAGAACTTGCATAGTTGTCGCTATATGGGAAGTTTACAAATATTCATATTGTCAATTATTACATAAAGCTAAAAATTAAAAAATCTTAGTATTTTTACATACGCTCTTTTTTTTTCGAAATGTCTACGCTATCAATAGTTGACCCATTAATATCAATCTATATTAATGGGTCAACCCAGCAAGGTCTTAACAGCTTCACCGGACTACATCACATACGCTCTTATTTTGCCTTCGTTGTAATAAAATGTCTGCATTTCTAAAAAAAACGAACACAAATAATATATATTATACATTTCGCAAAGGCATAAATTTACTATAGTTCTATTACAGATATTTATTTTCTATGATTATATATTACACTTATATTTCTATGTCCATTACTTATAATGATTTTTAAATATGTATTATGATCTAGTACAAACATCTATACTAATATTATAAACAGGTAAAGTTTGTGAGTTTCTGATGTATGGGGTAATTAATCTCAGGAACTACTGGTCCGATTTGAAAAATTCTTTCAGTGTGATATAGCTCATTTATCGAGGAAAGTTATAGGCTATATGCCATCACGCTAAGATCAATAGAAACGGAGCACCAGTGAAAAGTGTTTCAGAATCGGGATATTTCTTCCTCTTCAGAGCCTCCGCTGCGTGTTAGCGTTAACCCAAAGAAACTATTACTACGCCGACGAAGTCGCGGGCAGGGGCTAGTAAGGAATAAACCTATAAATCTCATTTGTTGGAAAAATAGTAAATTTAAAGAATTTAAAAAATAATGACTCTTCAACTGAATTGAAAACTTGGAAGTCGTTTAAAAATTATATTCGAAACACGTAAGAATGTTTTACCGTATGAAATAAATATTTCGGAGTTGATCAAAATTATAGAAACTACGCTTTTAGATAATTTGTTATTATTTTCTGTTTTTTAATTTCACGTAGTCAGAATTCAGTTAACACTAACCAATATATCTGAGCATTTTCTATCTCAGAAATAATAAGATTTCTCTGTGATGGACACATCTGGTTGTTTGGTTCATATTTTATTTATGAATCTAGAACGTTTGCGTATATCGACCTTGACTGGTGTGTAGTCTAACTGATATATGATTTCGTATGAGAGAATTATAAGAAACCATTACAGGTCGTGTAGTTTCGGGTAGCAAAGTACAGCTGTCCAAGGATGATCTGTATGCATTGAAACATAACTAACTGACGAGGTTTTATAGTAATAGTATAATTAAAAATATGTTAAATTCAATACCTTAAACTATACATTATGGTATGGAATACCAAAAACAATGGTATATGAAAAAATATGTCTTTTTTATGTGATAGGAGTCAAACGAACAGGTGGGTTACCTGACATTAAGTGATCAACATCGTCCATAGACACGCAACACCAGTGAAGCTGCAAGTGTGTTGCCTGCCTGTGTTGGGGTTTTTTTTTTAATATCATAGGAGGCAAACGAACGGATGGGTCACCTGATGTTAGGTGATCACCACCGTCCATAGACACTTGCAACACCAGGGGAGTCACAAGTGCGTTGCCAGCCTGTGTTTGGGAGGAGAGCGGGGGGGACAAGAAGGGAAGGAGGAAGGGGAAGGGGAGGTAGGTTTGGGAGGGGGAGAAAAGAGGAGATGGGGAAGGTGAGGAGAGGTGGGCCTCCGGTGGTCTCACTGACCGAACGAAACGCAACAATGCAAGCACTGTTATTTTAAGTTGGTTTTCTGTAAGAGGGTGGTACTACCCCGGACGAGCCGAACCATTCATACTGAAGCCAGTAATAGCTTCCGCATGGCTCTACCACCTACTAAAATAAACATAATCATAATATAGGTTTCTTTATTTTTTTAAATCTTGCTATAAATAATGTTGTTTTTAAAATAATTTAGATGACATCTGACAGGAAGAGGCCTATGAAATGTTACTATGAAGTTTTTTTACTTTATTTTTGGCAACAAATCTTTCAGATTATTACTGCCATTGTCGTGTAGTTAATAATATTACAAGCGTCGTGTGATTATTTCAACTAGTGGGCGCCCAGTGGTCGACATTTGACCGTAGATAATTGATTTTTTAAGGTTTAAAATTTATCGCAACCCATGACACAATTTTCAATTAAGTTTACACGACACCATGGGTGCATGGTATTTCTGGGTAATATTGAATTAAATGTAGTCTGTTCATTATGAGAGATAGTGATATGCCCAGTATCATCGTTTGGAAAAGTAATGGATGCACAATACAATCAAATGGTGAATCCAAGACAAAGATGTTTTTAATACTACCAATAGCTTTTGAAAATAAATTCTGTTTTGTTGCTATATGAGGTTGAATTGCAACGTTCTAACCGCTGAGGTCTATCTAAGTCATGGATTACTTTTACGAACAAAATTCTTATTTTGATTATACAAAGTATTATTTGGCTCATTTTTTTATTAAATCATCGTTTGAAGTGAGTTCACCATAAAAATAATAAACATTACAATAATAGTTATATTTTATAATATAATTGTTGAATGTAGGATGAAAACTGGTAATTGGAACGTAAGAGTTAAAAAATACATACAGTCGAGCATAGCAACCTCCTTCACAACCTTTTTTGAAGTTCGTAATTATTTACATCTGTCAAAATGTCTTTTTCATTTACATGAGTGTATATGTAGTGTAAAATTCAAGCATTAGTGTGAGTAATGTTTAACTTAATTAATTTAATGTACTTCTAATGCATTCTATATAAAACTAAGCCAAAATTCAAGTTCACCCGTACCGGGAAATCGGTTAAAAAGGGGTACAATTTTTTTGCTTCACGTATTAATATATAGATACTCTAACAAGATGGTGGCTCCCTTATCGGAACCTTCCAGGGAGCTTTTGTTCCAGAGTTTCGTGCTCTGTGATATTATTTTCCATTCACTTCACTTATGCATAATAAACTAACTATATTACGTAAAGCATCACTAACTTTACAAAATATAGAGTCAAATAACACAAGATTATAAATAAAATATAAAGTCCATTACATGGCAGACTAAAATCCCGCCAAAAACTCCTACTATGAAGTTTACTGTTCCATAGTTTTCAATAAAATTTCCACAGATGCAATAAGTGAATGATTTTTTATTTATATCTATATTAGGTTGTGCCTCTACCTATGTCAATAATGGAGGTTAAAACAGCGAAAAAGTAAACAGTTTGTTGGGTTGCCAGACATAAAAAAACGAAATTTCAAAACTACAAAATTATAAATAATATAGAGTTGCATCATCGTCGTAAGTTGCATTGGTCCTTGATATAGAACACTAAAGAATACTTAGTTTTTATGCAATTATTTCATGATTTGAGTAGAAATTTTTGGCTCGGGTCCAAAGAATGTTGACACGATAAGAGAACGATTGCAGCAAAATAAACAGTTCACTCAATTTCTTAGAATTATTTAGTGATTATATAGTAGCTTTTTTTAAACATACAATAAAAATCGCTTATTATTACTATGCGCTTCATTTCGTACTTTTATTTTTCTAGTTATTTTGTTTATTTAGGCACTGATTATACTTTTCTTTCAATAGAGCCTTTAATGTACAGAACCTTTAATATTAGGAGTATTTGTTTATAAAATGATCTTTACGTTCTTCTGAACAGAGTTGTACTTATTTCATTTCGACTACGTGTTTCACGTAAATTATTTATTGTAGGCTTTTATTATTTTTATAAATGTTATTAATTTTGTAATTATTATTAAGAGGGTCTCAAACACATTCTGTCACGGATTTGATTTTTCGTAAAATTTATCTTTTTTTTATATCATAGGAGGCAAACGAATAGGTGGGTCACCTGATGTGAAGTGATCACCACCGTCCCTAGACACTTGCAACACCAGGGGAGTCGCAAGCGCGTTGCCAGACCATGTTGGGGAGGGGTGAGAAAATGAAGAGGAGAGGGGGAAGATGTGGAGAGGTGGACCTTCGGCGCTCTCACTGATCGAACGAAACGCAACAATGCAAGCACTATTATTTCACGTTGGTTTTCTGTGGGTCGGGTGGTACTACTACGGACAGCCGACCCATTCATGCTGAAACCAGTAATAGCTTCAGTGTGGCTCTAACACCTAGAATTTTTGTTGCTTGTATTGCAAATGTCCATAGGCGACGGTAACCATTTACCATCAGATGAGCTATCTGCCTGTTTGCTGCCTTTTAGCATAAAAAAATCCAAGAGCTTACTGATATGTCCACGTAATACACTAAGAGTCCTTTACTTGCCGATAAAGTTTCGCTAAATCTAATCCAGTTTGTAGTTTATTATTGCAGTTTTATTTCTGTGTATAAAAATATATGTCTTATATTTATGATATTTACAAACAAAATTATATTACAAAAGAAGTAAAACATTATACAAACATGACTTTTAGGTTTATGTATGTGAAAAGTAGAAGCCAATTTAGTTTTGCTGCATCGATCCACTCTACGCGAATATAAATGCATTCTATAAATAAGCCTGTTCATTGTGCAATTTCTATTGTTCAGCTTTGGCGGTGAGACTTGTTGATTTTAGTAATTGAGATTTCGATTTTATTCTATTTTTAAAAGAGAACATTTTAATGAGTGTGACCGAATCTCGTGAAACGTTGTTGGTAGGTATATATTTAGACTAAAATTTATAAACAATGGCACGATTTAAACAAGAAAACGCTTCAACATTCCTTTTATATTAAAATTAAAAATAAAAATTTTCGTTTTTCTTCATTGGCTAATTATAAAACTGTTGTGATTAAGCTGTATGTAGAGAGTTACTGATTATTTTCTGGGGTCCTGATTTTTTTTCTCGGACTGGACTACGCTATTGACCTAGCAACGTCTTACAGCTTCACCGGACTACTAATTTCTAACTGATGAATGAACTGATCTCAACTATTGTACTATGACTAATAAACCTTCGAAAGTTAATATAATTGTGTATGGGGATAAGTTAATTAAAAAAAATGGAGTTGGTGAAATGTAAAAGGTCCTCTTGCAGGAGATTAAGTTATCATCAAAATTCAATAGTTTTTTATATATATCGTAGCAGGCAAACGAATAGATCACCTGATGTTAAGTGATCACCACCGTCCATAGACACTAGTAACGACAGAAGAGTAGCAAGTCCGTTGCCAGTCTGTGTTTGTGGGAGAGGATAAGGGGAAGGGAGATGCTCGTTGATTATTGCTTATTAATATTTGGTCATTTGTTTGTAATGTATAAGATTTATTATGCTCAATATTCTGAAGAACATAAAGAAGAATTATAATTTAAAATAACAAGCTTATATAAACACATCACATATCGAAAAAAATTAATGCATTTGAAATAAAATAAAACACAAGAGAGATAGTTAAATTATTATAAACCGATGCTCCTATTTATAAATGGACCACGCCATTTGATCATTTGTGAGTAGACTTTGAAGCATCGATATTTAATAGTCTCAATGAGACCGATAAACAAGTGTAGTTTAAATTCCTTACAGAACTTCATTATACACGATATGAAAATAAAGGCATTACAAAGTCTATACGATACATATAAATTAACAACTGCCTGTGATTTCATTCGTATTAAATTATAGAGTATAGTAGACTTATAGTAAAATGGAGTCCATAAAGATTATCTTCATGAAAAAATAATAATCTCGTAAATAAAAACAATGAATTACTCTCCATAACCCCTGGGCGGTCCATAACCATAAGGATCTTAAGTTCCATATAAACTAGTGTAAACATTATGATGCACTGGTCAACAGATTGTTGACAGCATAAGTTAAAAAAAATACTGTATTTATTACAAAATTTGAACAATATCAAATTATTATTATAAAATAGGCTAGAATTTTAAAAACATGATCTGCCATTTTGATATCTGGGCCTTAAAAAATTTTAGCCAAAGGGTTAAAGTTAGAAAGCAGTTAACACTAAAGACAAAATAGTTTTGTTGCCAATTAAATCCTGTGTATTCAAGTCTTCGAACATCGGAGACAGCGGTGCAATAGTCCATACTAAAACTCATTTATTAAGGAACTTATAAAATTGTTACTAAATAGCAATAATGAAACGTTCAACCTGGCCACACGTTTCTTCTTCTATTTTATTGTTGGCATCCAGTCTTCTATTTAGAAGACAATTACTGCCAACGTCAAGTGAATAACGATATAACAAGTTTCTTGATATAATTTCAATGAACTAACAAGATGGTGCCATCTTGTTAGAACTTTCCTGGGAGTTTTTGTGGCATCTGAGAATCTATGCTCCATGGTATTATTTCGGATCCACTTCACTTGTGCATAGTAACCAAACTATATTACGTAAAGCACCACCAACATTACCCAATATAGAGCCAAATAACACAATATTATAGACAAAATATAAAGACCACTACATGGCATTCCAAGATCCCGCCAAAAACTCCACTAGCTACACTCTTTTATTACAAAGGATTCCACGAACGTCATAATAGTTGTGGTTTAGACAGTGTATTACGTAAATAAATCACGAGATTTCCTTCATCAAATTCCGAATTTTATCGAATGCTAAAATACATTTAACAGTTCAAATAAAATGAACGCGGTTTTAGATACGAAATTAAAATTGATTGATTGCTTTAGATCGTGAGTTAAATGAACTCTACATCCGGATATTTATCTTCTTTTTTTTGCTGAAAATAGTCGTTTAGTTCGTGTATACCGATGCAATAGATTACGAAAATTATAATTTGAGTATATTAAGACGTAGACGTAGAGACCAGTATATATTGGCCATCGGTATGATAATAATTCATCGTACCTTAGCCTCGATGTCACAAAGTAGTTGTTGTTACCACTACACATTAATACTAGCTTTTGCTCTTTTTTTTATTATAGCACGGTAAAGTGACTGCTCTACGCCTGATGGTAAGCACAGTACAATCCAAAAATAATAGCGACCACCGATTGACACACTGTCCATCGCCGGTCGCCACTATCATGCCGGCCTGTAATAAGCTGGATATGCACAGGCTGATCCCGAAACGCGACCCGTAGAAGCGAATCACTATTACGGGCTTTTTCGCCATATACATGGTGGTTGTGACCCAGTCGGGCTGTAAAACCCTACCACCCCGCTTGCGCCATTGCCTCGTTCGTTATTCAGCAGGGTGCACTGGGTGCAGGTGAGGTTGGCTTGGGTGTCTCAAGTCTTATGATGTTATTCGACACCCCTTACACTTCAAAAACTCTAATCTTCTTCTATTCTAATCTAATTCTTGTTACTATAAACTTTAAAAATAATACAGAGCCCACGTGATTTGCTGATAATGCAGTTTTCTATAAATAAAAGAATACTGTACTTATGCATGCACGTAAGAGATTACACTTATTTACCTTACAAAAGACATTAAATGCAATTGATAATGTTTTAATAAATAAATTATAATAGCTTTAAAAGGTTTTAAAATTATTGTTTTATGTATCTGTATTCAGAATTAAGTAAGAAGCCAAAAAAAGTAGAATAAATTAGTAATAGAATTATCATCACTTGTAATGTAATCTAATGAGAGTAATAAATACCGACAATTAACCTCAAATCTATAAACCCACTTTAAAATGTTTATACTATAAAAATAACACTTTTATCATGAATGCTCATAATACATAATTTATCTTTCACTACCACATATTATTTAAAACACACACAAATACTAATGTATATACACGTGCTGTAGATTCATACATATTTGGAAAACTATCCTGAATGTAGTTATCAGTTCTCAAGAAAACTTGACAGACAGTTACCAACCAACTTCACGGTGTCGCTATAAGGTGTCGGTGTGCGCGCGTATCATAAAAAATCTCTCATTATTTTACCTAAACACGCCAAAAGAAATATAACTTCAAATATTCTAAACTATTAGTAGTATAAACTAGATGTTGCCTGCGACATCATTTTAATGATCAAAGGGTTTTGTTATTTTATGGGAACCACGAATTTTATTTGGATCAATTGAGACTCGTTTTTATTAATTACCAACTAATTTTTTCTTTATTACTTAACCTCTTTAATAATTTTCCAGATTTAAAAGTTACCTTGGTTAAATCTTATAAATTTTGCTTGGCGCTTATACAAAACCGTATTATTAATTTATATCTTTAAATACTCTTAGACCTCCCAAATTCACCAAGAAAGTTTCGTCAAAATCGATTCTGTCGTTTCGGAAATAAGCCCGGATGAATAATAAACACATTTTTTAATTTAAAAACAGCAGGCCCGGCAGACGTCTCGGCCTGATTATAAAAAAAATCATTGACTAATTATATACTAAAACCTTCCTCATGAAACACTTTATCCACTGGTGAAAAGCGCATTAAAATCCGTTCAGTAGTTTTTGAGTTTTTCGCGAACAGACAGCCAGACGTAGTAGAGGGACCTTCTTTTATAGTATTAAATGATATTTGTAGATGGGTAATGCTCAAAATAACAGATAAATATGGAGTTCATTATTTTAAGTTTTTCTATGCTCTTTGCTTTGTTGGCACATGTATGCGGACGTATGTGGAAATAAATAAACAAAAACTTCGAGTCCATTCACTCTGCGCTGACATTTCTAATGAGTTTCATGCCAATGCGTTCCTATTTTATATCAAAAGATCTAGGATCAAATTTTGTTCATATTATTTGTTGGATATTTCTCGGTAGAGATAAACGATCATCATCATGATCAGCCTGTAAGAGACCCGCTGCATAGGCCTCTTCCTGAAGGAAGGTATGGGCGTATTCACCACGCCAGAGCCCTCAACGTATTGGCGTTTTCAAACTCAGAGAATATTTCGATATTTTTCCTACATACAATAGTACTACAAGAACATTTCTCAGGTTCAGGTTTCCTCACGAGATTTTTTTCATCGGCAGCCGATAGTGCTACCAATTTAAATTAGTAAATGTACGCAAATTCCGAAAAATTTGTTGGTACATGCCGGGGTTTGAACCTGCGGACATCGAAATAATATTCCGCCGATCAAACCACTAGACCATCAAGACTTCAAAACGTTTCATAGCTTCGTACAATTTACAAATGAAACGCGAAACGAATGAAATGGACAATCTGAGAAAAGTTCGTATTAATTATTTTTCTCGTGGCATCCCGGATATACTCGTCATTTAATGATCAAATGTCGGTTCGTTCTGTGAAATCGTTAACGTTTTATTTTCTTTTTGAATCATTGGGTCTTTTATATGTATACTAAAGCTGTTATGCTACATTGTTAGGTAGAAAAGACGAAATACAATATTCTAACACCAGTTTAATATATATTTTCTATCTTTTTTTAAATAATTTGCGTTAAGAGTTTTCTATTAGTGCTGATCGGTATATGTGCATTTTTATTGTTACTTTAGAAGTATGTTTTAATAAATAGACAAAAAGGTAAAATGAAATGTAATTGCTTTATTACTAGCTTATGCCCGCACCTTCGCTTGCTTTAATATAGATTTGACCTGTCTTTTGTCTTTTTCTGTACCTTTTCTGTACCTCTCACTACGTGTGTGCAAAATTTGAAGCTACAAGCGTACACCTCACTCCGCTCGCGTTGCTAGTGTCTATGGACGGCGGTAAACACTTATCATCAGATAACCCATCTGTTCGTTGCCCCTTACGATATAAAAAATCTTAATTAAATGGTTAATGCACGTAAGCGTAACAAATAATAAATTAAAGGTGGTAGAGCCACGCTGAAGCTATTACTGGTTTCAGTATGAATGGGTCGGCTTGCCGGGTGTATTACCAGTCTCTCACAGAAAACCGACGTGAAGTAATAGTGCTTGCTCTGTTGCGTTTCGTTCGGTCAGTGAGAGCGCCGGAAGACCACCTCCCCTGCCCTTCCTCCCTCTCCCCTCCCCTATTCCCCTTCCCTACTTCCCTCACCAATACAGGCTGGCAACGCCCTTGCGACTTCCCGGATGTTGCATGTGTCTATGGAAGGTAGTGATTATATAGCATCGGGTGACCCACTTGTTCATTTGCCTCCTATGATATAAAAAAAAACAAACTTACAGTCATAATATTCATTAGGATTAAGATGTATAAGCCTTTATTTAAATGTTTAAAGTCATAAAAATCGATCCTGTAATTTCTGACAGAATCGCGCACATACAAAATACAAACTACTTTGAAATCTACAAATAGTGAAATTCCATAAGCCACGGAAATATTTACTGAAAATAACTGTATTGTCTAATGGCTCTAATTATTTTCATATTACAAATATTTAGTTAAAGCGTGTTATAATTTGTGGCCAGTATTATACCCTTAGCAACGGAGTTTACTTACTTGTTTACTTGTATTCTTATCAAATGATAAAAAAATACATAGTGATATCGTACATTTAATGCCCACGTTACAAATTATCAGTTTGGTTTGAATCATCCAAATTTCAGCAGTGAGGTCTTAATCTCTTAAGGTCATCATGATTCATTATATGTCGTCAAACTAAACAACTTGTTTCCTTCGAAAGGTTAATGACATATGATACTCTACGATTCCAAATGACGTCATTACGCTTAGTATTTGATGCGGTCAGCAGGGCATATACATTGGTTTTGAAATGCAAATGTGTATATATAAAAGATGGTACGGGTATAATTACCACGCCATCCCATGAGGTAGTGGCAATTTCAAACTCCGAGAAGTCCTTATTTTCTTATGGTGGTACTCTACAAGAACATGTTTTAGGTTCAGATTTCCTCAGTGTTTTCCCTTCCCTACAGTCGATAGCGTTAGCAATTTCAATTAAGAAATGTAAGTGAATTTCTAAATATTCGTTGGTTTGTTGGGGTTCAAAGCTGCGGACATTGAATTGACTATCATGACTTATCATTACATAGTATCAAGCAAAGTTCCCTACCGTGTCTGTCTGTCTGTTCGCGATAATCTTAAAAACTACTGAATGGATTTTCATGCGTATTTTTTGTAGATGGTAGAGCCCCGCTGAAGCTATTTTTGGTTTCAGCATGAATGGGTCGGCTCCTCCGGGGTAGTACCACCCCTCTCACATATAACCGACGTGAAATAACAGTGCTTGTATTGTTGTGTTTCGTTCGGTCAGTGAGAGAGCCGGAGGCCCACGCCCCTTCCTCTTTCCTTCTTTCCCTTTCCTTACCCTCCCCCTTCTCCCATATACAGGCTGGCGACGCACTTGCGACGTCCCTGATGTCGCTAGTGTCTATGGACGGTGGTGATCACTTAACATCACGTGACCCACCAGTTCGTTTGCTTCCTTTGATATAAAAAAAAAAACAAGTAGATAAAGTGATTCATGAGAAAGGTTTTGGCAAGAATTGATGATCAGGGTGGGATAATGACTGCAGGCCCCTTTAGTATTTTATAATTATTATTTAATGTAATAAATAGTGAATATACAGCAAAATGGTTATTATGTTCACATGTACCGATTTTCTTTACGAATGTTTTAACAGTGAAAAAGTTGATGTGATGCAACGCCACCTATTGGGGAGTAATAATAAAATGCATTGTATAAAAACCTCCATAAAAAACATTTAGAGAAGACATTTTTGTAAATTTTTATGGTATTGGTAACATGTTGGATTTTTCGATCTCAAATACAAATTTTCCATAAGTTTATTTATACTTATGCATTACTTGCGACGCACGTGTTTTCCATACGCAGTAATTATTGACGACTTTTCGTCACGTATCAATATATATAAAGGGATAACTAACTGATTGACAGTTTATCGGAAAAAAGACAAATTTTCATACAAACTCTCATCAACTTATGGTTGACTTTTCAAAAATCCCACACGCAAATTTTTAAAGGCCCTAGCATAAATATTTTACATCTTATATATCCAACAGTCAGTCAGTTATTCATATATATAGTAATACTAACGGGTCTGGCGGATGTTCTCCCGCCCTGATAATAGAAAATAAACCTTCACAAATAATATATCTAATCCGTCCTTATGAATCAACTTTATCTACAGGTGGAAACTGCATGAAAATCCGTTCAGTAGTTTTTGAGTTAATCGCAAACAGACAGACAGATGTAGCAAAGGACTTTGTTTTATACTATGCAATAATAATAACTAATATAATATGTAGAAAAAAATTGAGAATAACTTGCCTAATAAAACACTTTCGATTATAATTAATTGCCAAAGAAAACATATGAATTATACGAAAAACGATTAAGTTCTATTTTCAGTTTATATTTCTATTATTTCTACGACGCGACAATATATTTTGAGAAGGACAGTTATGAATTGACATGATAATTTAAAAGAGAAAATATCGTATAATTTATTCAAGTCTGAAATGTTTAGTTCTTCTATTTATTAGACCGAAACATTTTTATTCACATTCGATATATAAAAAAAAGATCAGCGTTGAAGAAAGTTTTCGAGTAATGCAATCGTAACTCATAAAGTAGAACGATATTTATTTTTGAAGCGCACTACAAAGCTGAAATATTATTTTGTTATATTGTAAGTCTATAATTAAAGTGTGAAGAGAGTCGAACGGTTTCAAGAATAGTTGTTTGTGTGACACCGTAAATCTCGGTTACGATGAAAGTTTACTGTGTAAATCATTGGACTACAGCCCGTACTTAATGGTACAATGAATTTTATTGCACACTCAGTGAAATAATGTCACATGATACACTATAATTAACAATGGTACTATAATTAACAATGGTCGTAATCGTAAAGCGAAGTGAATATAACAATTTTATAATCACAACTAGCGATACTTTGCTCTTGTGTAAATGGTTTTGGTTTCGTGAGAATTACGGGATTTTTTTACTTCAATTTCTTAAAGACAGGGGCCTAATCAAGTTGCTTATCGACAATCACTAACGCAAATAGAAAACGGAAAAATGTATGTATATGACATATCTGAACGCTATATCATGTGATTTTATCATTATATAATCACGTGGTATAGCGTTCAGATATGTCAAATCCATACATTTTTCCGTTTTCTATTTTCCTAGTGGTGGTCAATAAGCAACTTGGTTGGGCCCCCTGATTGTTTCTGCAATTTTAGCATTACTATTTAAAGCATTTTTACTGATTTTATGTTATTTTCTTTCGATTTTATCATTACTGCTTAACTCCTATATAAAGTGTACTCTTATATGTTATGTAGTCTCTTTTTATATCATTATTTTTATATATGTATTTATATTATATATATTTATATATATCATCATCATTTCATATCATATCATTATATCATTATTCGCGCTTTAATTATTATTCTTTTTTCACATAATAGTTTATGCTTAACTATGTAGAGGTAGAGAGAGAAATCGTGATGTTAGAATGTGGTTTAATATGTCCGCAGGCTCAAAACCCAGACCAACGATTTTTTCTGAATTCGTGTAGTAACATTGATTAATTTTAATTGGTATCACTGTTGGCTGACGGTCAGAGAAAACATATTGAAGAAATCTGAACCTGACTAATGTTATCGTAGTACCAACATATGTCGGAGAATAGAAAAATCTCAAATTTCTCGGAGTTAGAGGTCGTCAATACGTCGTGGGCTAGCGTGATTGTGCCCATACCTTTTATATAGAACAAGCCTATGAACCTGGAGTGGGTCTTTTATGAGTTAATGTGACGTGAGGTTAGATATAATAATAATAATTTCGTATATTGACACAGATCTAACGCTAAGTTGAAACATGTCGACACACTCACGTAAAATTACACAGGCTAATAAAATGTTTTGCTTTGTTATTGTTCGACATTATGGATATTTATTTCGTACACTTCTATTAGTACCCATTCTTATTACGGCAAACATTGTATTTTTCATATATGCGTCAAATGTAGTACTGAGACAAAGAAACATTCAAATTCTTAACAGTTCATCAGTTAACTACTAAGCGAACATAAGCGAACATGAATGGGACTTTATTAATAACAATATTTCAGATATTCTATTCATTGCAATATTAGAACTATAAAAGAATTCCTTTTCTCGTACTGCTATACTGAAATGTGTACAGCTTCCGTAAATATGTTACTGGTAGCTGTAAACACAGTCAACGATAACCCTATCTAATAGAAGTGCGACGTAATGATATAAATCGCGAATGCAGCGTCGAACTAACAGCTAGTTACCAATGAATAGGTCGGTAATCATCTGCATTTGAAGCCATTATCTCAATTGACGAGCACTCAATGAGCGACCGACCTCCATTGCCGGACACCGCACCCGCTTGGGCTACTTCGCGACTTACAACATGCATTGTCCGGTCATTCGTTCTGTGGTCATTTGATGTTTTCTACAGTTTTATCAAGTACTTAGAATTATTTACTCTTAAAATTTATAATATATAAAAAGTACCAATATATAAATCATTTTAATTAGCGCGAAAGATAAAAGAAAGTGAAAAATATTACATATAATTGTTCTATAGAGCTTTTATTTATCGTTACATCAATATAAAGTAATAACGAAATCATCAATGTAATCCATCGACGTATTAAATATTCTTAAATCGTTAAGAAATCTTGTAAAGGCTAGGGTTAATATATGTAGGTGATTAAATGCAAGTTATAGGCAGTTTTTATAAGACAACGAACAAAAGAATATGACAGTTTGTTATTTTTCATATTCTTAAATGTATACATATTAATACAATGTTCTAAATCTCTTGCAGGTTCTAGCGTCTACTATTTAATAATATTAATGGTAATATTCATTTGAAAAGTTATTAATATTCACTTCTTCCTATCACTGTAGAGTCTACTTATGTTTCTACTTTTTAATTATCTTCACTATTGTCTCAATTTATTATTTTAAATTACAAGCATCGTCGAATATTAGTTTACCAATTGTTGCAGTTGATTGTTAGTGTAACAGTATTATTATAATATTTTAGTCTTATAGACATGTATACATTGTCGGATAGCGGCATTAGTATTAGTTTTTGATTTTTTTTTTAAAGTAGAATAATAAATCCAGTAAATTTTTATGTTCGAGTAAATTAAAAACCAAAAATTCCAATCTTTATAGCGTAAATGAAATATAAATCAGCATGTTAGATTTAATATATCACACCCCGAGCAATTAATTTCACGGAGTAATTGTTGATATGTATCCCTCACCCTTGTATATTATTTTATAAGATCAACCACTGTTATAAGAATTACTTACACGTTAGATTCACGGAGAAAAATATTTTTCCCAGGGTTACGCAAGCGGTAATTGTGGTGGAGCACCTTAGTTGCCATCTTCCGAAGTTTGGTAAGTGAGGCACTCCATTAATACACAGTCTGCCCAACGTGATTCCGGAGAGAAATATTTTGTTGATTGTACCGCTGATGCCCTGTTAACACAGCTTCATTACACAAACAGAAACATTGCGGAACATAACGCATAAATAGATCTTTCCCGGGAACCACGGGAAGCATTGCTCACCATAGTTGTAGATGCTTCAGATCTTAGTCAGCTTGCTAGATAGTTGAGCGTCTAACGGCCTCTGTCACGCTATGCATGGTTACAATAAGAGCACAATTTTTAATTTCTTAGTTTTTATCTTTCACGTAATGGTGTAATTTAGTCATTTTGGCACATGTTTTCTGAGCATTCTGTATAATGTTTGTATTTTTCATAATTTATAGCACCTTAATTGTTAAATAATATGAATATGAATACTAAAGCACTTAAAATTAATATACGTTATAAGTTATAATATTTAAGTTCGTGAAGATTGTCAGTTTAGATTACAGGAATGTGGTTAACTATTAAGCTTGCGCTGATGTCAAGTGATCCGCGAAATGAAAGTATGATGAAGTTGGTTCTGAAATGATTCTTCCATGTATTCAGTACTATTACGTTGATATATTGCCAATAAATAAAAATGATTTGGTTAAATAGGTATTACTTTCATAGTATTCACTCCAAATATTATGAAAATTGTAATTGAAAAATATTCATCCGATTTTTTTTTTCTCGAACTGACTACGCTATTGCCCTAGTAAGATCTTAACAGCTTCACCGTACTACTAAGGTGAGCACTTAGGGCACTCAGCCGACTTTATTTGACAACTAACTCTAGGGTGCACGGCACACCTAGGCTTGGGCTGTTGCCTGATACGGCAATTCGCGACCTATCTGAGCTGACTCAAGCTAACTATTCATACATATATGAATTGTTGGAACATATATGTGTACCAAGCATTCATCCGATAACGCAAAAGGAGAGTGCGTATAATTATTTACAATTTTCAAGTATGTCCATTTTTTGCTCCATACTGTATGTAGCCTTAACTACGTGTTGGGTTTTAACATAAAAGGTTAGATTTGTTGAGTTATAAGGTTATGTTGTCTGTAAATCAAAAAAGAGAAGTTTTCAGTCACCTTTATGTTTTTCTTTATTAATAATTCTTGTTGTGTATACAAATATAGTTAGCGGAGAGTTTATATTTCAGCAAAGCCTTGTTATTTTTGCAGTATGTATTTAAATCCCAAAGTAAGGGGCTAGTTGAATCGTATTTATATGCAGTCTCTGTGCGGGGCGCATACGCTTCCAAGCGACAGTTGCCCCTAATCCGATTATGTGTAACAAAATGCTACGGCGCGGTGCAGTCACTCGCCGCGACGACTCACAGACAAGTTTCCGTAGTGTATATTACTTGAACTACCACTTGCTCACGGAGTGTCAGGTATAAACCATTACATATTATGTTGCTCGATGTCACTTTCTCAACACTAACACTACTATTACATCAGCATATTTATTCTAAAATGTTTATTATTTTGCAGACGAAATTGCTATTTCTTAGCGTAAATGTTACGTTATGTTGAGTTTACAATAAAGTGATTGTAACATTTTACGGTTTTGGAACTTATTTTGAAGGAACGAATAATTCTTCTGGGATATTAAAACGGGTCTGTATTGAGTAACATAAATTTAAACCGAGTACCCTTTGACCACTTATTTGTGTGCTGGTTTTGTCATAGATTTCTTTAGTATCTTTTATTATTACAAATTAATATTATAAGGGTGTATTTAATTAATTATGGTGCTCTTGGCAATAATATTTTTTTTATTTAAATTATCGCAAGTAAAAAGTTATTTAATATTTAATTACTAAGTAGTTGTCTGGAGAAATTATAATGACATTTGTAAATGTTATTCATTAAATTTTTATTATGAAAAAAATAAAATAAACGAATTTTAGCGTAGTTTCATCAGTTTGCGTTTTCAAACCAAATTGGACATTTGAATTATGCAAGAGATGTCGACTTCCAGACTGTTTTGTTTATTTCGTAAGTAGGAAACGAAACTATATAGAACCCATGTCACAATGCGAAGAGGCATGAAGTTAGAAGCTCCCGGTAATCCGATTACTTGAGAAAACGTTTTTGTCGCTTTAGTCGACAGAAACGATCTCCTTAATCTCATAAATTGATATTTAATTTTGCATTGTATATGAAGCAATTTAGCAACTCCATTTTATGACAATTTTCTGGATTGTCTTGTCCACAGCTAATGTATTTGATAATGTACCTGAAGATGGTAGCATGTTAGGTCTGGGAATAACACTGGTTCGGGGAACAGAAATATAAGGGCTGTGTACACAAGGTTCTCTGTATTTAGGGTACTATAGTTGGTGCAGCACGCCTAGCCGCTAGGCTCTGAAGGGCGCCCAGATGCAGATTAAGTCAGTGCTAAGTCCTTAGCCAGAGCCAGAGCGATAATAAAGTAAGTGGACAAATTAAGAGAAACTCTATTTAAAAAAATCGCCTACTTCCTGTATATATGTAACGAACTTCAAAGTCCACATATTTACGATATTCAAGGAATAGGATCGGTAACATATGTTACTTCAGCTTCGTGGCTAGTGATCTGAACCTGGTACTTACAACACTATTGCATTCCACTAACTTCCATTACTAGGATTGAGTCGCAAGTATCATTCTTACACATGTCCGTTACATGGCTTAGAGATGACACGGAGTACCTAATATTTCGATGACTAGTAAAGGATCTATCACCATGTTTTCGATAACTGATAATTTAGGTACATATAGGATACTAACATGAGTTGAGTGAGACGGTGTCTCTATAGGCTATTATTGATTCATCATCGTTTCAGCAAACAGAACAGAAGTGCAAAATATCGGTACATTTGTTCCATTCCCTTGATTCTTCTTTACTTATCTGGAACGAAGTTCTCCACGTTACTTACGGTTAGGTTAGAAGTTGATTGGTAGAAATTGTTACGTAAGTAAAAAGCGTTAGGCTCCTTTGTCTCTCTGCCTCCATGCGTTTTTCTCTTTCCATATCTCTTTGTATTGTATATAAGAGTGTGTGCACGTGAGCATATTGAAAATTCGAGCAAACGGGTATTGCTACCATAAATAAACCAATTATTATCATGATACAATATGTTGGTAAGTTTTTTTCATGATTACCTTTTTTATATAATTTGCAATTCACTATTTTATATCTAAGTTTTAATAAATGAATGATAATGATACCTTATTTGTTTTTTCATTTTTAATTATTTGCATTGAAAATATATATAAAATAAAAAAAGAAGATTAAGTAAAGAAAAAGAGAAATAGCGCCGCATGGAGAGAGAACAACGATTCTTTTCTATGTAATGAAAATATACAAAGATAAATAGTTTATATCTTCCTATTGAACTACATCTGGAGAGGAATAAAAAGTGTAAGGAACTTTCGTTCGTGACGGAGGTTCTCCTGACCGTACATGCATTTTCCTAATTGTTGCTTTGCATATCATGCGCAGCAGCACAGTAGTTGATTATTAATAAGGTATAGTCTAAGAACAATGGCAACTAAACTGAAATTACTACTATTGCTAGGTGTCTGGTCAAAAGTCTAGTAAACTTATATGCCAATTTCATCAAGTAAGTCCTAAGTAGAATTATCGATTTTTCTATTCTTGGATTTTATACCGTATGTACGTGAGGAACGGTCGTAGTACTTTGTTTACCCTGTAATAAATCTTGGTATACAGTATTTCTTATCAATTGGTTTTCCACTTTCCTCGATTTATGTAAGATCCAGCCGTTGTTCGAATGTTCGCTTAAATTTATTGATTCACCCAAAGCGGGTTTTGTCCTACACTTTTGTAGGTCGTAATGCTATGATCTTATACTATGCGTTAGCATTTTAATTCGTTTCCTATTGTCTGGAATACGCCGTATTTTAAATAAAATAAAGTCGTGCCATAGTAAATTGACCTGTCAGTAAAGTTGAAAACTAAGAGAGTTCGCCCAAGATTCGCTGAACGTACACTGATATCGTCACTTTTAAGATTAATTGAAAACAGAATATTAAAAAGTGGTTAAACAACACTAAGTACATTTTATAAAGATCTTTCTAGGACCAGATGATCCCTTCATTCATTTAAATTTTACTTTATTACTTACAAGCTTTTGCCTACTGCTTTATTCCCGTTGCATTTAATAACTCAAATAACTCGCGCGCCACGGATTGTTAAATTATTGCACTGTCTAGCAATTTTCGCTACCGTGCGCAGAATATATAACTGAATAAAGTTGCATCATAATTGGATATATGTATACGATACATACGACAAAACATTTGTTTTTATATCATACTAGCAATTGTCCGCGACTTTGCGTTAAATAACAATAAAACTTAATAATAATGAAATACACTTTAGTACCACCTAGTGGCGAGTTAAAGATATTTAAACAATATTAATCCATTAAATAATTACTTAGGTATGTCAACTTCCTTGGTGAAACAAAGAATATATCTGTAACAAACAGCATGCGCTCTTATGTCTTTGTGAAATTTGAAACGAATAATAATATAATTAAGTATTGATAAAAAAGTGCTGTAGGTGAGATAAGTAACAACCATCTATTTATTACAGAAATACATACAGCTACAACTGTCAATCAGTTCTAAGCGCAGTTAGCAAAAAAATATTAAATACATTATTTACTAGGGAATTCCGCAAAGTGACGCTTTGGTCAATCAAAAACTTATAAGGTATTGATTCGGCTTTAATAGTCTCAAGTGTACGTAGTATATTTTACAATATGTGTAAAAAATACTAGGGGATTTTTGTAGGTAGTAGAGCCACGCTGAAGCTATTACTGGTTTCAGCATGAATGAGTCGGCTCGCTCGGCGTAGTACCACCTGATCAACAGAAAACAAACGTGAAGTAGCAGTGTTTGCTACCCCCACTCCCCACTCCCTACCCCTTCCCCAACCGCAGGCTGGCAACGCACTTGCGACTCCCCTGGTGTTGCTAGTGTCTATGGATGGCGGTGATCACATAACATCAGGTGACCCGCCTTGTTCGTTTGCCTCCTATGATATAAAAAAAAAATTGAACAATTTTTAGTAAAACATGTTTTTTTTTTTTTAATTTTAAATAGGTATACATTGCTACACATACTTTGGTGTTTTCTATATTATATTAAGCTAATTATAATGTAAGATATGAGTCATTATATGAAGTTAATCATTTGTTTTTTTTTTTTTTTTATGTTAGAATACAAAAATTAACAGTACAAAAACAGCTGATAATCATCTCATGAGCTCAACTGTAAGATTTTTTTAGAATAGAATAAATAATTCTATAGTTGGTAGTAGGAAACAAGCGTATGTAAACTTTATCTCTTTATAATATAACTTAGATAAAGGGAACTGGACAATGTTCTAAAATCGTCAGCTCTGTACTATAGCTTATGCACGTTGCTATTAAATAGCGCTTAATAAAATAATCATTACTGTGTAATACAGTATAAATTGACCGTTATTAAGCTGCCTTTTGTATTGTGAAACGTAAATGATGACGAGGTCGCCCGTCGTCAAACAGCGTGTCGTTTACCTGGCTCATTCATTTTTGATAGTTCCACCGACCATGAGACGGTCGTTGGGTAAGACCCTAATAGCCCATTGTTCGGTTTCTAAGTATGCTATTTATATAACTGTATAAATTCAAGATTTCAATCTAAGTCTTACCCTAACTATTAATTAATTTTACTATTAATTAGCCATACTATTACTTACCAAGTACACTTTTGTGGCATTTATATATAATTATAAAGGCCACAGATTTATTTCTAGATAGATTATAACAAATTTGTAGCTTACGTTCTCAGATTAGGGATTTTGGCAAATATTATTTAGACGACTTGGTTATATCATTGTAAAAAATTTCGTGTCCATTTAGTAAGGTTGCAAAATGCTTGGAAGAACTTGGAGTAAAATATGATAGAGTGATTATTACGTTAAAAATGGCATATATTAATTGTGTTAATATGTATCCTTTCTTCCTTAAAACATCAATAGTGGTGATAGATCTCTTACCTTAGCCAAATTAGACATACTTTTGAAAGATAGTAGAGAATTCGTAATATGTTTTAGATTAACTTAGTTCCGTAATCTCTATTCCTTAATTCCTTATTTCTTATGTATGTGTAGATCAATAAATGTCTGTATATTTCTGATTTTGACGTGACAACGTCTTATAAATTGGTTTGCCGGGTGACACTTCAAGAAACTGCGTTACGCTCCGCTCACGTTATGCGCTAACAATGAGAGCGAGTGAGAGGCACGCGTCCCTTCCACTCGGGCATGGTTAGCCCGCCTAAGAGCGAGAGAGACTACTATATGAATGAATATTCACATTAAAATTATTTAACCACTCAAAGTCGTTGTCACGTAAAACTTTCGCCCGTATACCGACTTTACAGGCAACCAATTTTTTTTAATAAATAATTTCATTGCCTAATTGCCGGTATGCTTAAGAGAGCGTAATATGAGTACTGATGGTATCGAAAGCCGGACTACGTTCCATGAGGTCTTTTAAGACTCTTAAATCAATCAAGTATCAAACAAACATGAGTTTATAAATAATTCCTTAATTGTACATTAATTATCACCTATTTTGAATCTATCTTTGCCAGTAAAAACTGTCAGAAGTAATGAAAAAAATATTCTTGTTTAAAGCGGTTGGTTTGAACGGAAGATCGTTGTAGTTGGGCACTTAGGCTGTCCACCTATTTGTCTTTTCACAACCGAATTAAGCTGTGGTTAGTTTAAGCAGCAAGAATCAGTCTCTACCGGTTAACTAACGGACAAAAACCGGCAACAACTAAATTAACAAATACGAGCGTTCAGTTCCGCCACAGGAAAGCAACACTTACCGCATACGTTGTGTACTATCCGTGTAATGAACAAAGCTACATCTTTTGATTTTGCTAGAATTTGAATTAAGTTTTTTGGTTTAAGTATTTTCAGTTCAATTACTTTTGTATGTGCCTTAAATTTATTTAAATTTCTCAATTCTCGAGGTTATAAAATTAATGACTGTAGAATTTAATGTGTTCAATCGTGATATTTTGTGAAAGAGCACGCAAACATGTAGTCTGCCTGATTTAAGGTAGTCACAGGTATCATATAGCCTCAGTCTTAGCTGATGCTTATTTGCTGTAGGTTGATACTCCTGCGAAGGAAGTAGCAAGGTCGTGTGGCTAACCCTATCTTCCAAACTTGAACTCAGCAGCGCGAGCAATGTTGCTTTACGTCAGACATAGCTGTGATGGTAATCTTCAACAGTCAAATCTTATAAAAGCTCTACCTGCGTATTGTATCCTAATCACCGTTAATATTAGAAATTATCTTTCTGACTATAGGTTAGATTTCTGTTTGTGATGACAAGAAATTTTCTGAAGTTTATATCTTTTAAATTAGTCACACAATTATGTTCGAAGTCATAGCTCCCATATTTTTTTTATAATTGGCTGCTGATTCAAATAGTCATTTTATGGTTTACCGAAGCGTTCTTCCGACCGTGTTTTATTATGACTTAAGTTTTACTTTATCAGTCTTCTTTTAATAATTTTGAGATTTAATAACTATAGATAATAAAAAAATGTTATTTTTAACGTCAAAAAACCTGACTCTCTTTGTGAATGTGTGGGAACAGATTCAATATAATTATATATAATTTACAAAATCTTTTGATGTCATTATAATATCATAACTTACATACCTCATTACTACTTACTTTAACTTTTGAAGTAAAATAAAAATCAAAAATTGGTTTGTTTAAAATAGGGCCTGAGGCCTTTAATTTAATACTACCATCCGTCTTATAAACATCTCAGTTATCGAGAAACGCTGACAACAATCTCGAAAAAACACCTTTTTTTAAATTATAATTATACAACTTATTACTGTCACAGCCATTTTCAGCGGTTGTATGGGAAGTAGTAGCAATTCAAGACATCACTATAGTTCGTGTAATAATCCACTATAATTCAAGACATCACTATAGTTCGTGTAATAATCCACTATATGCATATATATACATCTGTTTACTTTTTTTATTGGTTTTAGTGAGCCTAAAACATGGGATGACTAAATTCTGATTATTTCTAGTATTAAAATCATGTCGACTTTTTATAACATTTAGCTCATCCAAAGCTTTCCGGAAACATTTAAAATTATCGAGACTTGGGTAGGTTCTTGGTAATGAATATATTATAGTGGACGTTAATTTGTACGTCCGCTTGTAATTGATTGGCCGCAGAAAAAACGTTCGATTTTATTTACGCGTCATGTACCCGAAATAGATCAAGTTGGAACTGGTAATAGACAGAGAAATATATTAGTAACTAAAATAACTAAACGTAATTAAAACGCGTCTTTGGCTGACGGTTGAACCAGACATCGATTGATACTATGAATTATGTATGTTAGTATATAACTGTATAATATAAAAATTATAATAAAATAAAATATTTTGCAGCTTAACATGTAATTATCTCATTTAATCGATATATTTATTGAAGTTACTGAAATACGGCTTTCAACTAATTGTACATCTATTTGTAAACGTTTAAAGCCACTTAAAATATTACTAACAACTAATAAATTTCATTTATAGGTTGCTTCAATTTGTTTTTGCGTGGACTGATTTAAATACAATTTACTTTCAACATGAATGTTGTAATTATTTAGATTATACTATTGATTGTGTTGATTGATTTAGCATAGAGTCCTAAAATATTACACAGTTCTGGTTAACAATTATCTGAAGGTCGAAAGTTGAGTTTACATGCGTTTAGTCGAAAATGAGTATTTTAAGGCCCTAACGTATAACCATTTTGCCGACTACATTACAGCTTATTACTAATTGAAATTGTAGACAAATTCTGGCATAATTTAAAACACTATGTATTTTTTAGGTGTAAATGATTACTGCATCATTTTTAGGTGTAGTATGCATGTCCGTCGCCTTAGCAGTTTAAACTGCACAGGCCCATGTGGTGGATGCGCATTGTTTCGATGCGACTCTCACAGTTTGACAAGGGGTGTCTAACACCCACTCCCCCTTGAGGGGTCTACCATCTTTGACGACTCAGATCGCAGCCAGGGTGTTCGGGCATAAATTGGTTGGGGGTATGCAAAATTATTTTTATTTTTTTGACACATTGTTTGTCATCGTACAATCGGGGATGACTGGTCACTTGCGCTTGTACGGCGGTTTTGCACGGCGGCACTTGTTCGGAATCTGCGCTTAAATTCGTTTTCACTGTATACACGGCGGTCCGGAATTGTGTTTGTGATTAGTATACGAGCCACTTGAGGATAACTGGTACTCTCACCATCGGTAACGGCGGCGAAGACATATTATATCAGGTGAGTGATCTTTTATCCCGATTATAAAGAAAATACATTCGGCATACATTTTCAAGGGGTATCTGCCTCCAGCCAATTTATATACAGTCCACTACCTAGGCTAGATACTCCGACCACTGTGGGTGTGGTGGTTGCCACACCACAGGGTCTCTTGGAGGAGGATGAGCAAACGCAGTGCCAGTCGGCAGTCCCTGCTCCCCCGTTTAAAAGGTGTATGAAGGCACCATGGGGTTTTATTCAGTGCGAATCGGACATAACCCTTCCTCAGCTGCCTGGTGAGAGGAGTATCCGTTAGCGATTTCTCCGTGTAAAAAAAGGTATAGTACGTACATACCTAACGAAGATATTTTAGTAATGTATACAGGACCTTAGAACTTTTGAGTTATTACTGTTAATGAAGTTAACAACAATGACAGTATATATTATTTAGATATGAATAGGTATTCATATTTTATTAAACCGCTAAAATTTAATTATTGGATGCTGTATTAACATTATTACAGTATTGCTTGCTTTGATGTTTTCATTGTTGAAATACGTATCATTTTTGTGTTTAAAGGCAGTTGAAAATTTAATATAGTTTGTTATTTAAATGAAACAGAGCACTTGGGAATTCTTGTATTTGGTTATTACAATGATGCTCATAATAACAATGGAATGAACTTTAATTTGGTACGCGTAGTATGATACATTTTTTAATTTATTCTTACTTAAGAATAAATTAAAAGTTTGTACGACGAATTTAAGCGGGGTTGCAATAATAACAATATAAATAAAGTGTGAATTAAATAAAAACAGCATTAGGTTTAACGGGGATTAGTTTATCTCACAGAATGAGCTTATATCATGATGGGTACCACATTAAGTTTTTCCGCCGTGAGGAGTGTGGTGAATATTGAGCCACTTACGATTTTTAAAGAGAATTAATTTGTTATCTCCCAGAATGAGATTATACCATAATGAGTACCACATTAAGTTTTTTTCGCAGTGAACATTATGGTGAATTTTGAACCACTTACAGTCTTCTTGAAATGTCAATACTATACTGAGGTTTTGATACGTTATTTATGGATAGTTATAGACTATATATTTCAATTAAGTACAGTTTGAACAAACTCCTAGTAATAGGAATTACAGGTAAAAATTATTATGAATAGTCATGATTCGAAATGATTACACCAAATATCTCCAATATGGGATAAGAAAAGTGTTCAAATTTTTAAAAATCAAAACATCTTTCACTACAAAAGCTCAATAATATAATAGTATTGGAAATAAGTCGTCTTTACTTACAGTCCAATAAATATAGTGTAGGTACTCGAGTACAATGCCTTTAAAACTAACAGGACGATCGGCAATCGGTAGGAGGCAAATTGTGCCAGTATATTCTAAAGTAGGTATTTAGTAACAGCAACATTAAACTCGTCGTCCGGTGAAGCTGTTAAGATCTTGCTAAGTCGATAGCGTACTTCTGTTCGAAAAAAAAAACTTATTTTTACTTTTAGCGTAGGGACCAAATCATATATTACTTATACTATGCAAGTAATTCGACATGGATTCGGCTCAAATTTAGGATGCGTTAAAGTAATGCAGCGCGGTACTAAATGATCTAGAGACGGCAATAATGAGTAAGGCCAAAATTAACAAGTCATTGAAACACAGAGGGCAAACAAATTTTGCTCATGCTATAGCATCTGATTATCTCTACAGTAACCCGGCATTTGATTTGGCAAGGCGGAGAGAAGACTGAGACATCCGTTTAACATCGACTTGCTTCGGTTTTGTAAAATGTTCTTTCTATTTATTGCACAGCGCAATAACAGTGATAGACAAAGACAAAGCTATACGAAGCCGAACTTAGCCAACTATGCTATCCTTTTCCGACTTACCAAATCAAGTGCCGGGTACTTACCATTAAATTATTTTCTTAATCTGTAAATAAAATGCCAACTATCTACGAGGTAAGGAAAATAATATTTATTTTTCAATATTTGCATAAAATATTCAAAAGATTACATGTGGATATAAGCCTTCTATCACTCTGATAAAGAGTAATGTTTTCATTCCGAGTTTTTGCGATAAGAATCTTATTTACTTAACAATACGCAATCTTTAGGTACGAAATCAGGATGTCAGACACGATAAGTGATACTCGTGTCAGGCGTTTTACTATTTCGTTGAGCCTTTATTTAAGTAGGATAATGAGATATTACAATTTATGTATTAAAAAATTTTAGTTATCATTTATTTTCATAAGAACGAACGCACGAAACGAGAATTAAGAAGAATGTGTCGTTTCTTAAACGTTATTTATTACCTATACTAATGGACGTCCACTGGTCGAAGTTCAACAGTAATTAATTTTTTTTAAAGTTTGCATATTTTTGAAAACTTTTTCTCGAAGGGATACCTTCCTACAACATCTATCCAAAGGTTGCCTGGAAGAGTTTACTATTAGCAATAAAGCCGCCCTTTGTAATAATTACATAATTTGAAATGTTTTATGGTGTATATGTATAATGGTATATAAAAAACATGAAACAAAGGTAATTTCTCAATAATTATTATAGCATATCATTTTTTTTAACTTTGTTTCTATTACATCAGCTGCGAATGTATCTGTATACTGTATATGTCTTTATATATTCATTTTCGGTTTATTGATGTATATACATACATATATCTATACTAATATTATAAAGAGATAAAGTTTGTGAGTTTGTGACGTTGTGATGTTGTGAGGTTGTAGGAGGTAATCTCAGGAACTACTGGTCTGATTTGAATAATTCTTTCAGTGTTATATAGATAATTCATCGAGAATGGTTATAGGCTATATCATCACGCTAAGACCAATAGGAGCCGAGCACCAATAAAGAGTGTGTGACTTCGTTCGCGTGGAATAGTTACTTTGGGCTAACGCTAACACACAGCGAAAGTTCTAAAGAGGAAAAAAACCCTGATTTTAAAACATTCTTCATTGGTCTTCCGCTCCTATGGGCCTTAGCGTGATGTTATAATCTTTTCAGTTAAATGAGCTATATAATACTGAAAGAATTTTTGTAATCGGGCCAGTAATTCCTTTTTTTAGGACCAGTAGTTCCACCTGTAGGAAACCGTTGTTAAAATATGACTTAGTATCTTTTGCCCGCTTAATCTCTTGAGAATAATACATTGTTCTTGATAAAATTGCATGATGTTCTATTGATTACTTAAAATTTGTAATTGAATCAAATAGTTACTTTAAAATATAGTTAGTATCAGCTTCGTATTAATAATTCCAATCAACTACAATCAGTCCAAATAGCATTTACCAGTTTAAATCTAGTAGATCATACCCAAACAAGTTCCGCATAGTAACATCCACATTTTCTACGTAATAACAGATGTTATTTTTGGACTTTTAAATTTGATCGATTCTCTATTCTATATCATTAAAATTACATGAGAATGTTTTATTCCGATACAAAAGAATATAGACAGAAAATTTTTGTATGTATTTAAACAAACATTCACGTTTCCACGAACAAATTAGATGCAATATCAATGCCAGATAACGGCAGTAATTGCTCTATAAAGACGGGGAACGATGTCACCACGCCTAGAAACACAATTACATCTACGAGCATTCTCACGATAGTACGTTGATATAAAATCCTATTTTACTGTATACCATGCCGTCGAATTTTTGGGGTGTTTAGAATCAATACGAATCCCGTTGCTGTTTGCACAAATACAGACGTCTGAGAAGGGTTCACTAGTAGCTTATTACATTTAACTGCAAATATGGTTACCTATATGACTATTTTTAGTTTAAGTTTTTTTAAGTTCATTAGAAGACCGTATGTATTATACAGATAATAAGTCTGTCTTAACATTTTATTCTCCAAAGTGTGCTTATTGACTTTGTTGAGACCAAATTTCGAATTAAAAAATTGATGTGACATATGACTGCCTAGTTGACAATAAGTGTTCTGTAGGTGGGCTACGTATGACATGAGAAGTATATACCTAAGGGATGAAATATAATAACGACATTTAAAAGGTAAATACATTCCAACAAATATACGAGATATCTTGTGCTTATTTTTCTGAAATATCTTTATCACAGATGGGAGGAAAATTGTCTCTTCTTGTAAACATCTTTGTTCTTAACCTTCAAACTAATAAATAGTATTTCTTTGCGTTAATATTGTCATAGATTAATTAGTACTTAGTGTTGCTGGAAATCTCTTACACAATCAAAGACAATTTGAAACATTTAAAATATATGGTAAGAGAAAAACTATTCATGAAATTTATGTACGGTTTCTATAACATGAATCTATGACTCATCTGCATTAACATAATCTTCGAGAATTTCCTGAAGCCAAAAGTATGGCAATATGGACTGTTTACTGAAGCGTTTTCATAACATAAACTGTCTTCACTTCGTATGGGAATAATTCAAAAATTTGGCTGTGGAGACCGTACCGACTATGTGGCACACGTAAATCGGTTAAGCTTATGGCTTACTCTGTTGGATTTAGGAGTATTTTCGCATCTTTTACAATATGTAACTGCAGTGTGTATTCAGAAGGCATCCAATCGATTTGCTAATATCCTGATCCACTTATGTAATGCATTGAAAACCGACTGTATGTTACAGAAGTATAGACGGATCTATTTTCTGTATCAGAAGTTTTCCATTGAATTGCATTTAACAAAAAAATATATTTATAAATGTATTCTCGTGTTCTGAATATAAACTGCTATTTCACCAAACTATTGTGCATTTATCTGCTTTCTTGTTCAAATAATTACATGCTTTTGTGCTTTAAAACATATTTACATATGTAATTTCATGAAATTCAAGTGCATAACACGTATTTTCAGGAGATTTCCTAAGACCAGTATACTTTTATTATTGCTGAGGTTTCCGTAACTAGAGCTGATAGAAGTCTCTAACTTGCGTCGTCTGATCAAAAATTGATTAATCTCTAACAAAGCCGCAAAAAGGTTTTTGATTGTTTTGAATACACTGATTCGCTGCGAAGCTACTGGATGCAATTACGACCGGGTCAGTCGACTAGATATTTTAATAGCCCTTCAGGTCCTCACTGTTTATTATAGTAATCGAACATCAAGTAAAATTTAATAAAATCACGTGTTAGCGAGTCGCTTATCGCATTCGATGTTTGAAAACTGCTGTACTTAATCCAGTAAAATATATATGTTTATAAGTTTTGGTGTTTGTTCACAGTGCCATCTGATTATAATAATTGTAACTTAGTAAACACACTAAACTAAGAGAGGGACTGACCTTTAAGTACAGTTGCCGAGACAGACCAACTCGTATTTTGAAACTTGATGGTGGTAACTAGTCAGATAAACTTACAAAAACTTACCATCACGATATTGCTTGGATATTTTCCTTCACCGTAACGTCCCAGTTAGCCGAAACTATCCGATTCTATTTTTACCGACCCTCCTGATTCAATCACATCAGCGAACGATCAGTACCAGCCTGTCCCTCGGAACAGAGCGTGTTCACGCCCACGCCCGCGTAACCACAGATCACGCCGCCGTAGTCTGGGGGTTAATTTCGCTCCCGCATACCCGATTAGGCCTCCCACGTCAGCGGCTCAAGCCTAGGTTCGATCCCTCGGTAGGGAGCCCTTGAGTGCGTTGCTTGCGTGATACGGTGACACACAAATATACATCACCGCTACAACACTACACGATCACCCCCACACACGTGCACGCCTACACGCTTACACATGAAAGTGGAAGGGTTTACTTTTTTTTCCCTTATCGAACTGAAAAACTCTCAATTTTCCGATAATAAATATATGGAAGAGTTGTTGAGGCGTGTATGCTTGGTACACATATACTGTTCAACAACTCATACATATATGAATAATTAGCTAGGCTAGCTAAGATAGGTCGCGATTTTGCATGCAACAGGCAACAGCCAAGCCGAGGTGTGCCGTGCCCCTTGAGCTGGTTGCCATAATAAAATCGGCTGAGTGCCTTAAGCGCTCGCCTTAGTAATCCGGTGAAGCTGTTAAGACATTGATGGGTCAATAGCGTAGTCATTACGGAAAAAAAATCCGATTCTACGTGTTTCGAGGCGGTATTCGAACACGCTATTAACTATGCCGTAATTTTTTCAAAAAAACAAAAACATGAATAATTATTGATAATAAGTATTCGAACCTTACGTGTGAAATTGACGATTTCTTGAACTGGCAACTTTGATCTCAAATATTTGGAATTTGGTTGAGTTGCTAATAGTAAATTAAAATTTAGTGTGTTTTGAATTTAGTAATTTATTTGTTTTCGTACCGTTTGATTTTTCAATGACGTCTTTCTTTTCATATAGTGGAAAATATAAAATACAGCGTTATTTATGAATAAGCTTTCCACTACGGATCGTCCTTGCAGAAACATATCGAAGGATTAATTAAATATGGATTAAAGGACTCTGGACAATTTCTTTAAAGTAAAAAATCCATTCTAATGGGGCAGTCCAAACCGCGTTGAAAGATTTTGTTGACTCTCACTCCCACATTTTTTCAGCAATTGACTTAATAAACAACACATCATTTTTTTTTCTTCGAAATGACTACGCTACTGACCTAGCAAGGTCTTAACAGCTTCATCGGACTACTATTACCTACGCATTAAATGGCGGAAGTATATAGGTAATAATGATATATATTACGATTGATTACATATCGGTAGGTATATAATTACTTTTTTTTTTGTTGCAATTATTCTATATGAAATGCTAACTTCATATGTAAAGACTTAATATAAACAAAGGAATATGTTGACGGCGAAAGTCTATATGTTGACGGCGAAAGTCTTCATAGTTATAATAATTAACACTGTGCTACGGTTTGTGACATACTGATTTTAGGAATCGATTAGCGGTTATTCGTAAATTATGTCTGACATCTAATTGCAAAACATGACGGTAACGTAGGGTAACTCAGGCTTGTTTGACAGTTCCCGTCGGCACTTGATCGCCGAGCGCACTCGATGCACTAGAATTACTAAGAACATAATATTACGTATGTTTGATGTGTGTTATTTGGCAGACATCAGTTTATTTATGTTTGTGGATTGTGGAAATAATGGTTCATAATAATAATCGAGATTAAAATATATTGTTAAAGAGGTTTTATGGTAGTAGATAGAATGTAATAGTCAATAGAATTAATATCATAGAAGTCTTTTATGTGGAAATTAATGAAATAAACATACATTCATATCTACTAACTAATCTCCTTTTCTGTAATTATTAACTTCTAGTTTTATTTGGCAGAATTAATTTTAAGATGTATAATTTGCTGATTTTAAGAGAAATGATTAGAACCTTTTCGGTTCTTTAAAATTAAGCATGATTTTAATATGCGGAACCATAACCTTTTTATAGATTTAATAATTTCTAAATCACAATTACTTTAAAAAAGTTATTTTCCCGTGTTTCGTGTTTTGTGTGTCGAATAATTTAGGTATTTACGAACAAACACGTGTGATTCGATGTCCCATAAATAATGTATTTCAAATGAGTGATTCAAGGTATTTCTTATCCACGCTCACTTTTCATTGTTCACTCCTAAATCTTAGATGAGATGTGTATGTCCGCATTATGTGACGGAGACACAGAAAGTCGAAGATAGGAATTCGAAATAGAGCACTTTGAAATTTAGCAACTGCCTGTCGAGCCGCATTACCGTCTCGGCTATCGTATTTATAAATATTCTGCTAACGTCTTAAACTATTGCATGTATTGTAGGTTACGATATTTAGAGTTTAGTTAAAAAATACAATAGATTGAAATTAAAAATTGCATATGTTACGTTGGTTTCGTAACAAAAATAATCCTTCAAATATTATTGCGATATTTTATGTCATAAATTAGTGTGATGAAATAACGAGATTACCAATAATAGTTACGGTCTGCGATCAAAAGTTTATTGATAATATATTTGAAATCGTGATCGCCGTTATCCCTGACGATTCGTAAAGTATAGCACGAGGACGGATAGCAATTTCCCTTAAATGTGCGTACAGTAGTCCTACTAGGTTTATGGGAAACAACATGATGGTAACGAAGGGAACTACTACCTATATTTGAATACCATACTTTGATCTTAGTAACGTAAAGAGGGGAATAGGGCGCGAACTCGATAGGCTTTCGTCTCGTCGACCTACCAATAATTTAAGGACAAATAACTCTAGTATTTGATAACTTCTCAAAGGGTGTATATATATGCTTTTATATAACAACTGTATGAATAATTATATTGAAAAAATAGTGCGTGTACAAGAGGAGAAAGTGAGACTTCTTTAGCCTATATGTACATAACTTATATACATATGAGAATGCTCAAACTATATATTATATATCTAATCCCATTCCATAAATACTTAATTATACATATACTCATTCTTGTATGCTACTAGACCAAGACAGACACTTATCTATACTTACACACACGTATAACATACCTTTGTACCTTACTTTTAACGCGTAACGCAAATTTTCCCTACCGCGTTATAAGAAGTTTCACATAAAAAAACCTAAACGTTAAGAAAGGTTAAATGGGGCAAAGAAATAATATAAACTATATATCAAAAAAAGAATAATAGTTGGCAAGAGAGAAAAGTGTAATTATAACGTAAAAATAAAATGCTAATGAATTTTGTTCTAAACATATTTTGTTACAAGCGTTTCAACCTTTTTACATAATCATCTTAAAAATCCTCATAAAACGCTAATTTAAATACTCATAAAAGAATAAAATACTGAACAATAAACGGCACTCGAATAGTTAATTATTAATACATAATATTATACACTTCTCTTAGTTAATAATACACGAAATAAAAGAGTGAACATGATGAAAATACAAACAATAAAGACATATGCGTGTATAAACTATCATTAAAATCAAACTTTGGCGACGTTCCAGACTTCAGAAATATTGTTTGCAATCTCTGCAGAAAGGATAAGGACGGTGAAGTCTTGAAATGTTTGATGCTTATTATGTCCTACACATTAATACCACTAAAAGGTCAAAAGAGTACTTGTCGTAACAATAAAATCGTTTTATATGTGAAGCTTCTATAATAATTTCGAAATCTAAATCGTAGTGAACAACTATGTCTGCCGATAACATTACTGTGATATTCTTCTACATACATATAATAATAATGTAGATGTAACGTGTCCTCCATATATTTTTTATCGAAAAATTGAGAGTTTTTTCAGTTCGATAAGGGAAAAAAGTAAACCCTTCCACCAAAATGTGTAGCGTGTAGGCGTGTACGTGTGTGGGGGTGATCGTGTAGTGTTGTAGCAGTGATGTATTGGTGTGTCACCGTATCGCGCAAGCAACGCACTCAAGGGCTCCCTACCGAGGGATCGAACCTAGCCTTAGCCGCTGCCGTGGGAGGCCTAATCGGGTGTGCGGGAGCGAAGTTAACCCCCAGACCACGGCGGCCCGATCTATGGTTACGCGGGCGTGGGCGTAAGCACGCACTGTTTCGAGGGAGATGCTGGTACTAATCGTTCGCTTATGTGATATCATCAGGAGGGTCGGTAAAAATGTATCGGGGACGTTTATATCGCCCAGCGTTGGTTACGGGTTCGTAGTTTGCGGCGGATACCACTAACGGACTGGGAAAGGAGGAGTTGTTGAGGCGTATATGCTTGGTACACATATACGTTTCAACAACTCAAACATATATGAATAGTTAGCTAGGTTAGCTAAGATAGGTCGCGATTTTGCATGTAACGGGCAACAGCCAAGCCGAGGTGTGCCGTGCACCCTTGAGCTGGTTGCCAATATAAAATCGGCTGAGTGCCTTAAGCGCTCGCCTTAGTAGTCCGGTGAAGCTGTAAAGGCAAAAAAATAAGGCCAATAGCGTAGTCAGTTCGAAAAAAAATGTAACGTGTTTATACTTTCCGAGTTTCGTAAAAAAAATGTTGTTGGTGTCTAGGAATAAGTAATAAAATATATTTCAATCAATTTTAGAAATGTATGTCTGTCTATCTGTCTGTTTATTTATATGAACACGCGTCACATGAAATATATCGTCGAGAATAACTTAGTTTTTGTTTAATTAAAATCGGTCCACTCTATCAAAAGTTATTGTAATTTTAATGAAGACGCCACTTAAGTATGAGAGAAAATCAGATAATCAAATGGACTAAATAAATTCAATTGATTTTATTAATCTCTATTTTGTACATTAGGTTCGACGTGGACGAAGTTGCAGGCACAGTTAGTATGTAGTAATTGTGTTAGACATGTAGTGTCATTTAGACATATGTTTTTTAAACAAAACCACTTTTGACGGTTAGTAGTGACAGTGAGTGTGGTCATTCGGATAATTTAAACTCTCGTCTGTAGTCATCTCATTAAATTAATGAATAATCTGTTCACTGACTTTACAGAATAGTATTTTAGTTCGCCTTCAAGTAAACTATGAAAATACCACGTCTTCTTAAAATATGACAGAGTAAATTTCATTATCAAGCATTTCTGTTACAAGGAAGTTTATATTCCACTCATTTTTCACATAAAATATGATATGAAATATAAAAGTTTTAATTTATGTTTTCATTACTTTTATTGTATAAATTAGTGTATGTCATAAATTTACACTTACAGTTATTACTAGTTCTATAAATGCGAATGTGGGATTGTTTATTAGGTACTACTTTACGCCGTAATTACTGCACCAGTCCTCACAAATTTTTACATACATGCTGTTAAGGTTACAGAAAAGTCTTTTTCGTCCAGGAAAAAGTACTGTTTCCGAGAGACAGGTTAAACTTATATTTACGCAAGCGAAGCCACCAGTAAAACTAGTTATTTATATGTTTGAGATAAAATATAGTGTAAATTAATATAGTATATAAAATATATCTTACATTACATAGCATAAAACAAAGTCCTCTGCCGCGTCTATCAGTCTGTTCGCGATAAACTCAAAAACTCCTGAACGAATTTGTATGCGTGTTTCATCAGTAGATAAAGTTATTCATAAGGAATGTTTAGGTATATAATCTGTCTATATTTTTTAATTATCACTGCAGGACAGTGTCCGCTAGTATAAATTTCAATTTTTGATTGGTATCTTACTAAATAAACAAATATGAATTACGTCACTTTGGAAAAAGAAATAATATATGTGGGCAAAAATGCCAATTAAATTTATTTTATCACTTGGTTATATTTCGATATTACCAAATAGTTAATGGATTCTATAAAATTTTACAAAGTATCTTGTTACACTTGGTACTCATAAATAAGTGTGACTAATTATATTAAAAATAACATCTGGCATGTCACAAAAATGCACTCATATTAATTCCCATTCGCTCAATAAATTTTCAGTTAAAATTAGATTCAATACATATTTCAATGTAGTAAAAGCACACACCGCTATTTCTATTACAAACCGTGCACTCAGTACAGTGACGAATGTGTTGATAATTTTTTTAACTTTATTTTTGGCAATCAATCTTTCAGATTATTACTGTCATTGTCACGTAGTCTATAATATTACAAGCGTCGTACGATAACTTCAATATTAGGTGTCGTGTGAATCAATATTCTAACAAGCTGCTGGATCCCTTGTTAGAATCCCCCAGGAAGTTTTTGGGGCATCTCAGAATTTCATGCTCCGTGGTATTATTTTCCATTCACTTTACTTATCTATACTAATATTATAAAGAGGTAAAGTTTGTGAGTTTGTGACGTTGTGACGTTGTTAGGGGTAATATCAGGAACTACTGGTCCAATTTTAATAATTCTTTCATTGTTATGTAGCTCAGTAATCGTGAATGGTTATAGGCTATATATCATCACGCTAAGAACAATAGGAGCGGAGCACAGATGAAAAATGTTTCAAAATCGAGATGTTCTTTCCTTTTAGAGAACTGCTACGTATTGGTGTATCTATTCCACGCGAACGAAGTCGCGGGCAAAGGCTAGTGCACAATAAACTAACAATATTACATAAAACACCATCAAATTTACAAAATATAGAGTCAAATAACACAAGATTATGAATAAAATATAAAATCCACTACATGACAGACTAAATTTAAAAACAGAGTAATCTCACCAAAAACTCCGTGTTGGTAATTTATTTGTACAAATATTATTTTAAACGAAGAACGAGATCGACAGACATAAATACATGCTAACTCCTCGGTGTAGGCCTACTGTGCCCTAAAATACATCGGTAGTCAACCGAGACCGGCCTAAAATAAAAGCAACACATTGATTGATGTCAAGTCTCATGCTCGCTTGTTTTTGACATCGAGCTGTCAAGAAAAAGGAGTGCCAACCGACGAAGCTCGGCCACGCTTTATCTATCACTCGAAATTGGAAGAGCGATCACATGATCAACGGAAGAACTTTTAGAACAGGAAATTCGTTGTCATTATTATGAAACTCTATTTTAAAACACATAACTAATAACAACAGATTTAACTATGATAAGAATGATTACTTTTTAAATTCTTCTCTGGTAATACCACTAATCAATCCACTTGAACTTGCTCTTTTGACGAATATGCGGCTTGTTTCGATGAAGTATCCGTCATCATCTTCTTACTCTTATCCTACCTAAGTAGGGTCGGCACAACATGACTTCCATTTTCTTTTCCACTCCTATGTCACCTCTGTATTCACAACGTTTATACATGTATTATTTTTCATACAATCCATCCATACCTTTTTCGGTATTCCTCTATTCTCATATCCGTTTTCCATGGTACTCAAACTTTTCTAGTTATATGGTTATCATATCTTCTCGTGACATGCTTATACTCCGCTTACCTATTACTCTTCAGCTTCTCTGTCACTAGTGCTATTTTCAAATTTCCTCTGATATACTGACTCTTGACCATATCCATTCTAGTTTTTTTATGTCATATGTAGGAAACGAAAAGATCGGTCACCTAATGTTAAGTGGTTACCGCCGTCCATAGACAGTTGCAACACCAGGGTAGTCGCAAGTGCGTTGCCAGCCTGTGTTTAGAGCAAGGGTAAGGAGAGGGGCGAGAAGAGAGTAGGCGGGCTTTCGGCGCTCTCACTGACTGAACGAAATGCAACAATGTGAGCACTGTTACTTCATATCGGTTTTCTGTGGATCGGGTGGTCCTATCCCGGGTGAGCCGACCCATTCATGCTAAAACCAGTAATAGCTTCAGCGTGGTTATACCACATATTCATCTAAACAGTCGTAACTATGCTAGTAGTTTTGTATCATCCGTATCTTAATTCAATGGGAATATATTTATTATAGATATATTAGTTCCCACGAAATAGTCGTTACAAATTGAATTGTTATTTCGTATCGGTAAACGAAAATACGATAGGGAATCGGTTGTAGCGTTCACAGTTAAAAGTGTTGCCGGGAGCAAGTTTTATTTGATATTTTCGCGTAGATGATTCAGTTAGTCGGTTTGCGCAGGAGACTGGGACGCAATCTCCGGTGACGTTACGGAAGCCACCCCAGTTCGCCCCGTTATCACCCGTACTCTGGCTCTCACCCCTAGTCAAGTCTCTCCAGGCTTAATGAATGAATCTAAAGTAAATACTAAGCCGTAGTTAAATAGACGGGGGGAAATAAGATAAATGTATATCCTCGGGAATTTTGTATTTCATGACAACAATGCGTGCTACGAGTACGGAGGCCTTTTATTTAAAGTTAGCACAATGAGAACAAAGATTAATAAAAAAAAGTCGTAGTGGTTAAGTAGTTTGACCGATGGAATATCATCGTCAATAAGTCGTGAGCTTGCTTAGTGATTATGCCCATACTTTACTTTAGGAAGACGCCTAAGTTTCAGTGTCAGTGAGTCTCTTACAAGCTGATGATAATGATAAAGAGTACCAAATACTATTCCTCTCAATGGAATTGAACTCAAAGGAAGCTATAACAAAACCACATTATGATAGACCAAACGTAAAAACTTCCAAATAATTTGGGTGAAAGAGTCTATTCGTACATTATTTTTTTAATCCAGGAGACCTCTTTTTTAATACTTTATAGATTTTTAACACAATATTACATTACGTTAGAGGTATTATGTTATTAGACGTAATGTAATCTAAAATGGGGTAACACGCTGAACAGAGAGGAGGAGAGTTATTGCTGCCGGAACATATCTATGAGCGGTTAGCCTAAGACGCTGACATGCTAAGCCTTGTCAGTTGTTACTGGCCAAAAGGGTATTATAATAAAAGCCCTAGCATCACGCTCTGGTTTCCTCGCTGTTTTCCTTGATCAAAAGACTAGGCTCATCAATTCAGCCATCGACGTTATATTATGAAATTAAAATACATCATAATTGTAAAGATGTTATGGAATAGAAAAAAATTGGTAAATTGTTTTTTCCAGGTTTTTAACGAAGGAATGTAAAAATAATTTTGTTTGTAGTTATATGCATTTTAGCAACAGCTATATTTATCAAAATCTTAATGTGAAAAAATTGAGCGTATCGCCAAAACTACCTTTGAAATAATATATTTAGGGTGTCCTTTTTTTTATTGAATCACGACATAGTTACTGCACTATGCCTGATGTTAAGCATAGTACAGTCCAGAAACATCGGCAACCACCGAGAGACAGATTATCCATCGTCCGTCGCCGCTGTCATGCTGGCCATAATGACGAAAGTCACCCGGTACTGAATATGCACAGGCTGATCCCGAAACGCGACGTGCAGAAGCGAGTCACTATAACGGGCTTTTTCGCCATATACATGGTGGTTGCGATCCAGTCAGACTGTAAAACCCTACCACCCCGCTTTCGCCATTGCCTCGTTCGTTATTCAGCAGGGTGCACCACGTGCAGGTGACGTTGGCTTGTCTCAAGTCGTAAGATGTTACTCGACACCCCTTACACCCCTAACACCCCTTACACCCCTTGGAGTATTATGATAATTTGTAAATGATAGTTGATGGTGATAATTTTATTGATTGAAAATGATCAGCGAAATAGAACAACCGAACCTATTGAGTGCTTAATATTAACTCTTTTATTTTCAGTAAAAACCTAGTACTTATGAAATGATATTGCTAAGTAAAATAAGTACGATTTCTCGTACAACATGTCTTATGATAAAATACAAACTAAATGTAGAGCCAGACGCAACGGTAATTCGGGAGATATTTTCCGATTACCGTTAGGGATCTAGTTTCCGTAGTCGCGCCATAAACAAGTTATTGGCGTTAGTGTGCGCCGAGGGGTGATTGTCGCAAGGGAGGAAAGGTATAACTCACGCGTGTAATTAATAAACGAAGGGAAAGGGAACTCCAATAGGTTTGATGAGTTATGAAAGCGTTTAAGTGTAGTAAACCGTAAATGTCACACTAATACAATCTTCGGTGAGGAAGGGAACGGAAATATTCTTGAATAAGTTACCTACGGTATAAAGTAATTTTTATAATTTTAAACTTCTTTTACGGTTGTATGTAAATATTGTGCTTTTCTATACGTATAATAAAAATGTAAATTTAACGACTGTGCACTTTTTCGATTTTCGAAAAAAAAAAAATGTTGCAGATGTCTAAGAATAAGTAATAGAATACATCTCAATCGATTCTAGAAATGTTTGTCTCTCTGTCTGTTTGTGTGAAAATGCATCATTGCTATAATACTGGATTCAATAAACTCTCCAAGAAACCCGCAAGAAAATCATAAAGCATATCCTCGGGAATAACTTAATCTCTGTTAAATTAAAATCAGTCCACTCAATCAAAAGTTATTGTAGTTTTATTGACGAAGAGTTGGAAGTACGAGAGAAAAATAGACAAGTAAATGTACTTAATACAAGTACAAATTCATTAATCACTGTGTTTACATAAGCTTCCATGCAGACGCGGGCACAGCTAGGTGGGGTGTAAGGGGTGTCGAATAACATCTTAAGACTTGAGACACCCAAGCCAACCTCACCTGCACGTGGTGCACCCTGCTGATCAACGAACGAGGCAATGGCGATAGCGGGGTGGTAGGGTTTTACAGCTCGACTGGGTCGCAACCACCATGCATATGGCGAAAAAGCCCGTCATAGTGACTCGCTTCTGCGTGTCGCGTTTCGGGATCAGCCTGTGCATATCTAGTATCGGATGACTTTCGTCATTATGGCCGGCATGACAGCGGCGACCGGCGATGGATAATCTGTCTCTCGGTGGTTGCCGATATTTTTGGATTGTACTATGCTTAACATCAGGCTTAGTGCAATCACTATGTCGTGCTTCTATAAAAAAAAAAATAATAACACAACTATTTTATGCACATTTTTTTTATATATCATAGGAGGCAAACGAACAGATGGGTCACCCGATGGTAAGTGATCACCGCCGTCCATAGACACTAGCAACACCGGGGAAGTTACAAGTGTGTTGCCGGCCCTGTGTAAATAAAAATGTGTAAAAATCATACGTATTATATGTTTTAATTCCGCTTATTATAACAATTCAGTAGAGTCTTTGGGAATGATACTGAAAAATATTAATGATTCAGAAGCAAAAACGGAAATATAAAATTTTTCCATTACATTTAAATTACCCCGATCTTTATAAATATCGTGGATTTACTCAGGAATTCTGTTATATGGTATATGACAATAACCGTATATTTTATAATTACTTATAGTTTACTAGCATTTACTTGCGGCTTAGCTCGTGTATATATAGATTAGACTTATACTTCGGTAACGGTATACCTTTTTTGTATAAAATGTACTCTATGTCCTTATTTGAGCTTCTGCTAGACGAACTAAATTTTATGATAAGAAGTTAAATATTTAAGGCATGAAAGCATAACAAACAAACAGACCCACTTTCATAATTACACTACTAGTTAATATTTGTAACTACTAATCGATTAATTTATTGTAAACAAAAGTCTACACCTCATTTTCAGTAAAAGAGAATAAATTGCCGCTTTTGCTTCTGTATTTCAAGTGTTTTACTATTTAAAAATAAGGTTATATTGAAATGCTTATTAAAAATATATACCGAAAATAAACAAATCCTTAAGTCTTATATCAAAATATTACAAATAATCCCTCGAAAAATCAAGAAGTTCTCTAATGGAAATTATCGTTTATGATTATATCCTATCGTATATCTTTGGAAACATGTAATGAATTGAAACAAAAAACGCGAGATGGCTCCAGTATATTTGCTCCGATTTACACATACATATTATTGTCAGTGAGCACGTGTCAAATGTCTCTCCGACCGACTCATTGCGGCTGCAATAGAATGCAATGCGCAACGTTGAAGGCAACCAGACCTGTTTGCTTATCTCATATCTTGTCATGCTAAATTGAACTTAAATATCTTTTATTAAAATCGCGATTCGCTTGTTTTACAAAGCCCTACATAGCCTCCAGCTACGAACAGTTCATTTGTTTCCGTTAGCACTCTGGTCGACAGCATCTTCGGAAAAGTATCAGATGTTGAACTCTTTTTGATTAGAGAGGCACGATTGGAATAGATTGAAAGTTGAATATGACACTTTGTGGTCGGTTAAATAAATACGACCGCATTGTTTACAAATATTTTGTGAATCTACGATGTGTTAAACATGGTTTCACGTATTTAAATAGACAGTACACGAGTATTGTAAGACAACATGATTTATCAATTATCGTCGAACTAAAAAATAATCGGGGTTGATAACCGTCGAATAAAGTAGTACACGCATAATTTTATCGAAACTTTCCAGGCAGTGTGTTTGATATTATTGAATTTAATTTGTTATACAAATTACAATATTAACACTTTTTCTTGACGAATCGTGTTTGATTTGCTATTGATTTTGAGATTGTTAGGTATAGTTTTTAATTGGAAACTAGCCTCTGCCCGCGACTTCGTTCGCGTGGATTGTTATTTTGAGCTAACGCTAACACGCAGCGGAAGCTCTCAAGAGGAAAAAATCTCGGTTTTTAAACATTCTTCATTGGTACTCCGCTCCTATTGGCCTTAGCCTGATGATATATACCTTATAACCATCCTGGATAAATGAGCTATAGCACTGAAAGAACTTTTCAAACTGGACCAGTAGTTCCTGAGATTACTCCCTACAACGTCACAACGTCACAAACTCACAAACTTTACCTCTTTATAATATTAGTATAGATTATATTAATAATGGGTTTGTATTATATTTTTCAAAATTATGTACTATGGATAACAGAAAAATATCTGAGCCGTCACGGGACGCCTGGCAGATGTGAAACGTCGAAATTGTTCGAATCGAACAAATCTCAAATTACACTATAGGTATGCGAGCTCAGTGCGGGAAGAGAGATCGCGCACAGTCGTTTCCGTATGTCATCGCGTCGCCACGTTTCACAAACTTGCCACGACAACGATCAGGCTTACCCGCGCCTATAGATGTTTCACATGAAAATATATCTCTTTTGTTCCATTGAATAAAAATATTCTTAAGAAATGTGGTAAGTTTAGAATACAGATGTTAAAAGAATAAATGTGAATAATGATGACTATTTTCATAGACGATATGCTGTCATGTATGCGTATACAGTGTCATCTCTTTATGACGAATTTCGAGAAATCGAGCATTTTTTTCGTTATAACGAATGATCGTTATACGGACAAAGAGAAGAAATAAATGGCTTTGTAGCAAACAAACCAAATTGAACTAATCTCTTATAGAAAGTTTTGCGTTATAACGAACGACATTATAAAGAGGTTACACTGTATACTCGTATATACGAGCAAGTTAAATTCCAACACCGTTTCAGCGATCACCATAAAAGTTCGCAGACCAAAGTGTTTTTCACGGAGAAGTGCAATTAGGCACAGATATGTATTATATATACTTTTATATTATAGATATTGTTATAATTGTTTTTTTAAAACAGATAAATAAGCGCATGCTGAACCGCGGGCACCTGTAGTATCAAATAAAATAAATTGTATACTGTAGTCATTGATATACAAAAATCCAATACGCGCAGTCTCACATCGATATACCTAACTAGTTATAGCAATACTATAAACTTATATTTTTGTAAATTCAACCTTACGGGAATTGTTTAAAGTAATTTTTACAAAACAGGCGGTTTTGAGTCGTTGACTGTGCATCTTAGGTTTTTATACATCAATGACTGTATTCTATATATTGTCCATTTAACACCGTGTTGGAGTAGTCCGGTGGAGATGTTAAGACCTTGCTATGTCAATAGTGTAGTTAGATCGAAAAAAAATCCGTGTTGGTAGAAAAGCTAATAATCTTCATTTATCAGATAAGTCCGTACTCATTAGATTATCACTCGTATATATTTCATAATAGGAAGTAGTGATATGACCTTAAATAACCTCTTTATGGATATTTGTTTATTTTTACTGCCCATGACGCTGCCGCGCTGACTTGTCTGGCCTTTCGATGCAGATAAGGGAACGTAAAGCGTATAGCATAATTACTACATTATAATGGGAATACAATGAGAACTAAGAAGCTATTGAAATTAATGAATTTGTGATTCTTAAACTAGAATTTTAATGTATATAATTCCTGTGGTACTAATAACATAATACCTTTGGTGATTTATCTATGTTGAAATGTTGCTATTTTAGATTATTCTACATTATTACACTAAATATTTGGCATAAAGTTTAAAACGTGTATTTGTCACACTTGACAGTGCCGAAATTGCCTACATAGATAGACAGAGGCCATACCAAAAGAATTGTTTTGAGTGATATTAATTTAGCTGTGTCATGGTTTATCAGTTCTAACATGTTTGTTTTGTATAGGTGGTAGAGCCACGCCGAAGCTGTTACTGGTTTCAGCATGAATGGGTTGGCTCGCCCGCTTCGTTTGGTCAGTGAGAGCGCCGGAAGACCATTTCCCCTCCTCCTCCCTCGACCTTTTTTTATTCCTTCCTCCCCCAAACACAAGCGGGCGACGCACTTGCGATTCCCCTGGTGTATAGACGGTGGCGATCACTTAACATCAGGTGACCCACCTGTCCGTGACCCACCTTCAAAATTGACTTCGGTCTGTTATCTTCATATTAAAAACTGCATTAAAATAATATGATGAAAGGCATGAAGAATCTTTTATCGCCGAAGACCTAGGTTTTACTGTCCGTCAGTAATATTGATGGTTCTCTAAGCTTATTACTCACATTACCATCCGCTGTGATGTGTTAGTTAGGAAGAATGTATGTTCTGTGGCTCACTATACGTCGGATACCGCTATTGTAATATATTAATACATTAGCTGTGCCCGTGACTCTGTCCGCATAGAACCTATTGTATATAAAAAAAAAAAAAAACAAAAACTAAAATCATCACAATGTATCATTTACTTATCAACTTTCTCTCGTACTTAAATCGAAATTAAAATTACAATAATTTTTCATAGAGTGAACTGATTTTAATGAAATGAAGACTAATTGTCACTCGAGGGTATGCTATGCTTTATGATTTTCTAAGTGAGGTTTTATCGTGTACTTTACCAGTGATGCGTGTTGAAACAAGCAGACAGTTAGACATTGCTAAAAATAATTGAATAGTATTTTATTACTTATTTCTAGACACCTGCAACATTTTTTTTCCGTGAAAATCGAAAAAGTACATTTTTTTTTCGAAATGAAAACTCTGTTGACCTGGAAAGGTCTTTACAGCTTCACCGAACTATATGAAAAAGTACAGACACGTTAGATTTACACTGTTATTATATGTGTACAATATATATATGGGATATATATGTATATAGAAGATAAATCGTATCTACAGTTCGTCATTCCAGATCCAGAGTTTCGTTTTCACGATGTAGTTAAATTAAACAATCGTGTTTGCATCATTGGCATCATTACCGATTACTTACAAACCTGACTCAAATGAGATCAGTCATAAAAATACCTGTTTACGTTCAACGAGGGCATTTAATTGATGTCTGGTTTACGAGTATAAAGTTAAAATCAGAAGACATATACTTTTTACACGGTCAGTAAAATACTACTTAATCTAATTTAAAAGTAAATTGAGATAAACACATTAATATAATGTTCCGCAGTATTTTACTTAGCGTTTAATGTGGTTTCTACAAATTAATATTTTTTGTAATTTCATTTAGTTTATCATTCCTCTCGCATATGAAGAAATTAAAAAATTATGTCTCATTAATCAATATTTCGTTATACCAATTTTAAATTTCGATCATTGGTTTTATAGATGTCTCGATTAAAATTAATATATCGTCATCGAATCTCGCGTCGGATGTCTAGAAATTACTAGTGATTATTATATGCTAATCATTTTTTACTTTTTGGTCTAAGTGTCCATACTGTTTCACTTTAATAAAAAAAATAACCTTCTAGATTATTTCTGTCATTGTCGAATAGGTAATAATATTACTAGTATCGTGTGATAATTTGAATGTTCTAACAAGATGGTGGCCCCCTTGTTAGAACTTTCCAGGGAGTTTTTGTTGCATCTCAGAATTCTTGGCCCATGTTATAATTTTCCACCCACGTTACTTGTGCACAATAACCGAAACAAAATGGCACCAACATTACAAAATATAGAGTCAAATAACACAGGATTATGAATAAAAATGATCCCACCAAAAACTCCATGTCGGCACATATTACGGCAAGGTTATGGTTATGATTGGCATATAATGCTTTAGTGAAAAAAATAGACACTACTCAGAGGAGAATATAAGCTACCCGATGCCAAATCCATGCAAATAGCAAATATATTGCTACAAATATATACAAATTGCTTAGCAAATATAATGACAAAAAGTATACATAACCCACACATTGAGGTGAGATTAGAATACGACTAAATGAAACAAATCACTATGGTAGACGAGTCCGGTGAAGCTGTTAAGACCTTACTGGGTCATAGCGTAGACATTTCGAAAAAAAATAAATAAATATGGTAGATGCCACCATACGGTAAAGTTAATGTACGAGTGCTTTATCAATTGTTGTGGATTTATATTTCGTGGCTAATTATAGACTGAAGTAAACGATTGTATATTAATAGCAAATATATAAAACAGTAATATATTATTTGTCGCATTAACAACAATTTTAGAACACCTATAACTAAGAAACGTTCATATTTCTTAAGCGGTGTCATGCATTAAATAAAATATTTAAAGTATTAATACGTTATGCCAATTGAATTATTCTTAGGAGGCAATAATTGTTTAGTTTTGTATTGATGTGGCTATGATCATTTTCTTATTTACTCTTGTATCATGGATTGAAATGAAAATAAAGATGTCTAACAAATTAATGCTTATACTGTTACGTTTTTGTTTATAACAAGCTGTCTTTTCCGGGTTCGCACAGGTACTAACGAGGGAAATTAATCGTGGACTAAACAAATAAATGTCAATCAGTTACTTCTGCCAATGTTTCTGAAGACCTGCCTACTGTCTTCTGTAGTAAGACACTGAGTACACTCAATCACTCTTCTAAATGGCGATTTAACCCAAAATGTTCCATACGATGTATCAAACATTTTCTTTCGTACAAAAGTTATCCTGTTAATTACCAACTCAACAAAAAAAAAAACTAAATGGATGAAAACGTTCTGAAGTATTGCGCGTACATACATTCGATGATTGATTTTGATTTTTGTAGGTGGTAGAAGTTATGACTAGTTTCAGCATGAATCTGTCGGCTCGCCCGGGGTAGTACCACCCTACCACAGAAAACCGACCTGAAGTAACAGTACTGAGAAGTAACAGTACTGAGAGCGCTGAAGATCCAACTCCAGCCCCCTTCTCCTTTCCTCTCTCTCCCAGCTCCTCTCTCCCTATACACAGGCTGGCAACGCACTTGCGACTCCCGTCGTGTTGCTAGTGTATATGAATGCCGGTGATCACTTAACATAAGGGAACCGCGTGTTTTTTTGCTACCTTTGATATAAAAAATGTAAATAGCAATTTTGTAAACAAGCGTAATAAAGCGTATGCATTTTATATAATGGTAAATCTATTGCAGTCCACTAATAACAACAGCCTTCATCAGTCATTGTTGTCATGTCAATCTATAAGTCTCTCGTCTGTTGGATAACGAGTGATCAAAAAAGAATCTCTACAATAAGTTTATAATTATTTGTATGACCACATTCCGCTGGACAATTATACCTTACCATCCCATTGATTACTATATACAACAATAGATGCTTCCGTAATGTGACATACCTGAGCTTGCCATTATTAAGACTAAATGTCTTAAATAACTTGACTGCGAAAGTACGATATTTCTTTATTTGTTACGATTTCACGTCTTAACTACGCAACCGATCATCATAAAAGTTTGCACACACGTCAGAAATACAGAAAAGTATATATGGTTGATTGTTATAGGATATAGACTGATTACGGCATCAATAAAAAATGTATTATTCCCGAGGGGTAAGTCAAATATTTTAGTGCGAGCGAAGCTGAGAGCAAAATCACTTGATATTTGAAGTTGGGCTTAAATTGCGCGTGGGCCTAAATTATTCCACGTGTTTAGATTCTTAGTCATATACACGAACATCTTTCTTCGAAATGTCTAATAGGGCTTGACGTGTGTTCACAGATTCACTAGACTATGAAACAGGAACACGAGAACAGAGTCTTCTATTGGCTTGTCTTCTATTGTTTTCCACAGATCTTAATCAAACCAATCAATCAAAATACTCTTTACTTAATTTAGGCCCTGAAAATACACGTATGAACGTCAAGACTACCACCGGTTCGGAATACAATTCAGCCATCGAGAGGAACCGACAAGAGACTCGATCTGGCTTATCTTTTCATGATACACTTTTTTCATATAAGTACAACATAATAGACATTAACATTACATTCGTTTTTGGTGGATGCACAGAGAGAGGCCTCACTTCCAGTCGTCGCCATCGTTCACATATTGATCCACCCTATAATAAATAGCCTTTATGAATTAAGACTCCCTTGACATAACACTTGAACTTATCATATGGCAAGTTAACCTAAAAAACCATTACTGGTCTTAGCCTAAACCATGGAATGACTAGTCTGTTATTATTTCTAGAATTTACATTAGTAGGTCTTTTACTAAATCCAAATTAACTAAGTTTTTGCAGATGTATATCAGATTCTTAAGAATATATTGGGAGGGCAGAGTTAAAATACCGAATTTTGGAAATTTGGTCTTTAATGATTCGCGCGGCCCCAAATTATAGATTGCTTAAACCGCTCGTCTTTGTAGAAATTTAATTGATGTGTTTTGTGAAAAAGAATTTTGTCCTACAGATATGAATAACTTGGAAATCATTATCTAAAAATAATATTCTCCATGAAATAATATTCGTATTAAAATGATGCTTTGATTGTATTATTATCATTGCTTTGCATACACAATTTACAATTCCCACACGTCACACTTGATTGCACTGATAAAATTTTTATTCATCCGTCACGCTGTGACGTGAGCTATCGTCTCCAGATTTTTCCGCCAGTATGTGGATGTTTGCTTTGCTTCGAGCTTACTTAATCGATCACTGTCAACGGAACATACTGAAGTACCTACACATATTATTATCAACTGTGGTACATTGACCTGTATTTTGTAGATTACGCACACAAAAAACCATTGTGCCTATTAAGCAATTTGATAACGCATACGCACCCTGTGCCAGATTTATCTTGTTTGTTTGACGGTTTATGGAACGTGTATGACGAGTCGTGAGAAAACTTATTATTTTTACGTTCGTATTATAATGGCGCAATAGGTATGTGGAGTAAATACCTGTAGAAATAAAATGAAGTTAAATTTGAACTGAATTATCGTGGTATATTACCCATAATACTTCTAGCTTGTGGTCGTAGTGCAGCAAGAAAGAAGGTAGATATTAAAACGACAACTTATTTTTTCTTTTTTTTTATGTTATGTAATAATATTATTTTGAAAGACCAATATTTCTATTCATGACCTGATATATCCTTTAGGATACTTGTTTTTTATTTAAATAGTTAATAGGTTATTTTTATATGCATTTACATAGTTGGTAAAAATAAAATCCTATATTCGTAGGCTGCACACCATGCTTACATATTATAGAGAAAGCAATGTTTCCTTGTCTGTTTGTTAGTGTGCTTCTATCTAAAAAATAACTACAGTGTGTAACTGAATTTAAAAAAATGATATGAGTATTCTCTGAATTTTATGTTTTGTTATATTCAGTGGAACAAGCTATGAGGTTAAAAGTAATTAGATACTAAATGACTAACTTTATATCTTAATGCAATATTTTACAAAAGCTACTATATATGTATCTAGCGAGTCCGACAGACGTTGTTCCGCGCTTAAAAAATTAAACCTTGAATGAATCACTTTATGTACTAATGAAAATCATATGAAAATCTGTTCAATAGCATTTGAGTTTATTCCAAACACACAGATCAAACTTAATTATTGTGAATATTTTGGTACAATGTACAGGTACAGGTTGAAATATATCGCTATTTTGATAATGTCCTAGTGTTTCATTATATTATTTTTAAATATCGCTGATGACATTTTTTCATAAATAAACTTGGTTATCTAAATATCTTGATCGTTTTGGAATATGAGAAGCGTTGGGAAATATGTTAATGAAGCAATAATTGACTGCTTAACAGACTGTAGTAAAGCAATCTCGCAGCCTCGAGGCTTTCGAGCCGCAATATCTCCCCAGTTCATGATGTTTATTTTGCTGTAAGATTAAGCGTTGTTTGCATCTTGCCGCAATAATACACTCTATGCTCATAATAGAGTACAAGTATTTTTTAGCCCCTTCATCACATTAATAAATATAATAATAGTTAGTCGAATTAAGCGTATATCTTTCATTTTATACTTTTGAAGTTAGCAGGTTTTTCTAGGCACGAAAAGAAAAATTATAGCCTGAAATGGTTATGTAGATATTTAGAAAAGTGAAATGATTTCTTTGAAAATTATTACTTTATCAGAAATATTTTATGTGAAAACATATACTGTATTACCCATAACAGTTCTGGGTGACTGGTTATTCGTTAGTAATATTTTTACAGGGTACTCAGTACTTGATACTCGTTCTAAAAAAAATAAAAAAGTAAGTAGTTGTTTAATATTTGACCTAATTATCTAGAAAATACAAAAACTGTTGTCAGTCCTCTACCCGTCTATAAAAGTTAACCAAATTAACTAACAAAGGATAATTCTTTGAAGTTTCAACAAACAAAAGGGTTATTATCCATTTTACTGTCGAAGGTTATAAACTCCGGGACGCCGCGCGCAGGTTTTTTTTTTATTGAAGCACGACATAGTGACTGCACTACACCTGATGTTAAGCATAGTACAATCCAAAAACATCGGCAACCACCGAGAGACAGATTATCCATCGCCGGTCGCCACTGTCATGCCGGCCATAATGACGACAGTCACCAGGTATGGATATGCACAGGCTGATCCCGAAACGCGACGCGCAGAAGCGAGTCACTATGACGGGCTTTTTCGCCAAATACATGGTGGTTGCGACCCAGTCAGGCTGTAAAACCCTACCACCCCGCTTTCGCCATTTTTTTTTGTAAGGTTTTGTAACCGTTCATTCAACATAGGTGTATTTGAATTTGTACCAATACTTTTGAGAGTCTTAGAACAAACTTAGGTTCTCCTCATTGTTTATTAGTATTTTTTATAGTATTTTTTCGTACTTATGTCAAATGTGACCTATCTGAACTATCACACGATTCAATGTAATCATTCTTTAAACAGTCACGGTGTGTATCTATTGTAAAACCAGTTTAATTAAAAAGTGTAAATATAAAATATAATTATGCATTCACAAAGTGTCAATATTTATTAAAAGTTACGCATATAAAAGATGAGGCTGCAAATAAAAGTAGGTTAATTGCATAGCATTTTCGCGACGTAGAAATACCCAAAGAGATGAATTAAAAATAGCAACTATTATCTCAGAGTTTACCCAGGATTTTACTTTTAAATAAACGGACTGACATACTTTTCAAGAAATAATTGAATGCATAGATAAGTCGCTTATTGTTTTCAAAAGTGACAAATAAACGGACAACTAATTGAGTTCACAAATATCAGATTTGAGTGTCGGCCATGTAAAATTTCTCAGTCGTGACCAGCGAGGACTCAACGTAAACATCGCAGATGTTGTTTATATTGTATAGTATTCTTAAGAAACGTGAGCCGTCGTGCTCCAGATGAGATGCCCACGTTGAGATACGAGTGCTGTTTATTTTTCACAAGGCATTTTTCGAATGTCTTATGCTTAGTGTTTCTAGGTGTCCTAGTTTCGTCGAAACGTCACTGTTAATAGTACTCTGCTTTACCTTTCCACTGTATATCTATGCCACACGAGACTCGTTTGTAAATGTACGACTCGTTACCACTTTTGTTGGCAATAGTTCGTTATTAAGAAATTTAATTCAAAATGATATATGTATTGATTTGATGCAACCATATTAATGCATTCTAATTCCATTAGTAACTTGGTTCAACCTATTCTTTGCATATATATACTTATATAAATTGGTATGAACTATTAATATTACATTTTATGCATATTTGTATTTGGTTAATATGTATTACGATTCCTAAGATCAAAATTATATACAGTCGGTACTTTGATACATTACAAAATTTGAACCTTTCAGCGATGAGGACTTAGTTGATAGCGTAATTGAATACCGTGTTGATTGAAGTAGGTTCAAATCCTTGCAACTGAGTCAGAACATTCAGCGAAGGAAAGCATAGCGACAAAACCATGTATTATGGTAGGACTTTATTTAAGCCCATCAAACTAGCTACCACCTTCAAATTCAGATTCTATCGCCGAAAACTTGTAAGCTCATCTTCCTCTTGGTTTTCTGTATTTACCATCTTAGAAAAATCTTCATTTAACATCGGATGAGATTGGGTTCAAACATAACACCCCATAATATACCTATATATAAACCTCTCATATTTTGTATATTTGACCAAAAATTACCCTTCATAGACTTTGATTATAGTATGAAATTTAATATAAATACAATATACTTTGAATGGTGCTTTCTATCCTTGAAAAAAAATTCAGAATAGGATCTAGGGATAACGTCCTACTCACAAACGTCGAAACACTTAAACCTGTAGTTACATATATTATCTATATATTAATACGTGAAGCAAAAAAATTGTACCCCTTTTTAACCTATTTGCCGTCAACGGGTGAACTTGAAATTTGGCATAGTTAAAGTTTATATGGCGGAGAAGTGCAAAAAGCTATTTATTTTATATAGAATGCATTAGAAGTACATTAAATTTATTAAATTAAGCATTACTCACACTAATGCTTGAATTTTACACGACATATACACATATGTAAATGAAAAAGACAGTTTGACAACCGTAAATAATTACGAACTTCAAAAAAGGTTGTGAAGGAGGTTGCCATGCTCGACTGTATGTATTTTTCAACTCTTACGTTCCAAATACCAGTTTTCATCCTACATTCAACAATTATATAATAAAATATAACTATTATTGTAATGTTTATTATTTTTTATGATGAACTCACTTCAAATGATGATTTAATAAAAAAATGAGCCAAATAATACTTTGTATAATCAAAATAAGAGTTTCGTTCATAAAAATTATCCATGACTTGGACTTCCGCGGTTACAATGTTGCAATTCAACCTCATGTAGCAACAAAACAGCATTTATTTTCAAAAGGTAATGGTAGTATTAAAAACGTCTTTGTCTTGGATTCACCATTAGATTGTATTGTGCATCCATTACTTTTTTAAGCGACGATACTGGGCATATCACTATTTCTCATAATGAACAGACTACATTTAATTCAATATCACCCAGAAATACCATCCACCCATGGTGTCGTGTAAAATTAATTGAAAATTGTGTCATGGGTTGCGATAAATTTAAAACCTTAAAAATCCATGGTCGAATGTCGACCACTGGGCGACCACTAGTACAGTTTATTACATATATGACTATATGCCAAATTACATGTCTATAATCATGTGGATGATTCCCGTCCGCTTCGTTACATATTTAAATAATTGCAAAAGGTCTATGGAATCTAAAAAATAAGTAGCCTAGAAGTATATACGGAAAATTCTGCATCAAAAGGTCATAGTCCTAAGCCGATACGTTCAGTAATTTTAAGGTAATTTAATGTAAAAAGCACTGTATCTTCATTATATATAATTATTTATACACCCCACATTACAGACTCAGTAAGATCAGTAACAGTTTTAGGTTAGGTATTACAACAAAGTTTCAAAGCATATTACCGATTTGCTAGACTGAGAGTTTAAGCGCCATGTCAAGCGGGTTTTGGTGTCAAAAAGCTATTATAGGGTGGATCAATATGTGAACGATGGTGATGTCTGTAATTAACAACTGTTTCCGCATATTCACTAAAGCCAATGTATTCTAAATACATAGATGTATGTTAAAAATATAAACTAGATCGAGTCTTTTGCCGGTTTTTCTCGATGACGGG